>JAUNZO010003945.1:0-337747 GCA_031894775.1 Chloris gayana | reverse complement strand
AAAACAAAAGAGAAATATTTATTCCATGGCGTATACTAGTACCAACTCGAAGCCACTCGACGATGCGTCCTTGTCAGCGTCGTCGTCCTCGTTCCGCCGCATGTGTGTAGCGCTGCTGGAGATGCCTTCTGCAGGGTGGGGCCTGTCCTTCGCGCACGCGCCCATACGTGCAGCCGCGCGCGGCGCGCTGGTTGAATGATCCAAAAACAACTCGGCGGATTAGTAGTTCACTGCTGATGGGCGATCGACTCTTTGGTTCTGAACGTTGGTGAATTTTCCGCCGTGTTAGCACGTACAGCCTAGTACTAGGAGTGCAAGCTTTGTAAAAGTTGGTCGGGAATCTCAAAAAGGGAGCTGAAAGTTCAAAGGCCGCTTCTCCAAGGGGCTGCAGAAAACCCGTGCCCTCGGTTTTCTTGAGACCGGTCAAACTGGAATCAAGTAGAGTCGAAAGAAGCAGATAGTGTCACCATGGCTCAATAACTATTGTTCTGTCTGCAACAATCTTAAAATTGAAAGCTATTTTCAGATAAAAAAGGAGAGTCTATTTATCAAGCAAACAAATCTTTTATCGCTATGAGGTATAATGTTTTTCATCCTAGGACAGATGAGGTCTGATTGATGTTAGCTAGGCCCGAAATCATGCCAAAATGTTGCTACAGCTAAGAAGTACTTTTCAATCAAGTAAATAAATAAAATGTCTTGGTCTCCACGTCTTTCAACAAATTCAAGCGCCTTCGCTATGAGGCTTGCTTGATGTTAGTTTGGTACCCAATCATGACAAATATAGCTAATTTTTACTATAAAAACATTCAAACTAACCTAACTTTATTCATAATTGAACTGTGAGTTTGGCTAATCCCTCTATATTCTTGCCGCTATAGTTACACGATTATTAGTTTTGATGAATTAGCCACGACTCTTTGATCAAGTAATTTAGGGAGGGCAAAAAAAGGGGCCGGGGGGGGGGAGGGGGAGGAGGTAAAGGCATGATTGAAGTGTCAAAGAAGTATTGATTTAAATAAGGAGAACGTATGTATGAGAATCAGGTTTGTGTGAGAACTTCAATCCGGATCACATGATCTTGATCTAAGGGGAATGCATAGAGAGAGGTGGGAGGGAGGATTTGCACTCGAATTCATACGTCCCCTTAGATCAAGATCATGTGGTCCAGATTGAAGTTCTCATAGTTTTCACACAAATCCTGGTTCTCATAGAATACGTTCCCTTAAATAAAACATAATAACTAAGAGAGTAGTGAAGTATGGCCTAGCGCCAAGCAATATTCAGAGTTTATACTTTTGGAAAAAAGTATATAAATATACCAAAAATATACATCAAACCACATAATTATAGAAAACATGATAAAACATTTTTTTAACAAATTGGTTGGAAACAACATTGCATAGCGCTTCAGTGGTCTAGATGGCCACTTTTTTTATGTTAAAAAACATGTATGATTAAGCAAGATACAGAAACAAGCAAGAGCGCCCTAGACAAATTTATATGCGAGTTGAAGTGATGACCGATCACCGGCAGTTTGTCTAGCACATAAGTCATGACATGGTATTTCTATTTGTGATAGTTTTCTATGGAGCACTATGTTGAATGAACGGGATTTTATCTATACAACACATTTTTTTATTTAAGTCTTGTTAAAGTTTTAATATTTGACTTTACTAAAGATCGTTACTATATAATAATGATAATTTTGTATCGCATGTTATAATGTGAACGGAGAGAGAGGGGCTCAAGCCCCCCCCCTCACAAAAAAAAGGAAAAAAGAAAAAGGCACCATGTTGTGGATCCGGTCCTTTTAGTCGCCTTTGTTTTGTTTTCTTCCTAAGGCACTAAGAATAGGCATATTGTGAAGGAGAGCGGCGTGGTCAAAATTGAGTAAAGAAAAAGAAGAAAAATCACTAGATTTCTAGAGATATAGGATTTCATTAGTCATACTATTCCTCTATATGTAATAAAGAAGTAGGGCAATGGTAATGTTGAAGCCTGTCTCTATATCTGAATTATCGTGCTATTAGTCTATACACTAAGGATCTACTCCCTCTATTCCTTTATATAAGCATTCTAAGCATTCAAACTTTGTTCCAAAATGTAAGCATTTCTAGAAATATGACAAAACTTGATGAGTTGATAGGTAGGTGAAGAATTGATGAGATAGTGTAAAATGAGAGATATATATGACATTTTCTTTCTTGACTATTGCTTCCTCGGGATTCTAGGAATGTTTACAAATAGGAACGGAGGGAGTATCGAGCAATGCATGAAAGTCAGCCCTCCCAACATTACTATCGTCGCTACTTACTTGGTTACTATATTTATACAATATGTTTTCTCTTTTCTTGAAACTTATTGATGATCCATGTTGTAGGATGGACCTACATACCTATTTCTTTTATATAGACCTAAATGGTTACTTGTGGAAACCAAGGGGTATGCATGCTCAATTGCAAAAAAAGAAGAAAAAAAGACCCTGTATGTGCAGAACATATTCACAAGTCACAATTTTTCATGCCCTAAAAAAAAAGTCACAAGTTTTCATTTTCAACATAAATCTAATCGAATCCACGGCATTTGGGTTAAGTGGCTTTCGCTTGCTTATTGTGTCCCTGTGAATGAAAAAAACTTATATTCATGGAAAAGGCCAAAAAAAAAAAAAAAAAAAAACTTGCCATCATCTTGCGCGACTTTCTTCGCCTATATAAGAGTAAGACTAGCATTCCACCACACCAACAAATCCACCATTCTTCAAAGCTAAGAAACCTGCAACTAGTTGCAAGGCCACCATGGCTTCCACGGGCACCAAGCTATTCCTCGCCGGCTTCCTCCTCGTCGTCGCGGCGTCGACGGCGTCAGCCACCACTCTTACGCTGCACAACCTGTGCCCGTACCCGATCTGGCCACTGATCACCCCGAACACGGGCTTCCCCGCGATCTCCGACAACACGGCCCAGCTCGACGGCGACGGGCGCGGCCTGACTTCCTTCCAGATCCCGCCCACCTTTTGGGCCGGCCGCGTGGTGGCCCGCACGGGCTGCGGCCGGCGCCGGTGCGAGACGGGCGACGCGCCGCCGGCCACGGTGGTCCAGCTCGCGGTGCACGCGGAGGGGCAGGACCTGGCCGCGTACAGCGTGAGCCTGGTGGACGGGTTCAACGTGCCGGCGGTGGTGAGCCCGCACGCCGTCGGCGGCGGGCAGTGCCCCGCGCTCGGGTGCGCGGCGGCGGCGGGCGTGAACGCCGCGTGCCCGCGCAGGCACCGCGTGGTCGGCGCCGGCGGCGAGGTCGTGGCGTGCGCGAAGGGCGCCGGCGCGGCGTTCTTCAAGGAGCGGTGCCCGCTGACCCGGACCACGCCGACCGACGTGGAGCCCGTGCCGCAGCGCTGCGTCGCGCCCGGGGAGCTCAAGGTCGTGTTCTGCCAGGCCGCCATGGTCGGCGCCGCCGCCGGCGAGCCGGAGCTCATCCGCTCCGTCCTCGACGCGGACAACTAGAGCGGGACCGGACCGCGCCGGCTGGAGTCTTGCGCGGCGCTCAGTTTCGCTTTACTGCCCGGCGAATAATGAACAGGCTTTAGCGTGTAATCACGTGCGTACGTGCGTGTTATTAGCAGCGTATACAAGTACTGCCACGTAGTGCGTGGTTATTGCACTGGTGGCTTCGTTGCCAAGGAAATAATGCGTGCGTTCGCATGCACCGTGTCGATGTCGTGTGTATGGTATGGGTCCCTGTTCCCATCTTCACCGTTCAGCCATATATATATATCGCGTTCCCGACTTTGGCCGTGCCATTTGTGCTCTTCATTTCGGTTTTGGTTCATTTACGAGACCGCAGGAAAGGTACAACAATATGGATGCGTTGCATTTGCAACTGAACAGTACTTGAAAAGATGTTTCTGCCGATGGGCCGGGGCACGGACAGATGATATAGTAAGGTCGATCTGGTTTCCTTTGAACACGAAAAATTAGTTTGATTTCAGAGATTCCGGAAGATTTTCTCCGTTGCGAATGGAGTAACCGCAAGATGAATCAGAAATGCAAAGCTCTCCGTTTTGAAAACGTTTGCCTGGTGCCCTGGCATTCTTCCCTTGTTTCTTCCCGGCGTGAGATGTACACTGCTCACAGCGTCTGACAGAAATAAAATGAAACACGAAAGAAGCCCGCCCACACATTCATCCGGCCCACTGACAAACAACGAAAACTAGCCAGCGACGTGCCCACGAAACGAACGGTTGCTACATGCTGGTTGGTGGGATGCGGTCATCCGATCCGTGGGAATGGGTGGAAAGCGTTTTTAGTCCCATACCGGGGAGCAGAACTGCAGGGAGACTCACTGAAATGGGAAGTGGAGCGAATGGGTGGCGTGCCAAATGACGGCACACCCAGAGCACGAGGAAACTCGTGTGCTGGTGCGCGGGAGGTGCACGTAGCAACATAAACAGTCAAGAAATCATCCCCCGGCCGCCACAGACCGAGCACTAGGCGCGTGACACATGCGCCGGGCTATCCACAACTTTTTTGTTCTCTTCCTTTTCTTTCAGGTTCAGCACGCGCCCAGAGTTTTGTACTACTTGTCTTTTCGTTTCCCTCCCCTGCGCTGTGTTAGATTAGCTCTCGTTTTGCTATGGAACAATATGGATCGTAGTTCAAATTATATGAATAGAAAAATGTAGAACTAATTCAGTCTCGTTTTGTCATGGAATAATATGGATCGTAGCCCAAATCATATGGAATAGAAAAATGTAGAACCGATCCAGTCCAACTCAAAATGACCGTTCGATTACGCATTGATTGGTATGGGAACCCACCCGATTCCAACCCATTCCATGACTTAAAGGTCTAAGCACCAATCCATGACCCTAACCCATGTAACGCAACACGCACTAGATGAAGTGAAAGAAGCTGGAACCACTCAATCCATGCCCGGGACAGGTCCATGTGAGATCCATTCCCACAAAAACGAACAAGGCCTTAGATGGCTCACAGCCCAAGCACCAATAATTTATACCACGGCCACGGATAACGACATCCTGTGTTCCTGATAGTAGATTAGATGGCTCACAGTAAGGTTGTTGTCATCGGTGTCAGTTTTTCGTAAGAGAGGAGCGAGACACGCTCTTGCAACGACCAGTTGGCTCACGACATCACGGCGCGCATGCGGGCATTCAGGCCTCGCACATTCCAGATTAGAAGGTTTTCACAATCCATGAGAATACGGTGATTGGGGCGACCAGGAAGCCGGAGGACAAGGACCATCAATCCGTCATGGGTTCATGCTCGACGGCATGACCGACGGAACAACGCGTGCATGACGTTCCGGTGTGAAGAAGATATATAAGGGCACCTTGTAGAGGTTGTGGTAGTCACGGACAGCGTCAGCGTCCGGCGGATGGCTTGGCGTGGTGACGTTCCACTTCCGCATCAGCAAATTCTGTGCTTGCACCCCCGGATTGGAGACGTGGTACTTGCTGTGAGCTGCTACGTCGCGGGAGGCCATCCTCAGTTGCCGGCACATGGGCACGGCGCTGCTTCACGGGTGCTGTGAGGACCTTGGGCGGGAGCTTGCGGCAAACCGCAGCCACGGACTTCCCCACCCCACCGCAGAAAGTGGCGAGGCGCTGGCTGAGGGTGTGTCTTGCGGTGCCGGCGGTGATGGTGGCGGTGAGGGTGGAGTGGTAACTTATGAAAAGGGGATGGGCGGAAGGGTGGAGCCGCGTGTCAAGGTGAAAGAGTACTTATAGTTCTAATCGAATATCCGACTCATGTACAACTCAAACTATTATAAAAACTAGATATTATCAAGTGGAAATTTTAAACACTTGGTTGTTATATATTCATCAAGTCGAAACAAAGTTGAAAATTTAGGTTGAACCTACAACAATTTCTTTTTTTGAAAGATCAATTTTATAGATTCAAACCAATTCCCTTGTTTTTTCCTCAAGAATCATATGGGAGTTGCGCAGTTTCTTTCCTGTGCTCCTTTAATTATTTTCCTCACATATCCGAATCTTCTTCTTCTTTTTTATTCAATCTCGGTGCCAGCGTATATATCTCTCTGTTACTATAACAACTACAGTCTTGTGATCATACTCATTTCCATCTTCTAGCAAACACAGTACCGAAACTAGCAGAGTGTGTGCGTTTGACACGGCTTATGCACAAAGTGCTTATAATGCTTATTGTTTCAAAACTGCTTATACTGCTTATTATATATAAGCAGTCATCCCGTTTGACAAACTTGCTTATGCTTATTCACACACATAAGCGCTATGAGCTACGTTTCTATCGCTTCACTCAAAGTGCTCATGCTATTACAAATTTGCAAAGTGTTTATTGGTGCTTACATATAAACAGTTTTGTTACTTTGCTTTAACACTTCAAAGAGCATAAGCAGTTTTAATAAACACTTCCGTATAAGCCGTTTGGCAGTATCTTCGTGACACCAAGGTCGTACTCGTACTGCGTGCACGCGAAACTCCATAATGAAAGGTAGGTAATCCATTGCTGGGCCTTCCGATTCCATACAAGAAGCCCAGTAGCCCACTCGCGGACCAGCCCACGTACTAATCAGCGAGAATCCAATCAGTCGGTCAAGTAATCAGAATTTCAAAGCGTTTTTAGTCCCGTACCGGGAGGCGAACGGAAGGGGGCCGCAGTGAAATGGGAGCTGGAGCCGGGGAATGGCGTGCCAGATGACGGCACACCCGGAGCAAGGGGCTGCTGGTGGCCTTGTGCGTGGCATGCGCACTTAGCAATCAAAACAATGTTATAAAGCAAACAACATTATCCAAGGCCACCACAGTCTGTGCTTCAAGCGCGTGACATATGCGTTCAGCTTTCCAATCTTTTTCTTTTTTTTTCTTGGTTCATGGTTGACAGGCGGAGTCAGTGTTGTGCGTGCCGGCAAGGAAACCAGATGTCTCTCGAATTCTAGTTTGTGACTAATTCTTCTCAAGTCAATTCCTGCAAGCCTTCTGCCTTCTGAATCCAATACTTTGTGTCACACATGCTCTCCAGAACCTCTGAAGACTGGACACTTCCAAGAAACGTATTGATGCTTTATTTTTCCTTTTTGAGGACATAATTTGGTGTGCCCTCTGATGTTATGTTGTATTCCTAATTTCGAAAAAAATATCATCATGTATTTACACCATCAATCAAAGCAATACATGTCAAGAACTTTCGATTCATGGAGCATTTTGCTGACCATCTCGTAATTTCATGTCTCACAACTCAAGGCCATGTGATGGGCAGTGTATTTCTTGTTTTTTTTCAAGAACTGTATTCAAGTACTGACAAATTGTTATGGCATAACAAACCTCGTACATGAAAGTTGATTAATTATCACTTGTGAGCACTTCATCACCGTTACTTGGCAGATCATATGTAGTTCTGTACCCACAATTGATTGTCATAAAAATTTACCTGATAAGTGCTTAAAACTGCATATGTGGAAATCCAATAGCATTTGTTTATGATAAATCTCCTGATGAAGGCTACATATTGTAGGCTTCGCTGGATCCTGGGATACCAATTTTGATCAGTTCCCCCCACCACCCAGATTACGTTTCTAGTGCGAGGAAAACAAAAGACGATTCTCGTCACAGCCTCCCAGGGTGGAAAGGGCAGATTTTGTTGGGAATCCATAACAGATTAGTACTGAATAGCATAAAGATGAACAGGACACTTATTTGTACAGCAGAATGACACCATGATATGGGGCAGCCAAATCACTGAAGCATTCAGGAAATTGACCATGTTGAGCCCTTGTCATTGAAAATTGAAAATTTGAACAACAGTTGGCTAGAACATTTGATTGGTTGAGCATGAACCATGTAGTATTCTAATTCACAGCATATATCGTTTGGATACACAAAACTCGGGGCTTAGCTGCGGACCAGCCCACGTACAGGAGTACCAAGTAGTACTTACTAACCAAAGAGAATCCAATTATTCGAGTAATCAACCGTGAGAAATGGTAGCTGTAGCGCAGGGAAGGCGTGCCAAATGACGGCACACCCAGAGCACGAGGCAACTCGTGTGCTGGTGGCCCTGTGCGTGGCATGCGCACTTATGTTGAAGGAAAAAACATGACCCATGGTCACCACAATCTGAGTTGCAAGCGCATAACACATGCGCTGAGCTATATCCTAATCTTTTTTCTTTTCAGTATGATCCCTACCATAGCTGCCAAGTCAAGAAAAGCAGGATCGCATATTCACATGTCTCAAATCGTGCAGAGATGGTACTGTAAACACCACTGACTACAGAGCATAGATATTTCGTTATGCGATGGGGATAAGCAGAGACAGATATTCTGTAACACCTGCATCTCCATTTTATTAGCATACAGTTCACCAGTTTCATTGTAAAAAATAATTATCAAAGAACGAGAGCTGTTGCCGTTTCAGAACACATGCTGCAGCATGCCAGATCTATACACACCCCTAAACCCTCCACTCATCAACGTTCACTACAAAAATGCCAATCAATCTTTTTCTAGCACATAACAGACCTGTTGGAAAACAATGTTCTTTTACTAGATCTCAATCTTTGTCATTCTATATGTGGACAAACACAGCGTGGGGAAATGAAGAATATATGCCAAAGTGAAACCTTGATACTCTAGCCTAGAAAGGCTTTCCAGCAGCTTCCATCATCGCCTTTGCTCGGATCAACTTCTCAATTTGTCTCACAATCTGGGACAAAAAAGAACACATGGGCAAGTGTGCCCAATGTTACGATCAAATATATTCAGGTGAAGCTAAAAAGTTGTATATACAATTGTGCATGAAATTAGACACAACTTTGCAAGTGATTTTTAGTATGACTTACTTCTAGGACCATGTCCTCTAGAGTCAACGAGTCAATACTGCCGTAGCCTAGCTGAGAAGCCACATCTGAAAGGTGAATGGTATCTCAGCCTAATCTATTTAATTATAGATATTCAGCTTTAACAAAATTTGTCACAATGATAAGTTTTACTTTGTACTGAAACAGTAATATCTGAGATTCCGTAGCGCTCTTTCAAATCATCATACTGCTGACGAAGCTTGCCCATTGCCTGAAAACGGATACATAATAACAAACCATATTATTTGGAGGCATATTTCACGTAGGAGGCGGCCACTAAGGCACTACTTGAATTTCAACCTGATAGAAGCAGAAGGCTAGCTGGAATATTTGAACTCTCTAAGAGCTATTGGAGAGTCAAACACAATCTTACAATCAGACCATGCTCAATGGAACTGAATCAACTTCATAGTTTAAAGCATAGAATAAAAACACGGTACCTCAGCTGCTACATCTATAGCAAAAATGAAAGATGAAATCACAAAGAGCATGGACAATATAAAAGAGATGATGACCTGAGTAAAGGAGTCTGGATCTGAGCTAGCTTCTGTCCCCATGCTCTTCAACATATCGTTTACTGCCATCTCGAGAGGAACATCGATCCAGATGGAGACCCCATGCCTCAGTAGCCCTCTAAAAGTTAACACCAACATCTCAACGCGTTATATTCACATGAGGCACACAACAAGAAAAAACGATGGTGAATGCATAGCCACACATACAGGTTGGTTGAGTTCATGACTGCACCATCTCCACAGCAAAGCACAAGACTTCCCATGGATGTCAACTGCTTTAACCCTTCAGTCTGGCAGAAAACATGCAAATCAGTGCTATATTCTTTTGGAGCAACCAAACTACTGAACAACTACAGAAGCAACACATATAAATGATTAAAGTGACAAGGTGATCACCTCGACTTCAAGATAACCCTTCTCATCCGATTCCTTGAAAGCTCTGAGGGCATCCTTGCCTCCAAGAACATCCTCGAGCAGTTCCTCGCTGCACAGGTAGCGATATATGATGGTGTTGGCAAGGAGCTTGGAGATGTTGCGCTTGGCAGTGCAATCCGTGCCTGAGCAGGAATGAACCAGTCAGCCAGTTTGCACCTGGAATATCTTGTTGGGTTTCAATGCCCACAAAAGTTTCCAGATTGAGGGAACTGTGACGAAAGAAAGTACCAACTATGTATATCGGTGTCTTCCTGAAATCGCCAACAGCCTCAGCAGTTTTTCTCTAGATGTGATTCCACCAATAATCATGTAAAGTCCATCAGTGAGACACATAAAAAATAGAAGGGAGAGAATATCATTCAATTTGACTCCCATGACCCTACAAGGTAATGAACAGTGACCCAACAAAGTGGGTGCATTGTTCAGAAACACCTCATGTGTCCATGAGTTTCTATCACAGTTCCCAAATTGAGGGAGCTGTGATGAAAGAAAGTACCAACTATGTATATTGGTGTTTTCCTGAAACCACCAACACCAACAGCCTCAGCGGTTTTGTGAGAAGATTTGATTCCGACCAATAATCATGTAAAGTCTATCAGTGGGAAACATAAAAAATAGAAGGGAGGGAATATACATTCAATTTGACCCCCATGATAAAGTAATGTCCATTGACCCTACTAAGTGGGTGTATTGTTCACAAACACCTCATGTGTCCATGAGTTTCTATTTATGGTCTTTATCAATTGTTTTACCAGCGAAATTGAGCCAATTCAACAATCTATTGAACAGAAACCAAACATACTAGTATTATGTGTCAGATTGGTCGAACTTTCTAGGATATCCAGGACTCTTGAAACAGGGAACCAAGGAATGACTTGAGGCAAGAATGGTGCGGTCTATGGACAACATCTTTACTTACGCAGAGCATGTCGACGCGACTGTTTCAAGAAGCTAAAATGAGAGAAGGGAGACTTACCAGTAGATCAACGGACGGGTTGAGCTCCTCCACCGTCAATTCCGTGGCTACAATCGAGGGTCCAGAAATGGAGTGAGACAAACAAGCGATGCTGCGCTGCGCATCGAGGAATGGAAACACGCAAACGGGGAAAAAAAATGGGGAGAAATAGGAGGGGGAATGGGCGCACCTGGGAAGGCGCGCAGACGACGGCAGTGGACGGAGCGCCCCGCGAAGGATGGTGCCGGCGGTGTGGCGGAGGAGAAGGGCCTTGGGGAGACGTGTGGGGACGAGAAGAAGGTCGCCGCCGCCGCTCGCATCGCCATGGCTGCTGCTTCTCACTCTCGTTTCCTCCGTTGCCTGCCTCCTCCCCGTTATCCGCAACGCCAAGGCGGAACGGGCTTTGCTTTCGCCGCCGCCCGATCAGCAAGGGAGGGCCGGATGACGCGGCAATCATGCGCAAAACACCCTGACACGATCCACTTCTCTATACGAGTCCTCCTCGTGGCCTCGTCAAATCGTCATGCGACTATTGGGTCGTGGCCAGTGTCAGTCACTCAGTCCTCCGCATAAAAACCGATTAAAATCGAGATTCGAAAAAAAAATCGAAACTTCAAGTACCAGGTACTAGATGGGATAGGGCATGAAATTACCCAAAGTTTTCTTCAGCCTCAGTACTAATCGGTTCGTTACCCGAAACATCCGAAGATATGAAAATATACATCGTGAGTCCTTGACCCATGACCAGAGTCACAAGCAAGCCTACTAAAGCTTAATGTTAAATAATGCTTTATTATTAAGTAAGTATACGGTTATCGAGTTATAACTTGTGAATTGTGAGTGTCATACGGAATTGTGATTACACTATCGTGAGTCATTTATATTTATTTGTGTCTACCAAGTCAGCTTCTGAATCCGTCCTCAATTTTGTGAATGATGTTATGTCCTCGTGAAAATTTAGGAATCTCGTAAAAACTGTGAGCCATACCAAAATTTAGGTACCAAACTTTTCAGATGGTAAGAAGATAATTCAAGTCTGGATACCATTTATGAAGAAGTGAAGTTTAAAAAACTGAACTAAGTTCGGTTAGAAACGAATGCCTAAGCCCAGTAACAAACTTTACACTAAGCACCTGGGTTCTTCTAAATTATAATATGGATTTGATTCGAGATGTTCTCTTCAGAATATGAGATGGTACCTATGTTCATTCATGTAACAAGCGCGTCATTGCTTTTTTTAGTACCAGATGCTTGTTTTCTGCCAAATGACTCGGTTCCAACAGGAGACAGACCATTGTCATGCAGATTTGGATAATTGTATTCCATTGGTTGGTCTTCGTGGAATGCTAGTATTGTCTTAGGGCCTCCACACTCGTTCAGTGGAGCTAGCTCTAGTGGGTCACGTGGTTCTGAATTCCTACGTGGAGCAGGAGAGAGAGTAGAGTTAATCATGATCGTGACACCTATGTATAGCAAGACTAAAGCTGCTCTAAAGGTGAGCTCAGGCGTCTCCGACGCGTTTTGTGGGGCTTCTCTATTTCTCTCGGCTCGGACGTGCTTAAACAAACAATATATTTGGGACCACAAATAGTCTTGGATAGTGTGCTAGCGCTCACCCATTTTATATCCGTCTCTATGCAGCTGACATAAAAAATTATAGCTAGGGACGAGTGTGGAGGCCCTTACATGTGTTTCATCAAGTCAACAAAAGAAAACAAAGAAAATTACCATCACATCAATTCATACCTTGACATGGACATGTATTAACTTTGATGACAAAGCATGTATGCGGCTAATGCAAAAAAGGCCACCGCCAAGCAGAAAGATGAGTACCTAACCAACTGCCCTTCCAGTTTCTTTAGTTCACTTTTTGTAATATAGTCAACGTCAACGAAACAATGAAAGAAAATAGAGGTAGTATTGGTTCTATGAATTTATTTGTGCCGATGTGAAATGTCCAGGACAACATAACAAAGTAACAAAATAAACTGGGCATGTATCAACCATATTATGAAATTAGTTGCTCAAGACAGCTAGAATCGGTTCAAAAGGTTTAGGGCCTCGTTTGGCAGGCTCCTAGAGCAGCTCTTGGACTGGATTCTGCTCCTAGGTCAAGAATCTGTCCAAACACTTTCATTCAAAATGGATTCTCGCTCCTAAAATTAAGAAGCACTTCTCTAAAATGAACTAGAAGCTAAAAGCTTCAAAAACATAGCTCCTACGAACTTCTCAATCATTTCTAGAATCTATTTTGGTTCCCAAAGGCTTGAGAATCTGTTTTACCAAACACCTCAAGAATCCGTTTTGGTAGAGAATCCGTTTTGATTGAGGAGTCGTTTTCTAGAGGAATTGCTTTGGTAGAAGAGCTGTTTTAGAGAGCCATGCGAAAGAGGCCCTTAGTTGAGCCGCTGAGGCAACCTCATTGAAACATTCCAGAACAGCAGGGCAGGGTGGATGCACGCCATTGGCCAGGAGTGAGGATGGGCCTCTGGGCTTCCCAGCTATGAGACGGGCTGCGTGGGATCTGATCGCGGCCCATCCAGCCTGTCTCACGAATGGGGCAGATACTTTTTACGGATCTGAAAGCAACCTCGGAAGGAGAAAAGAGCCGTTTGAACCCACAAGCCCTGAAAGGCGGTCGGCGGAGTGGGCCCCACCGCGCTTCGTCTACCGCTCGATCACATCTCAACGGCTAACGTCTCTCCGCGCCAAGCTCAGGAACATTCTAGAACAGCATCCGCGCCTGCAGTCTCAGCTATAAAGTCTCCCTCCCCGCGTCGATCTCTCCTCCTCTCGAAACCCTAGTCCTCCCACCCCGCCGCCACCCCCGCCGCCTCCTCCACCTCCGTCGAGCGTCAGCGAAGAGCCACTCGGAGGCCCAGAGAGATGGCGGGCAAGGGCGAGGGGCCGGCGATCGGCATCGACCTCGGCACGACCTACTCGTGCGTCGGCGTGTGGCAGCACGACCGTGTCGAGATCATCGCCAACGACCAGGGGAACCGCACCACTCCGTCCTACGTCGCCTTCACCGACAGCGAGCGTCTCATCGGAGATGCCGCCAAGAACCAGGTCGCCATGAACCCCATCAACACGGTCTTCGGTGAGCACCGCCTCCGCTTGTCGTGGTTTACTCGTTTCATGCTCAGATCTGTATCTCTCATGTAGCTAATGTGCCGATCTCGTCGATTTGTGTCGCTGTAGCTTGTTCTGTCTTGGAGATTGACTGATTTAGGCTTTGTGCTAGTTGACGTGTTGTATGATTTAGTTCGAGCATGCTGAGATCCCCAGATCCAGTGACCTTTATGCGTGGTTTGGTTCGCTCAGTGAACTATTATGGTCACATTTAATAGTTAAACTGGTATCTGTTTAAGTGATTTAGATCCAGCACTTTAGTTTACTAGATCTATTTGCTAACATCGTAATTCGTAAGTCCCTGAAGTAGTATACAATGTTCGATCTGTTCATTGCCCGATTGCCTAGCTCCTGGATGGTTGTAATTAGCTTTAGTCCTGCTTTTCAGGATTTTTAATTGTTTTTTGCTAGGAAAGGTTGCTAGCTGGCATCAACTAAGGCCCTGTTCGGCTGGACTTATTTGCTGTTGGCTGCTGCTCCTGGCTGCTGGCTCCAGGCTGCTGAAGTTGCAGCATAAGCCAGCTTAAGCTCCAGCCGAACAGGGCCTAAACTTGATTGATGCTCGTACCGCATTGCCTGGGTTTTTTAGGTTAGATCTGAACGCGCTTACCCAAGGCGTTAATCATACAGTTCAGATGGTTCATTTCATTGTTTTACTCTTGAGCTGTCAGATTGATGATGATCAATTACCCCAAGCGCTTTATTTACTGATTTTAGTGATGAGGGGCTATTTATAGGCCTCTATGGTTTTCAATCTGAACATCTACAGCTCAAGTTTTTATTCCTAGCTCTGCTGATTTTGTTAAGCCTAGAATAGTACATAAATTAGGTGCTTTGTGTCTGGAGAAGTGATGAGATTATATCCACACGAGATATCTGTATTCATTGTGATGATTACATCATGCACTACCATCTGATCTCAATTTGCCATATTGTTTTGAATAATAAATTTTAAGGTCTGGAAAGTTTTTGTAAAGTCTTGTAGCATCGGGTGGGCTCGTTTTTGTGCAATGTTATTTTTGGTGTTTTGTTGATGGAGAAGTGATGAGATTATATCCACACGAGATATCTGTATTCATTGTGATGATTACATCATGCACTACCATCTGATCTCCTATTTGTCATTTTTGTTTCACATTCCTGAAGGTCTAGAGAAGGTAGCTTTATAGTGATATATAGTTTTTGTGCAATCCGTGATGCAAATAGTTCCATTATCATGAATCTTTGTGATTAATCCAAACAAAATCACCATCTTTCGGCTGAGATTGCACAGTGATTTCTGTTTGCTTTTTACTATTAGGTTATTGTTTGATGTGCAAGTTTGTTGAAATCGTTGCCATATGGTATCTGACACTCAGTCAAACTCAGTGATTGTGTGTCTCGAAACATGGCAGAAAAAGAGTAGGGAACGGATCTTGCGACACTGGTCATTCATATTTTAGTGTTCCAGTTACTATATCTCCGTTTACATCTGCATAATCTGAAAAGTTTGTTTTGTGAAGTATATACTAGTTTCTGTTTTCCCTTGTTGAAATCTCTGTTTCTGACACAATTGTAAAATAATGCAGATGCCAAGCGTCTCATCGGCAGGAGGTTCTCTGACGCGTCTGTCCAGAGCGACATCAAGCTCTGGCCGTTCAAGGTCATCGCTGGGCCTGGTGAGAAGCCCATGATTGTTGTCCAGCACAAGGGTGAGGAGAAGCAGTTCGCTGCTGAGGAGATCTCCTCTATGGTTCTGATCAAGATGCGTGAGATTGCTGAAGCTTACCTGGGCAGCACTGTGAAGAACGCTGTCGTCACAGTCCCTGCCTACTTCAACGACTCCCAGAGGCAGGCCACCAAGGACGCCGGAGTGATTGCCGGTCTGAACGTGCTCCGTATCATCAACGAGCCCACCGCTGCTGCCATTGCCTACGGTCTTGACAAGAAGGCTACCAGCGTTGGTGAGAAGAACGTGCTCATCTTCGACCTGGGAGGCGGTACCTTCGATGTGTCCCTTCTGACCATCGAGGAGGGTATCTTTGAGGTGAAGGCCACTGCTGGTGACACCCATCTCGGTGGCGAGGACTTCGACAACAGGATGGTGAACCACTTCGTCCAGGAGTTCAAGAGGAAGAACAAGAAGGACATCACTGGCAACCCTCGTGCTCTGAGGAGGCTGAGGACAGCCTGTGAGAGGGCGAAGAGGACCCTGTCTTCCACCGCCCAGACCACCATCGAGATCGACTCCCTGTACGAGGGCATCGACTTCTACTCCACCATCACCCGTGCCAGGTTCGAGGAGCTCAACATGGACCTGTTCAGGAAGTGCATGGAGCCCGTGGAGAAGTGCCTGAGGGACGCCAAGATGGACAAGAGCACGGTGCACGACGTTGTGCTGGTCGGTGGATCCACCAGGATTCCCCGCGTGCAGCAGCTGCTCCAGGACTTCTTCAACGGCAAGGAGCTGTGCAAGAACATCAACCCTGACGAGGCCGTGGCCTACGGCGCCGCTGTGCAGGCCGCCATCCTTAGCGGCGAGGGCAACGAGAAGGTGCAGGACCTGCTCCTGCTGGACGTGACCCCTCTGTCGCTGGGTCTCGAGACTGCGGGAGGAGTGATGACGGTGCTGATCCCGAGGAACACGACCATCCCGACGAAGAAGGAGCAGGTGTTCTCGACCTACTCCGACAACCAGCCGGGCGTGCTGATCCAGGTGTACGAGGGCGAGCGGACCCGGACCCGCGACAACAACCTGCTGGGCAAGTTCGAGCTGTCTGGCATCCCGCCGGCCCCGCGCGGCGTGCCCCAGATCACGGTGTGCTTCGACATCGACGCGAACGGCATCCTGAACGTGTCGGCGGAGGACAAGACGACCGGGCAGAAGAACAAGATCACCATCACCAACGACAAGGGCCGGCTGAGCAAGGAGGAGATCGAGAAGATGGTGCAGGACGCGGAGAAGTACAAGTCGGAGGACGAGGAGCACAAGAAGAAGGTGGAGTCGAAGAACTCTCTGGAGAACTACGCCTACAACATGCGCAACACGATCAAGGACGAGAAGATCGCGTCCAAGCTCCCCGCCGAGGACAAGAAGAAGATCGAGGACGCCATCGACCAGGCCATCCAGTGGCTGGACAACAACCAGCTGGCCGAGGCGGACGAGTTCGAGGACAAGATGAAGGAGCTCGAGAGCCTGTGCAACCCCATCATCGCCAAGATGTACCAGGGCGCGGGCGCAGACATGGGCGGCGCTGGCATGGACGAGGACACCCCGGCGGCATCTGGCGGCGCGGGCCCCAAGATCGAGGAGGTCGACTAAGCAAGCAAGCTCTCTTTCTCTTGTCGTGTTGCTGCTATGCTAGTACTCAGTGGTGGTGGGTTATGATTTTTTGGACATCGTGGTGGGAGCATCTGTGTGTGATGCTGAACAAGTTTTATCTTATTGTTTCGAACAAGGCTGGTATGCCTCAGTAATGCTATTCGGTTTCGGTATCTCTATTCTGCTGAGTTTTTTCTTACTAGTATTTTTTTGTTCTGTCGTGTTCTGGTGCTTCTAGCAAGCTCGCAGCTGTGATGTTATGTACGAGTCGCATACAGTACAACTTTGCTGGCTCTTTTAGTTTTGTCGTGTTTTGGTGGTTGCAAAAGGCCGTGAAGTTTGTTCTGCGGTGCTTTGCCTTACGTGGCAGTGTTGTGAATACGCTCAACTGCGGTGTACGCTCGGCGACTTGTTTGGACGGACATGAACCGACGCCGACGACACGGTCGTGGAAGGGGGCCGGTCGGTCAAGCGGCCACGTCCGCCGCGGCTCCTTTGCTTGGCCTGGAAGCATGCGCCGCACCGTCTGGCCAAGAGAGAGAGGCTTTCCCTGCTCGTTGTTGTCGCAGCAGGGAGGGGGCCGGCGCCTTTTGCCGAATTCGCACCGGCACCAGCACCGCTCTCGTCTCAGCCAAAGCTGGCGCCGCCTCGGAGCCCGCGCCGCGCCCTCGTCCCGTAGCCATCGGAATCTCGCCGGCACATGGGTCTCTCTGCTTTTCCCTCCCTCCCTCGTCGGCTCGACGGGACGCCGCTTTTCCTTCCTTCTGCTCTGCTCTGCTCCCCGCGCCCCGCTACATCTTTGACTGCACATAAATATGTGATGTGAACTTGCTTCTGAAGATAGTGGATTTCTGGAGGCTTGAGTGGCAAGACTCGCACTGCTCATCTGACGAAACCTGCCGGTTCGGTGATTCCTCGTCGGCCACGCGCTCGCTGCCGTCGGACTTCGTGCTGGCTCCCTAGGAGTTGGTCGTCGCTGCTGATGAGGAATGTCGAATCCCCAGTGGCCACTAAACTCTCTTTATAGTTTCCTTGTCACCGTCCTCGTATTGATTCTCCTCCTAATAATCCTCACATCTCTCTAACCATGTTCCGAAGCACAGCATTGGGCGCCAAGAAGCCGCTCTACTGCTACCCTAACACGTACTAGTACTGTATACACGAATTACTACACGGAAACCAGGAAGAGTGGCAGACTGACGGTCGAAATCAAATCTCGATCGAGACGGAGTTAAATCAGGAAGAGTGGCAGACTGACGGCCGAAATTGAACCTCCACCGAGACGGAGTTGCTTAGCCCCGTGGGTTTCACCGGGCGCCCCATTTTGGCGCACCTACGCGCTGCTGTAGCTCCTAGCGTGTTTTGTGTTTGTACGCACCTGGATAGTACAAGCGAGCGTGCACGAGGTGACGAGGACGGCACAGAGAGCAGGGAGGGAGGAGATGGGCGCGGCCACGCCATGCCTTGGTTGGCCCATGCGTGGGTGCGCCAGTGGGGTGGGGCCCCTGTCTCGTCCCGCGCGTTCCTAGTCTGGACCGCCGGCAAGCCGGATCGCCAGCGCCAGGTCGGCAACTAGACTCTGCAGTACCAGTACTGTTTAGCACGGCACAAAACATATAAATTCTTCTCTGGTTTATGATTCTGGCCCTGAGATTTGGATAGTACTCGCAAAAGTGAAGCGAGTCTGGCCCTGAGATTTGAACGTACTCGCGCACTTCAAAATGGTCCTTCTGACCGACATTCAATTGAAACTGAAGTTGGGTGTGTTCGTTTCGTGGGTCTAAAATTTATAGCTGTCATCTTGAAAAAAATTTTACTATTTAGGAGTATTAAATAAAATTTAATTATAAAATAAATTACATGCTCCTAAACTAATTCATTGAGACGAATCTAATAAGGTTAATTAAGTCGTGATTAAAAGACAGTTCATTGTAGCATCACTTTAGCAAAACATAGATTAATTAAGCTCATTAAATTCATCTCGAAAATTAGTATCAATCTGTCAAAAGGGTTTTGTCATTAAATTGATAAAAATATTCACTTGTTGGTAGTACTGTAGTATTTTTTTTTTAGACACTACTGTGCTGCTCAAGCCTCAAGGCAAACGCAATGAAGGGTGGCTGCTGATGCCAACAGTGTACTATGCTCGAACGCGTAAGTGCGAAACATGGTACAGGTAAATTATCACCAGACTGGCATCGGTAACATGCTTTTAAAGTGACTCCAGCTTGCGCACTCGTAAGTTGCAACCCTGCATCAATGGCGCAGCTGCTGGCGTGCAGGTTTCAGTAAGTCGGATGAGGTGACAGTGCTTCCGATTGTTGGACGAAACACAGCATAGGAAACAGAGGATAGGATAGGAATCCACGAACAGGTCTGGTTTTAACACAAGTACTACCCAAAACACGGCAAACATCATCATCCAATTAACACCCTGTCGATCTAGCGTATCGTACATGCGTCCGTACTACGACATACGTATACGGATAATATGGTATAGTATAATTCTAGCAGGTCGGGCCCGGCGGGCCCACGGAACAAACAGGGGTCCGGCTCACGCAGGCAGAGACCAGAGACCACGGACCAGCAGCGCGCGCTTTCGCTTTACTTTGCCTTTGCGACGTGTATAAATACGGGGCAGCAGACGAGACGGGCCTTCACTTGCCCTCACCACGCTCTCGCTCTCTCTCCTTCCCCAAAATCCCCGTTCAATTCCATTGCTGCTGCGAGGTGCGAGGTGCGAGGTGAGAGCTGGAGCCCTCGCTTTGTTGGCCGGTGGCGCCGTCCATGTCTCGTCTCCCTGCACACTGATTGATCCAGCCGATCACTCACACACCGGTCTCTATCCTACTGTGTGTGTTAGGGTTTGCCATGGCCGCCTCCTTTTCCGCAGACGCCTTTTCCCCGCTCTGCTGATGACCCATGACCCACTTTGGTACCAGCAGCTAGCTTACCTCCGTTTCTATCTCTCTCTCTTGCACTGTTCTTAGGTTGCTCAGTGTTCTCTCTTAGCAGCTAAGGAATGCCACATAAATTATAAAAGCCACCACTTGAGGGCGAAAGAAAGAAGGCTGTGGTTTCTTCCGTGTCCTCTCCCTCTCTCTCCCACTACTGCTCTCTCGAAAAGTAGCAGCTTGTTTGTTCGTTGCACCCGGCCGCCATGGTTTTCTCTTCGCTCCCGATCTTCCTAGACCCGCCGAATTGGGGCCAGGTAATTAACTTCTTCTCCCCATTACTACTGGCTAGTAGTCCCTGTTCCGTTCCATCAGGATTTATTTTTGATGTCAATTTCATCTTGCAAATAATAGTGCAATAACACACACATGAATTGATGATATGCAGCAATTTCATTGCATTTTTTTGTTAACTGATGATGCATGAAAAAGTGTTATTAACCTCTCTGCCGATCACTTTGTTCTTGCGCATAAAGGAAGCGATCTGAGCAGCATGTCCTTGAATATACCGTGCCTTAAAGTTGAGCTATCAATCACTAATTAAAATCCACTTCGATTTGCTCTCTGAAGATGCAGATGCAGCAGCAGCCACTGCAGTGCCTCCTCAACGGCGTCGGCGGCGGAAGCGACCACCACCACCTGATGCCTCCTCCCGCCGGCCTCGCGCCTCTCCCGGGAGACGGCCCCGCCGACACGGCGGCGAGCGCTCCCGCTGGCGGCGGCTCGTCGTCGTCCACCACCTCGCTGCAGCAGCAGCAGCAGCAGGCGGCGCAGCCGCGCCCGGTGGTGTCCATGTCGGAGCGCGCGCGGCTGGCGCGCGTGCCGCTGCCGGAGCCGGGCACGCTGCGGTGCCCGCGCTGCGACTCCGCCAACACCAAGTTCTGCTACTTCAACAACTACTCGCTCTCGCAGCCGCGCCACTTCTGCAAGGCCTGCCGCCGCTACTGGACGCGCGGCGGCGCGCTGCGCAACGTGCCCGTCGGCGGCGGCTGCCGCCGCAACACCAAGCGCTCCTCCTCCAAGAAGTCCTCGTCGCGCCAGGGCGGCGGCGGCGGCGCCGCATCGTCCTCCTCGTCCACCACCACCACCTCCGCGTCCACGGCCACCACCACCACCACGAGCTCGGCCACGGCGGCGGAGGTGCTCGCCACCATGCAGGCGGCGCAGCAGCAGCTGCCGCACCTGGCGGGCCTCCCGCCGGCCGCCGCCGCCGCCGCCGCGCTCGAGGCGTCGCTGGAGGGGTACCACCACTACCTGCCCGCGTTCCAGATGCAGCCGCACCAGTTCCTGCAGCAGGCGGGCCTGACGATGCACGGGTACCACTTCGCCGACGGCGACGGCGTGTTCGCGGACGGCGGCGGGTTCCCGAGGGGCGTCGTCGCGTCGGGGCTGCTCGCGCAGCTCGCCGCGGTCAAGATGGAGGAGCACAACAACGGCGGTGGCGGCGGGGCGGTCGCCGCGGCGCATGAGCAGGCCTCGTACTGGCCCGGCAGCGGCGGCGGCAACGGGTGGCCGACGGAGTTCCTCTCTGGATTCAGCTCGTCGTCCTCCGGGAACGTGTTGTGATCATCAGCTGCGTGCGATCGACCGTCCTGCTGGATGCATATGGGCTATAGTGCATGGACGATGCTGCTGTTTAAGCTAGCTCAGTTAGGTCTCACCCTGAATTAATTAGTTCTACTAGCTAGGGCTTATATGTGGTTTGGAGACTTCATCGGATCGAGTTGTGTTCTTCAATTAGAATGGTGATAATGTGTGGGGGTTTAACACGCTCCTTTTTTTTTCAAGGTTTTCCTAAGATCAGTATGTTGCATGTAGTGGGTAATGCATGTGTTAGCTCATGGAGGGTGATATGTGTTTAGTTACTTAACTATACTGTTTAATTACAAGAGAACATGTTGCCACTTTATTATCTGTTGTATTGTATTAATTGTTTCGGAAGTTCGTATGTTCTAGTCGATTTTTTCTTGTTGACGGATATGTTCTAATTAAGGAGAATTATTTTTGTGCATGAATGGAATGGTTCGTTATGCTCCTGGTTCTCACATTTTAAAGACAAATGTGATGTATTTAAGCTTGAACACGAGCAACACTTCATTTTCTTCGCTGAGAAATTAACTTGGATTTTTTTTATCAAGATATGATCATTCATTTTTATCAAGGGCATCAATTGCAAGTTACAGTAATACGAGTATTAACTTAAAAAGTTGTTACAACCGGCTCTTCTCAAGCTAAACTTGTTAGGCCTCTTTCGGTCATGACTAAATCTGAATTGTACTATGATTGTTTACTGTATGCCGCCTGCCGATCATGTGTTATTTGAGTAAATCTTTGATGAGTTTCTTGTGTTGCCTACAGACGCCGCTATCTATTCCCCCTGCAGGCAGTACTCCCTCTGTTCCTAAATATAAACATTTTTGACTTTTGAAAATCATGTTTCACCATTCATCTTATTCAAAAAATTTGTGAAATTATTATTTATTTTAATATGATTTGTTTTATCATGTGGTATAGATTTCAAGTATGACTCGTTTGTTGTTTTATTTTCGTAAATTTTTTTGAATAAGACAAGTAATTAAGGTGATGTTCAAATAGAGAAAGAATGCTTATATAAAGGAAGGAGGTAGTATAATAAAGCACCCGATTGGTCACATGATTAGCAGCAGCTAATGTTTGATCCTACTGAGATCCCAATAAACTATTATCCCTCTCCTGTTCCTCGTGATCTTCACTGCTTAGTTATGTATACAAGTACATACCCGTCAATCCTTTCTCGATCGATGGTGATGATGACTATACATGATCTCACCAATCCGATCAGATTAAACAATTCATCAGATCGACATGCATCTGTCCAGAATTAGAGATGTGGGTGACGTGTGTCCAGAGAGACGATAAGAAAGCTAGACAGAGATCGAGAGAATGAGACATGGATACACTTTTTCTAGGAATAATGTGCTGCCAAGATCTGCATGTCCCCTTCAGATAATGCTGTGCTGGTACATTCACGATAAGTTTATGCAGATCCTACGTACTTCTGGCGGTGAGATCTAGCGAGAATTCCATCATTTCCATGCAGCCTCGATCTAGAATGCAGTGGTAAGAACACAGCCAGTGAACTAGCAGTCTTAAAGCAGTCAATGTCAGTGGTCGCAGCAGCAGGCGACGAACACTGATCGATCGACCATCGAAACTTCAAAAGAAGATTAATTCACGTATATATTATACTATATTTTTTTTATAGAAAAGAGAGAGAACTGTCATGCATGCATGGCAGATCGAGGCCGGAAGAGAGGCGACATGGAATTCCGGGTACTTGATGAAGTCATGAGAGGAATATTTTGCTTTCCGATCGTATCAGCAAATGATTACGGCTTCGATCGGTCGGGCCAATCGAATCTGGTAGTAGCTAGCTAGTCGCTGACGGAATGTGTACTGGACGGCACCTTAATTGGTGTTGCAAAGGTGTAGTAGGCTGCAGACAGGCAGAGATGTCTCAACAGAATCATCACTTGCTTTGAGCCTGTTATGCTATGCCTGGTAGGAGTACATGCAGAAACACATTAGAATTTCAACATGGACATCATTGATTCCATTTAGCTTTCAGCTATAATGTGAGAATCTGTTATGTTATGTGCATTTCAAATAATATTCAGTTGTGCACCGGAAAAATGTGATCAATTGAATGCCATAGTAAAATACTAGTAGTACTAATTTGAATTGATTAGTTAATCTCAGCATAATAATGTGTGGTGAATGATGCAGTCGCAGTCACCATCTGAGGGAATCTGGGGTTCTTTGCAAGATCTGGCTTTTGCTAACTCCAATGCAGTCCTACCACCTATCCTCCCTCTTCTCCTGAGGCGATGGCAGAGCGAGAGAAGGGAATAAAAAGCAGCCTCCTCCTCCTCCAGCCTAGGCAAAAATATCACATCAAAGAAAGAGAAAGAGATCACTCCCCGGGCCCACACCCTACACAGATCACACACAATCATGGCGTCTGCTCCTCCACTGTTCTCTTTTTTCCTTCCTTCCTTGGAGCGGGAGGTGAGTGTGTGTGTATTGGAAGAGACAATGCGCTGACAAAAGCTGTAGGCTGGAAGTTTGCTAATTCGGGTGCACATGCTTTGGGTACTTGCAGTGCTGCTGCTAGGTTTGTGTCACCAAGATTTCACTCCGATCAAAGTGCTTCAATTCAGGACCAGTTTGACGAGAAATTCGAGTGAATTTCACTCGAAACAGTTCAGTTTCACACAGGATCCTGCAATCGAAGGTTATAATTGGCACAGCTGTGAACAAGACAGCATGGAGCTGATTTAGCTGCACGCATCTCTGAAACTCTGAAAACTGAACTATGAGATGAATTGATCCAGCGTTGCCAGCAATTTGGTGTCTTCGAGGCCACCCGATCTTCGTCCCCATAGAATACGCAATAAACCGGTCAAAAAAGAAGGGAACAGTACGTCGAGACCGAATAGAAGCCTACGGCAGCAGGTAGGGCTGTTGTTGGATTGAGCGCGAGCTCCGATGCATACCGGCCGATGACTGCGCTTGTCAGACAGGGAGATGCCCTGCTTGCGACAAAACAAAAAGTGCATGCAGCCGAACAATTTTTTTTATTTCTTCTTCCTCGTCGTCTCTTTCATGTGCTCCCTGAATCTGAAATGGCGATCTGGTCCGGTCCTGTAAAAGCAGAGCAGCAGGGCAGCAGCAGCTTCAGCTTCAAGTTTCGCATCCGCTTCCGATGGTCATGTGACAGCCTATGCTCGACGTCTTTGCGCGCGTGTTTGCTTGTGTCAGAAATTTAGCGTGCGACAAGTAGAGATCTACAGATAGTAGCAGTACTTTTGACCCTGCATATGGACTCTCCTAGAGATCCCTGGGAAGCATCATAGGATGGGCAATGCTGGGAGGATTTGTGTGAAATTGTTCAAATTTTAAGGGAGTCAAGAAACATTCAAACTGTTCAATTCTTAGGTGAATCGACAGAAACATTCTTCCAACGAACCAAGTGCGCAAATCCTGTACCAAGGATCAATTCTCAAACTTCAATTGGCAGAAGCATCTCAGTACTTCTCACTGATTACGGGCCTGTTCGTTTCTCCCTATCTAATTTTTAGAGGGGTCAAATCAAAGAGAATTTTATTATTTTGGAGTACTAAATAAAGTCTAATCTCGAAACTAATTGCAGACCCCCTATCTAATTCACGAGACGAATCCAACGAGGATAATTATAGTGTTATTAGAAGATGTTTACTGTAGCATCACTGTAGCAAAACATAGATTAATTAGGATCATTAGATTCGTCTCGCAAATTAGAGGGGGTCGCGACATAGGTTTTGTTATTAAATTAATAAAATTACTACTAAATAGTAAGATTCTCTTTGATGTGACAGTATCTAAATTTTAGAGGGTGGAAACGAACGGGGCCTACATCTGCTACCGGAGTTTTTCTTTCATATCACTTACAACAGTGAAAATGTGGCTACATGACATTTGGAACTACAAATTTCATAAGCACACATCTCAACATTCTTGGTTGCATTACAAACCCAGAAACAGATGAAGTGATAAGAGCCTCAGAACAATAATATAGAGTAAATTTCACCACAGATACCACAACTTGCACCGTGGGTGCAACTTGGTCACATATATTGTAATTTGTATAAATTCATCACTAATCATGTTTTAGGGGTGCAATCGGGTCATCAATCCGTCACCTCGGACAATCGAGCACCTGAGACAACTGACCTTTTCATCAATCTCGCTTACATGTATGTTTGTCAATATATTTTTTATCAAGAAACAATTAGCCCATCTATCTTCTGTAGCTGTCAAGTTCCACAGACATCCTTGTGCATAATAATCTTTCATTCTTTTCTTATTATTCCTAGAAATATTTATAGCTACCATATTCTTGATGGTGTATCGCTTTATTACCTTTCTAACTTCTCAAGGATTACCAAAGACCATGCCAACCATAAACTTTATAGGTGATAGATTGTTCGAGGTGCTCGATTATTCAAGGTGACGGATTAATGACCCAATTGCACCCCCAACACATGATTGATGACAAATTTGCACAAATTACAATATATGTGACCAATTTGCACCCACAGCGCAAGTTGTGGTACTTGTGATGCAATTTACTCAATAATATACTTACACCAAATATGCAGACTTCAGCATCAACTTTACATTACCATCATGAATAAATCTACAATCAAAAATGCATACAGGATTTTCTAAATCGAACTCTTATAGCGCATCTTTAGCTTTGCTGTTTTTTTCCACATTAAAAGGCTGACCATTCTTATATTCATCTTTCATCATGTGAGAAAATAGAGTCGCATATTTCCTTAAAAGGGTATACCATTTTTCTCTTTGTGCTTAATTTGATCAAATTCATCAGAGGAAATATTTGATCGAGAGTCCTATTCAGACCTACAGTTGGAGTTTCATGGCCAAAGATTCAGTAGAAAACTGCATGATATAGTTACTTGTACCACAAAATATGTTCGTGTTGATTCTACATATGTGTCATAGTGCTACTACTTCGGACCATGGTTGACAAAACTGATGGTAACCGGTCGGTTGCCTTGGTTACCAGTCAAACTGGTCCGGCTCGATTTCATCGGATGATTGGTCACCAGTCAATTGAATTTAATTTGAAAATAAAATGATATAAATATTTGTAAAAAAACTGGATGAGTAATGATTTTTTGTGAAAAAGTTTACTGAAAACTAGTACTCTTCTATTCCGGAAGTCTTGTCGTTCGGACAAGAGATTTGCACTGAGAAACAGCTTGTGGAAGCTGTCGGAACGACATGATTTTCGGAATGGAGGGAGTATATTTGAGAGGTAAAAAATTGACGAATATATGATGAAGGAAAGAAATCGACAATGAAAGCGGTTACCGGTGAAACCACTTGGTTACCGACGACGATAGCGGTTGAAAGTTGTTTAAATGTGATTTCAGCATTTGAGTGATTTACCGAACGGTTTTGTCGGTAACCGTGGTTACCGGCAAAACGGTCGGAAGCGGTTTTGTAGGTTTGAAAGGTTTTGTTAATCCTGCTGCAAACTTTGCTGTTTTATTCAAGGAAGACTTGCGATGATTGGCTTAGTAGGTCAACTTAAACTTTAGGGATGAAAGCAATTTCTAGAAACAATCGGAAGAAGCCTCAATTGTATTTACTGTTGTACTTTTTGTCGAAAGTAAAATAAAAAACGATACTGATGGAAACAAATACAACACCAGTATTGTGAAAAAGTCAAAAATGAAATTATTGTGATTAAAATAGTCGGTATCAATCAGAAATCGATATTAACAATAAAAAACATGAATCCTAAGATACATAGTGATGTAGCATATATTTTAATAATTAAATATGTATAGGAAAAAACTTTTAAACGATAAAACAATAACCACAATTATGTGTCAATAAATAAATAAATGATGGTAGTAGCTTAATTTTATCATATGGTAGGTAGTCTATAGTTGATTGTTATGGAAGTTAACTAAGGTATTAAATAATTATGTCCATGGATATATAGAAAAGAAGGGCTACAAATCTGAAGAAGCAAAGAGTTTTGCACCTAAAATATAGAAACTATCTATGGCAATTTTCGCGTCAAAATGGAAATATATAGAAACTATCGGAAGAGTGTAAAACTATTTTTTTCTGTCACTTTCAAGAATTACTACCACTTTTGTTTCCATTTCTTCAGAATATCATTTCTGCGTGTTACAGTCGATAAAATTAAAAAGTGAGCCTTGGTTAACCGATAATTACCATTTTTGCTTTCATCCCTATTAAACTTTGTGCCATTTGCTTTAAGCTTTTTTATATCATAGCTTTCTGGAGGTTGATCCAACAGGACATGAGCTGATTTATGTTTCTGGTACCCAACGAATGCATCAGCATCAAGCATTCAAGCAACAATAAGATCCTTTTTTTTTGCAAACATGAAACGGCGTATATTCCAACCCTTTTGCAGCAGGTCTGAAACTCAGAAGGTTAGCTGTTCTACCTTTCAAGAATATATAGATTTCACTCAACCTAGCTAGCACATGAGCTTCTTCATAACATAAAAATAGAACGTCTAGAGCTTCGCCGGCCTGTCATCAAGCGCTATCATCAACCTTAGCACATAAACGGTGGTAAAATATATGTAACACCTTGACTCCTGTCCAGGCTCTGAAAACGAATTGACCCATCTTAACTTACCTGATGAAATTGCAAGCTCAAATAGGAGCTGCCCAAAATTTTGGGAACACACAGAATCAGCAGTTATCCTTCATATGAAAAAATTATCCTCACCGCGCGAGAGTGCAGCACTGAAACCTAGATCTTCTACACGGAAGATTAGATTCTGAGTCCCGTGGTGAGGTAGCGTTGTCTCACCTTGCGTTTGGCACAGCCCCACCACATTGCTCCTCGCCGCAGACATTGCCTCGGCCAACAACGCGCATGGTATATTCACCTGCATCGATTGTCGGACTCGTTGTTCATGTGCGAGTGCCGAGTGTGCTCATGGCGTATGCTATACGAACCTCCGAAGACGATAGAAAAGAGACACACTACTTCATGTGACGAAGAAAGATGTTTGCCGAGTGCTTCTCCGACAGTGCAGCAGTCGGTAAAGCCAGTAAAACACTTGGTAAAAGCTTTGTCGAGTGTAACACTCGACAAAGAGCGCACGACAAAAAACACGTCTAGCCGAGTGTTTTTCATCGAACACTCGACAAAGCATTTGTCGAGTGCTAAAACAGACACACAGCAACCCAATTCAAAAAAGTAATTGAAAAAAAACGAAGACCCGTGGGTTGCTGGCCCCACCACACCACTTCTAGCCACCACACCTCCTCGGGGCCGAGTCGTCGCCTCTGCGGCACCGGCCGAGGCCACCTTGGGAGCCACCGCCGAAAGCCGGTGCCATGTCGCACCGCACCCGCCTTTTGCCCTGCTGCCACCCCACTGCCGCATCCTGCCCCTACCCCCGTCACCGCCCTGGTCGTCCCTTGTCGCTGTCCCAAGCCAGGACCACCATCGTTGGAGGCCATGCTATCGGGGAAACCGCCGCCATCCGAAGGTGGGTCTGTCGTCGCCTCATGTTGCGCTATCGGAGAAGCCGTCACCTCAGGCCCGCGTGACCGCATGCTGCCGAGAAGCCACCGCCCTGGCCCACCCTACTCCATCTAGCGGGAGGAGGGGGCCGGTGATTCTCGATCCGGCGGGAGCATGAGGGGGCCGGCGATGCTCGATCCGGTGGGAGGAGGGGGCTGGCAGTCACGAGAGAGAGAGAGAGAGAGAGAGAGAGAGAGAGAGAGAGTGGGGGGGGGGGATGGTGTTGCTGATCCGCAGGGAGGGTAGCGGACCAATAGGGAAGCATTACCCGTGAGCTAAGAATTAATGATGTGACTCCTTTACCGAGTGCCCAGAAAAACACTCGGCAAAGAGCTTCTTTGCTGAATGTTTTCTTTGACACTTGGTAAATAATGTTCTGCCTACTTTATTTTTTTAAAAAAATAGCAAATAAGTTTCAAAAATAATTAAATTTTAACATGACACAATTTGTATTATCTAATACCTATACAAAATGATTTACATGATGCAAAACTAAGGACAAAACGAAGAGAGGTTCGGACAAAATCCCACCAGGGAGGGAGAAAACGGTGACGAACCGATACGCCAACGAACGTCATCATGGACTTGGTTCTCATTCGGCCTGATTCATGGAAGGATTCGGAAGGTAGGAGTTTTTCGGTCCACAATATTGACCAGTAGTTTTTCAAAGAGTAAATTTTACAAAATCTTAGATTTTATGATCCTTGTATCCCAAAACCCGAGGTATTATCGTCCTTGACCAGTAGCTTTTTAAAACTACTTACTAATAGTTTAAGGATATATTTATCATTCAATAATAATTAATATATTTTTAATTTTTTAAATTTTAATTTTGGGATATAAAACATAACCCTATTTTGTAAGGATAATGATGAACGCAATATTAACATAAAAATTAATTGGATTACTTGTTTTCATTTATATTATGATAATAATAATTAAAAATAATCATCGGAATCTGTCACTTTGACGATATTACCCTTCATATGGTAAAATATTGGCCAATAGTTGGGTATTTTCGATATTAGAGATATACCGTCGGATCAAACTACTATGTGATTGCAGCTCCTATTTCACCATTTGAGAGCTAATTTAGCTCATTTGTTATGCAAACCATTGCTTATGCATATTGTAGGCTGACTAGGGGCTTTTTTTTGCAACATTATGCAAGTTGAGGGGCGTTCTGAAAAGTGCTCAAATCTGCCCATAAGGGCTACCTGAACCTTCTCTGTATGTGTGGCTTGTTCATATGTTTTGAGGGGGAGAGAGAGCTAGGGTTTGAGGGGAGATGAGTGAGGCTTTGATCTACCAAATTCACCAATAGAAGAGTGAAATGAGCGGGGGTTTGGAGCCTCCCCAACCTTGTTGGCTCCCACCTTTTGCATCATTCATTTTTATAGTGGATTGCTTGCTCGTCGCCGCCCGTGGATTTTTCCCGGCAAGGGGTTTCCCACGTAAATCTTGGTGTCAACTCTTGATTCGGTATTTCTCTTGCCATATGTGTTGATTGCTCACTTTCTTGCTTGCTATCGGTCCATTTACATAAGTTAAATGGTTTATGGATATGTTGGCATATAAGAGTTTTGTGTATTCTTTGATATATTGATGATGATTGGATGGGACTATTGTGCTTAGTGAACTTGGTCGTACAAGTATGTTCTGATTTATGAAGCTTGGACAACACCTTATTAGAAAATATTGGTGCTAAGGGGCTGTTATGATTTATACACACAAAATGTTTGGTGAAATGCTTGTAAGACTGCAGCTTGCTAATATGGTCACTTCCGCTGCCCCTCTGCGCTCACATACTGGCTAGTGTTGTAGACTAAAAACTCCTATCAGATGGATGCAAAATGGCATATATATGTCCCTACCCGATCAGAACAAAAAACTGTAATCACACATCTGGTCTCCAACAATGCCCGGACTCTCTAATTTCCAAATAATGCTTGGACTCTAATAGAACACCTGAACAACGTACTGAAACTGTGATGATGACATCAACAAACTTACGTACGGACCAAGCAACACGAAACCGTGATGCAATGACCAGCTCTACAAACTTATTAAGTGTAGAGATCAAAAACTGAAAATAACAACATATATAGTAGTTCATACACAAGCAATGGGCCTAAAGGAAACAAAAACACTAGAATAGCTTAATGAGGGCCTAGATGGGGGAAATTAGCATTGCTAACTGTCCCCTAGATATACCGGTCAAGATTAAAGGCCTTCCTCTTCAACGTCTTGTTTTCATTCAAAATTTGTTCCACACATTCCACCACCTCCGCTTCTCTGTCCCCTAGATATACCGATCAAGATTAAGGGCCTTCCTCTTCAGCGTCTTGTTTTCATTCAAAATTTATTCCGGGACATATATACCGGTCAAGATTAAGGGCCTTCCTCTTCAGCGTCTTGTTTTCATTCAAAATTTATTCCGGGACAGACATACCGGTCAAGATTAAAGGCCTTCCTCTTCAACGTCTTGTTTTCATTCAAAATTTGTTCCACACATTCCACCACATCCGCTTCTCTGTCCCCTAGATATACCTGTCAAGATTAAAGGCCTTCCTCTTCAGCGTCTTGTTTTCATTCAAAACTTGTTCCACACATTCCACCACCTCCGCTTCTCTATTGTGGTTGTAGTCCCACAACACTTTTACAGGGTATCCGCCACTTGGATTATATTTATGTAGCTCACACAAAGAAGTGGTTACCATGGAATAAATCTGTTCACCGAACTGTTCTCTTATCTGCATGATCCTCGGATCATCTTCTTTGATAACTTCCTGCAGACATTATTAGATAAACTCAAAATATCTTAGTTTCCAAGAGTAGTTTCATACAAAGAAATACTATCGCGGGAGAGGCACCTACTTCTTGTTTGCCATCGATTTCGACAATCTCAAATGGATGCCATTTGGTATCTTTTATCTCAGACTTGAACTGAGATAACAATAGTGTTGCTGCATTTGAGTCGAATTCAGGTGCATTTGGGTTGAATTGAGGGTTTGGCAACCTCTTGCATGCTTCTATAAATGCTACCTTATCAATTTCACCAGCTAACCTGACCCCATAAGCTGTATTTTTTCTTCTACCTTCAGGAAAATACTGTAAATGACAAATTAAAGAAACACAGTTTGTTATCAATCATGACATGTACGATGCAAAAGATCCCCACACTAAGGAAAAAATATACAATTAGTATGAAATGTGGGACGAAGGGAGGTGAAAGATAGAACTCATGTCAGATTTTTTTTAGTATAGACAAAGATGTAGGGAAACCAAAGAACTAAATAGCTTACATACATTTCTTAAAGATCTGCGAATCGACACCAACTTATCATTCTGTTCCTTTTCACGGTAGGTCACGTACGTGAGTATTGAATGAATGGACTCAATCGCCTCCTCCGCCAGCAACAACTTCTCCTTTAGTTTTGACACTTCTTCTTGTAGTTGTTCATATGATGGAACTCGATTGCCTGAAGAAGGTGAGCTCCTGGATGCCTCCATCGCACCACGGTGATCAGTCACAAGAGAGAAATTCGAGACCGACACCAAGAAAACAATCAGTTTAGTAAATTAGCTTCGAGTGTGGCAATCCACTTTGTATCCTCCGTTGGCCGCAGTTTCTTCCCCTGCCACGCTAGCTGGTCCAGTCGCCCTATCCTGGCCCAACCGCTATCTCCTGCCAGCCGCAAGGCGGCGACTGCTGCCTCCACCTCAGACGCCCCTCCACTGCCAGGCTAGCATGCCACCCCAGAATGGGCGGTGAACAGGAGGGACTCACCGGAGGCCAAATACAATCACACGAAGAGAAGCAAATCCTATAACAAAATAAAAGAGAGGTTTTCAGGTCCAAAATAATGGTCATTATTTTTCCTCAACTAATGGCTATTAGTTTAAGGGTAGTTTAGTAATTGCACTAAAAAATTAATATTTTTTATCATACAAACTTGTGTTAAATACACTAAAACTTGACTACAAGAATAATGATGATGATTAATCAAATTTAAAATAAATATTTTATAACATATTCATGTAAAAATTGACTAACTTGCTAGTTATGATGAATTTTTGTATTATAATCATATTATTTTGACAATATTACCCTTACTAATGGCCATTAGTTATTAATTTCTAAAATTTAATATATACCGTTAGATCCAACTAATGGCCATTAGTTGAGAGAAAATAATGACCATTATTTTGGACCTGAAAACACCCCAAATAAAATCACCAGAGAGAACTTAGTTTGTACTTTGTAATGACTAAGCAAGCAAATGTAAATACCTAGTCAGAGCATGCAAACACAAGCCCAAATATGAAATAGAGGAACTCACAGGATGGTACTATGGAAAAAATGATTCAGAATGCGTGGTGAACAGAGGAACTCACCGGGGCTAAATACACCTCCTCGCTGTACACTGTTATCTAAAATAGAATGCTGTGTAAAATGGTTGGAGACTTCCAACCATTTTATACAACGTTCTATTTTAGATAATGCTTAAAATCAGCAAAGTACAGTTTTTTTTTAACTAGGCTGTTGCGGATGCTCTAATAATGCTCGTGTCTTTGTAATCTCACTCTCCCTCTATATATCCTTCGGATCGGTATCGTGTCCCCAACAGTAGACGGAACAGTCGGTCTGTCCACACCGCAGATTCCCGTCTAACCCGATCCTGCGGCACGCAAGGCACGCCAGCAGTCCAGTGTCAAAACGTACGTGGGCCCAATCTGGCCCCAAAACGAAACGGTCGAGCCAGAGGCGAAGAAATGCAAAGAAAACATTCGGTTCCATTATCGCTCGTAGCAGACTGATCCTTGACAGCGGTGCTCGGCCAGATGGATGCCAATAAACATCAATATGGCTGCATTAGCACGTACATAAGGTAAACTCATGATCAATTTGGTTGATTTCTTGGTTTATGCTGCGAATTTTGCCGATATGCGACATGGACACGAAAGAGGAAAAATGGATTCTGAGCAAAGTACCCCGATCTGGAGAGTTTTCATGCCGGGTCAGATCACCTAACACATCTGCTCCTTCCCACTGCTGTCCTAGGACGACGCCATGAGAGTTTTCATGCTAGTTTGAGACAAAATTCCATCATCTCAGAGAGGGAGCAGCGATCCTACTGTGCAGATCTTAATACTGCTCGTACTCAGTGTCGAACTTTTATCATGTGCCAAGATGTAAAACTATTGGAATCCTATGAAAATACACAATCGGTGATTGAGAATAACAAAGAACGAACTCGACTTAAGCTAAAGAAAGTTGAAACTTTCCTTTGGACAGTCCAGATTCACGGCAGGATGCTAGGCTGCAGAGCAAGGAAAAAGATTAGAAGAGAGATGTAGAAGTCTAAAAATTAACCTGGCTTCGTCCCATCGAGATGCTGCCCGGCTCTGGAATAGGCTCCTGGGATCAACCTTCTGGCATGGACTTCAATACGATACCTTGATTTTTTTTTTCACGCACGGGAGAGTTACATATAAAGAGATAGAACGCCTCAACGATGTGTTTGATTTGAGGACTAAATGAGACGTGAGTGGACGGAGCAAAAACATAGAAAAAGTGGAAGGAATGGTATGCACATGTTTGGAAGATTGACTGACGGGTGACGGCTGGACTATAAAAAATCTCCGTCCTAGCTCCTCAGAAAAACAAATTCTCCATCCTAGCACCAATAGGAATATTATTATAATTGAATAATGTACCATCACAGAAAGAGACATTTACTAAAACGATACGAAAAAATCTACTCTGAGTCTCCGACGACTCCTTCAAGTAGAACAGACGTTGCAGTGTACCTTAAAAGGCATAATTTCTCCAATCCCAACAACGGTCGACGTGAAATTAAATTAGGAAGTGTACTGAGATTGGATCAAGTATAATCAACAAGAGAAGTGCTTCGCGTCCGACTCAGCTGGTAGACTGGATTACGACTATTGTTAATCCGCCGTTGGTGTTGCCTCTTGTTTTGAACGTGAGCTGTGAGATTACACTAGTCGTACGTGAGTCCACCAGTGGATTTGGATCTATAGCAGCTCTCAGTCAACAATCCCCGCTGCAAGGATGATGGCGGGAAAAGGGCAAGTTCTCTTGCGCCATCTCACGACAAGTCTGCGGTCAAGTTCAAGCCCAGCCACATGGTTTTCTTTTCTTTTCTTTTCTTTTCTTTTCTTTTTTTGCAAGGGAGCCACATGGCATTTGAAGTTATACGAGTTTAAGAAACTGTACACATCTCAACATTCTGGGCTCCTTTTCAATGCTTGCGTAGCACAGGCACGGAAGAAGGCAGATTGATCATCACCTTTTAATGCTACGCTTCAGTAAAACCTTCAACCTTGCAGTAAAACTTTCAGTTTAAGATGTGACACTGCAGCAGAGTGGCGTGGACACTACTTACTTACGGTAACACTGAGGCTCTGCTGCTCCGACCGCCCTCGGTGTCTGGACAGTATTGCCATGGCCTCGTCCACTCCGTGTCTGAATCTAAAATGGCGATCAGCTCAGTCCTGTAAATGCAGAACAGCATCTTCACCTTCAAGTTTCGCATCAGCTTCAGATGGTGTCATGTGAAAGCCTATGCTCGACGTCTAGGTGAATCAACAGAAGCATTCTTCTAGCGTACCAAGTAGGCCATGACAAAATCCTACTAACAGTGCATCAGTGATGAAACTACAGATCAGTTGTCCAACTTCAAGTAGCAAGAGCATCAAACTGATTACATCTGCCACTGGAGTATCTCTTTCATATATAACTTTAACAGTGCAAATTTACATAGAACCTTCCATCATGTGTCAACATGACATTTGAAGCTACAAATTAAAACTGTACAAATCTCAACATTCTAGGTTGCTTTACAAACCCAGAAGAAGCCTGATGGATCATAGCAGATTTAAATGTCACAGTAGGACCTTGTAGTAAAATCTCCACGTTAAGAAATTAATGGATGTGGTAGTACTGCAACGATGATGTCTGGATATCAAAATCATGTTCATTCCAGTGCAGGGAATAAGGGCGAAGGACTGTCCAATTGTTCAGGGATATCAGTCTCTTGGACCTGTTCAGGGGCCAGAGAGAGGACCTGTGCAGAGGCCTGGATCTGGGCTTCCTGTTCCTCCTTCTGCTGAACAAGGAATCTGCTCATTCGCTCAAGTAGCTGAACTGCCTTCCTCTTTCCCCTTTCTGTGCCATTTAGCGCCAGCTCCCGCAGCGGGACCATTATTCCACACTCCTGAGCACGAGCCAAATGCACAAGTTGCTTATCCCCACTACAAAGCTGCAACATTACAGCTGCAGCATTCTCTCTATTTCTCGGCGTACCACTTCCAATCATTTCCACAAGCACAGGGATAGGCTCTGCTGCCCCGATCGCTGCCTTACCCTCAGGGTGGCTGGACAGTATTGACAGTATTGCCATAGCCTCGTCCATGAGAGCTCCAGTGGGGTTTGTGATCAGTCCCATAATGAGCGGTACAAGACCAGCTCGTATAGCCCGGCCTTTGTTCCCTTGGTAAATGCACAAATTGAACAGAGCTGCTGCTGCGTCCTTCTTCCCGCGCTGGCTGCCTTCACTTAACAATACTACGAGGGCAGGAATGGCCCCTGTTCCTCCAATTGTTACTTTGTATTCATCGATCACTGACAGGCTAAAAAGTGTAGCTGCAGCATTTTCACGTGCCTCCATGCTGCCATTCTTGAGGACATAAACTATGCTCGGTACAGCACCAGAGGATATGATGCTAGCCTTATTATCCTCATGTATGGAAAGGTTCAGAAGTGCAGTAACTGCATGCTCTTGAGTTCGCAGGTCAGATGACGACAGTAGACTCAATAACAACGGAATAGCACCAGCCTCAGCAATGCAGATCCGGTTGTTTGCATTTCTCTTTGCTAGAAGGCGAAGCTCTGCAGCAGCTGACCTCTGCTCCTCAGGATCCGGAGAGCATAACTTGGACAGAAGAGCATCTATGTTAGCACGTTCGCTTGAAGAGCATGCGGATGTAGGCTTGTCAGGCTGCGACGAGCGCTTGGGTGCCTCAATCCCATTGGCTTCACACCACTGTGCAATAAGACTTCTAAGAACGTAGTTTGGTGTCAAAGTTGTGTTTGCCATCCTCTGTTGCGTAGTTGGACAAGTGTGATGCCCAGAAGCTAGCCATTTCTCTATGCACACCCGCTCATATGTCTGCAAAATTGACACATCAGAATATGGAGTGAAGTTGCATTGTGCTTAATATAAAATTCAATTAGATATACCACCTGGCCAGTAGCAACAATGACAGGATCTTTCATCAGCTCAAGAGAAATTGGACATCGGAACTCATCAGGGACGGTTAGAGGTCTCCGATCCCCATTGGAATCCACAAAATTTGAAACTATAGGTGGGCCCATCTCAGGGTTCTGAGTTTGCACAAAGTCCTTTATCTTCTTCAGTAGCATTGACATCTTCTCAATGTGTTCTCCCGGGTCCTGACCACCGCCAGATGCCACCATCTCATGCAAAGCAAGAGATTCTTGTGTGAGATCGGTGATGGTCATAAGGTGCAACTTTTCTGACAATCTTTCAAGGATAGCTGATTCAGCACTGGGGTCGTAGCTCTTGTTATACAGAGACAGTAGGTCACTGTAGAAGTCATCATCAGGCATATCAACCCGTTCTTTTGCTCTTTTAAGCTGCGCATGCACTAACTCAACCTGGAGAGTGTTTTTTCTAAGTATTTCTTGGGTTTAAGTTTTTCATAACAACAGAAATGATTATTTTAGTGGTTCCATATTGCTATTAATGTTACCTGTTCTGTAACTTCATCTGATATATCCAATTTATTGTATGGAAAATCGTGCAAAGCTTGCTCCAGCTGAGCTATTACATCATGAAACTTCTTCATAACATTATCCCTCTCAAGAACCTACAAAGAACATCAAAACAAAATAGAAGGATTTAACCAAGAAACTGGTTGGAATTGGGAAGGCAACCACAGAACAGTAAGTGGTGCTCTTCAGAAAATGGACTATACAGTTATGCCAGGTAGGTCATTGCATGGTCAACAAGAAAATAAAATGGTAGCAACATGACAGACATCCATAGGTACTGTAAACAATTGTTTCAGGTTGTAAGATAAACTATTCAAAGAATTACTAGCATAAGGCACACAAGCAGATAGACCAGATAAACTGCACTTCATGTACCATCACAATGTACTTTTAATATTCCTTGAATAAGAATTATAAATTGTTTTCCGTATCTATGTACAAAAGTTAAACCCAGCTAATGAGCTTAGAAGGATATTTTGGGACTTTTGGCACTGTGCTAGGCAAGCACTAGATAGAAAACACAAGACACTTGCTATGCACCATATAGCTGCTTAAAAGTAATATAAACGAAAATCACACTCTAGACACATACAACTACAGAATGAAATACTTAAAAAAGCACATATTATGCATTAAGGAACATATTGTTTTATAACTTCAATCATGCCCGATTTTCCAGAACTGGAGATCTAAAATCCATGCTGGATTTAGGATTTGAATAATAAAACAGAGCTGCTTAAATATTTGTATAGATAGAACAAAATTATGAGATCCATGCATGATTCAGAGTTTAAAATAGAACTACTTAAATATGGAGTATTTGCTTTATTAGGACATAAAAACAGCATGAACAGAACATGACTCAACCAAACACTACGCAATCTGCTCACGGCATCTCCATGATTTTTTGAAGCAATGGACTAATACCTGTTCATTATACCAAAATTTAAAATTCCTAGACTAATTCGAGTTTCATGATGCAAATATTTGCAGATAGAAAAAAAAACTAAAACCTTAAATTTCAGAAATTCAAAAGATCACATATGTAACCAATTTTTTTTTCAAAAGCATTAACACCAGCGGTGAAGCTACGTTCATCTATCCTCGTGCACTGGCACCAGGGGTCAAAACTGGAGTTCACAGGCTATACAGCACGTATAAGCTTTGATATTTCTTTGAAACTATATGTATTTTATGTGGTGACCTTTCACACCCTAGCTTCACCCCTGATTAAAACTATTGACAAGAAGCCCTCGAAAATAGAAAAAAACACTTTTAGAAAGAATCCCTACAGTTAAAAAGGTAAACAAAAAAGACATCATATAATTCAGCTAGTCTGTATTCAGCATCACCTAAAATTTTCCATGGAAAAAATAAATGGTCTAATATACGAAATTAATAGTGACATATTTAAGACATGGACTGTCAAAGTTTCAATGCGCAACTAGCAACCAAATTTGACCAGAAAAATGCTGAGGAATCAGTCCACGCATCAATGTTATAGAACAGAGATGTCTACAACCTGATACGGGAACCATGACAGGTTTAACCTCATGCTAATGGAGACTGAAACATGTTCATTCTGAAGGTGACTATTTTGACAGTACCAAAATTCTAATCAACTGACCAAGTGTGATGGCACAAATTTGCTAATGAACAAGGGATAACAATTTTGACCAGAAGACTTGAGCGATAATATGGACACTAGCTGGATTACACAACAGAATGGTCACAAATTAATCACAAAAACTGATAATACACAAAATGGACTAAAATGCTACAGCTTTCAATCTTGACTACAACGAATAGTTAATAAGGCATCAACATTTTAGCAGACGATAAAATATGTAATCAACAGACCAGCCAACCTAAGAGATAAACCAACTTCGTACTAACGATAGTGAAGGTTGTCCAAATTATAATCTCAGCAATTCCTTTTGGAAATTGCTACCCAGTCCAACTATACACTAGGTGGCACAGCTAAAGCAACTGTTAATATAACCAAGAATCTAGGGAGCAGATAGATCAAAAATCACAATTTTGACACAAATTGCAATCTGAACGATTCCTTTTGAGGAAATAGCTACCCAATCAAACTATACACTAGGTGGCACTACTAAAGCAACTGTTAATATAACCAATGATCTATGAGAGCAGATAGATCAAAATCACAATTTTGACACAAATTACAGTCTCAACGATTCCTTTTGTGGAAATAACAGCCAAATCAAACTGCACACTGGGTGGCAAATATGAGGTAGTTGTTAATATAAGAAAGAACACGAAGAGCAGATAGATCAAAATCACGAGTTTTTTTATATAAAGTATAAATTTACAAGTCTACGAGTAAAGCTCAAGGGTGCATTTTAACCCCGATAATCGATTATGCAATCAAATCGGAACTCGATATTATCTCCCCAAACGAATTCTAGCATAAGGAATCGAACAAAAATCAAGAAACTCGATGATCCAGCTGTAAGCGCGTACCAGGAAGATCCTGCTGCCGTCGCGGCCGAGCCGGAGCAGCTCGAGCGCCCTCTCCAGCGCGTCGGCGAGCGGCACGAGCGCCCGGTCCCCCTCTTTCGCATCCGCCCCCACGCGGGGCGCCTCCCGCAGCTCCTCGGCGAAGGGCCCGAGCAGCCGAATCCGGCGCGAGAGCGCCAGCAGCTGCCGCCGGTACGCGTTCCGGAAGTCCCACCCTCCCGAGGCCACCGCCTCCACCGCCTTCGCTACCCTCGCCTTCGCAGCGCCTGCCGCCACCGGAGACGGCTGCTGCTCCCCGCCGCCGGCCATGGCGATGGCGTAGGCGAGCAGCGGCCGCGTGGACCGCCGCGTCGGCTCGGTAGTGGCAGGGGCGGTAATTAGGAGGGGCGAGAGGCTGGGGCCGGGTTTCCGTCCGGGTGGCGGTATCTTAACGGGGGCGTGGGCCGTGTGATGTGGGTCAGTGTCGTGGGCTGGGTCGTTGCCCTCTCTTCCACGCCAGATTTTTGGCGCCCGTCACACCGGCTCGATTGGGTTTGGTACCGGTGGACCGGACGGCGGCCAGCCAACCGAACCAACCGGTTTGGGTTCGTTTAGATGGACTGACCGGCTAGTTGTGGAGAAAGTAGGTGAAATCGATTGGGAAAGTGGGTGAAATCCATCACGCATGTTGGCATGTTGCTAGTCACGCATGTTGCCAGTCGGTAGAGATTTAAGTATCAACAAAGATCAAATGATAACAAAACAGAGCCGGAACAATGGTAAAAAGAAGATGGGATGCTAGTAGATTGTCGCAGTCGCTTTCGTTCGAAGCGGGAGCGAAATGTCATTCTTCTAAGACCTGACCTGACTTGATGGCAAGTAGGTTTGTTTCAAGAATCAATTGTGCCAGCAATTTGAATTACCTATAATCCCTGAAATAAGTTTTTTTTATAGGATAATATAAGTTCATTTAGCTTTGTGGTACAGGAAGCCAAAGGTTCATAGTTTCAACTATTGACACCTATGAGTACTATATAGATTCATTAGAAGAAAAAAGTATTACATAGATCATATAAGAGATTTTTTTTCTAGAAAAAATGGACGAATTCAAATAAGAGACTGAACATTTAACTTTTGCCACAGGTTTTGTCAACCAGTTTCTCTTTCTCTCTTGGAACCAATAATTAAGTAGACCCGTCTAATAAAGAAAGAACTAACGGGTCTCAATTGCTTAACAGTCCATGATGCATTGACAGATTGACTTGACGAGAGATGGACGTCTCCCATTTTGGCATCACAAGGTGTAGCCTTGAATTCCACGTACGAAAGGGCACACTACACACCCCTGACTGACGAGATCGTCTTTATGCGACCGATTCAAATGCCAATTTATATTACATTTCACTCCCCCTGCGAGCGAAAGCTACCCTTCCTGTTGCGCAATTGCGCTCATCACCGGCCGTGCAGTGGAGTTTCAGAGGCACCTTGCACATCGATCAGTTCTGGCCACATATATATCGTGGCAGAGGAAAGACACATCATCCCATTGGCATGCGGTGTCCCTCTTCTCGGACGAGCTAAGACAAGTCGCCTGTCTATATGTTTTGCTTCTTCACATGGTCTCGTCGAACCGTTGGTTGGAGCGTCACTGTTGTGGTGCAGCACTAGAAGTGCTGGCAAACCTCGGTTAGCCCACGCGCTCTGGCGAGGTCCCCTGTCGGAAATCAACCAACGCGTTTGCTGTTTGGATCATCAGTTGTGGGACCCATCGTCCATGTACAGAAGAAGACTGCGTGTCGCAAGTTGCATATACGGGGTCCCATCGTCACACGCGGAACGCCTCGTCAGTCGTCACCAGGGGTCTAATCTGGTTGTGCGTGTGGGGTCCAGAGAGTCATAAGGAGCGTGTGTGACTCTGGTGATTACATAAGCCAACGCCTGCCCGCCCGGGCAAGTGGTCGTTGTTGCTAGGCGCACGGTGCATGGCCGGCAGCCCGGGTTCTAGCCGCGGCACCCGTAAAAAAGTCCCTACCGTGGGATTTTCTTCATTGACAGTTAAGAGTTCTCCTCCTCTAAATAAAAAATGGTCGGGATATTTAGTCCCCATTTATAGAGATTAATCGCACACTTTGTTCATTGATCTCTGCAGTATTTATACATGTTACAAGGGTCGGTTGAGTGCAACCGAAGGAGCCTGACGAAACGCTAGTCGTGGCCAGAAATATCGGTGGAGATAGGCTCCGTATGACTCGGTTTACAACAGACTAACCGACCTAGACCTAGTCACACTTTTCTACACCCCTTCGGTTGGTGCGTCGCCATAGATGCACAGACCGGACCGAAATCCTTCAAATAGCGATGTTGGCACTCCCTTGGTCATGATGTCCACGTACTGGAGATCAGTAGGAACATGGTGGACTCTCGCTCGCCCAGCGCCACCTTCTCCCGAACGAAATGGATGTCCAGCTCGACATGCTTTGTGCACCGGTGGTGAACTGGATTCTGTGTGAGGTAGACAACGGAAACATTATCACAATAGATCACCGTTGCTTTGTTGACGTCAACATGTAGTTCTTGGAGCGATTGGCGAAGCCAGCAGCACTCGGCGGTGGCGTTTGCGACGGCACGATATTCGGCTTCTGCGCTGGATCGCGATACCGTGGTCCGTCGCTTAGAGGACCATGATACCAGCGAGTCGCCGATGAAGATGCAGTAGGCCCGACGTAGAACGCCGGGTGTCCGGGCATCCTGTCCAGTCCGCGTCCGAGTAGGCCTTGATGTCGACACTTGAGGATGCTTGAAGATGAAGGCCGTGCGATGTAGTGCCGCGAACGTAGCGCAGGATTCTCTTGACCAAGGACCAGTGGATGTCGCTAGGCGCGTGCATGTGTAGACAGACTTGATGCACGACGTATGCTATGTCCGGCCTGGTCGTGGTCAGATATTGAAGAGCCCCGACAATGCTCGTGGTAGAAGGTACCATCGGTGGCTGGAACACCGTCGCGAGTGGACCGCTTGGGCTTGGTGTCAACAGGTGTTGGCGCCGGTTTGCAATTGGTCATGCCGGCGCGCTCGAGCAGTTCCTCCGCATACTTGGCCTGATTGAGGAAGAAACCTGAGCTGCTGCGACGCACATGAATGCCGATGAAGTACTGTAATGGGTCGAGGTCTTTCATTGCAAACACGGAGCTCGGATGCTGAATAATGCGTTGGAGGAGAGTGGGCGATGATGCCGTGAGGACGATGTCGTCGACGTACGGTAGCAGATAGGCCATGTCGGGGCCTTGCTTGTGGACGAAGAGCGACGAGTCGAGCTTGTGGAGGAGAAGCCAATGGTGCGCAGCTCACCGGCAAATCTTTGATACCAGGCGTGAGGTGCTTGCTTCAACCCATATAGGGACTTGGAGAGGAGGCATACATGATCGGGATTGTCTTTGTCGATGAAGCCGGTAGGTTGATGGCGTAGACGCGCTCAGCCAAGTCGCCGTGCAAGAACGCGTTCTTGACGTCGAGTTGGTGAACGGGCCAGCTGCGTGACGCGGTGAGATGCGGAACTGTCCCGATGGTGCCGGGTTTAACGACAGGGGAGAAAGTCTGGTCGAAGTCGATTTATTGCCGTTGGTTGAAGCCGCGGACCACCCACCGCGCCTTGCGTCGTTCGAGGGAGCCGTCTCGGATTCAACTTGTTCTTGAACACCCATTTTCCAGTGATCACATTTGCGCCCGAAGGTCGAGGCACAAGTGACCATGTTCTGTTCAGCTGGAGAGCTGAGAACTCTTCTTCCATTGCGCGCAGCCAGTCCGGGTCTCGCATGGCAGCATGGACGGAGGTTGGCGGAGGCGATGGTGCGGTGACTGCCACATGGGCGTAGCGCGGGTTCGGTTGTCGAATGCCGTCACGCGCTCGAGTGACCATGTGATGACGAGTTGGTGCTGCTGCTGTCGATGCCGCCGGTGCGCGTGGCGTCGGGTTGGCGATGCTTGGGGGCGACTCCGGGGCGGCACCTGTAGATGGTGCGGCTTGGTGTGGTTCCTGGCGTGGTGCGGGCGTCAGCTCCGGGCTTGCTGGCGGCGTTGTCGCCTGTGTCGCAGTGGGAGCGATGGCGGCACGCGCATCGGGCACAGGCGTCGGGCGGCGACGGCGTGGCGCGCCAGCTGCGCGGCGCCCTTGCTTGGCGTGGTGCAGGCAGCAGTGGAACATGCTGAATGTCGCTGATGAGTGGCGCAGAGGGCACTGGTGGTGAAGCTTGATGCTGGAGTGACCTGAAAGGAAAAACCTTCTCGTCGAAGGTGACATGACGCGATGTGATAACGCGGCGAGTTTCTGGATTATAACAACGATAGCCTTTAGTGCCGATGGGATAGCCAATGAAGATGCAAGGTGCTGATCGGGCAGCTAGCTTGTGTGGGGAGGTGGCGACTGTGTTTGGGTAGCGAGAGGCTGCCAAAGACGCGGAGGTGTTCGTAGGCAGGCGCGCGGCCAAGCAGTAGTTCATGCGGCGTGACGTGGCTGCGAGCGCGGCATGGACGCCGATTAAGCAAGTATGTCGCGGTGGCAAGGGCGTCAGGCCAGAAGGAGGGTGGTGCGGCTGCGTGCAGGAGCATGGTGCGTAGGCTATCGTTGATGGTGCGTAGGACGCGTTCAGCGCGGCCGTTTTGCTGGGAAGTGTAGGGCAGGTTAGGCGCATGACAATGCCGTGCGCTGCGAAGAAGGAGCGAGCGGCGTGGTTCTCAAATTCTTTGCCATTGTCTGATTGGAGGCATAATATGGGGCGCTGGAATTGGGTTTGCACGAAGGCGTGGAAAGCAATCAGAGTGGGGAGCACATCAGATTTGTAGCGTAGAGGAAATGTCCAGGCATAGTGTGAGAAGTCATCCAAAACAACAAGGTAAAATTTGAAACCAGAGTTGCTAACAATAGGGGATGTCCAAACATCACAATGTAATAATTGAAAGGGAAACATGGAGATATTGTGTGACTCGGAGAACGGCAAGCGCACATGCTTTCCAAGACGACAAGCGTTGCAAGTGTGAGTGTCGGATGGTACACAATTAAACTGAAACCGAGCTAAAATGCGGTGAAGCTGTCCATGGCCGGGGTGACCGAGGCGCGCATGCCGAGGTTGGTGGTGTGTGTGGCGAGGAAGCAGCGGTTGCTCTTGAGTTTATTGGTGGTGGAGCGCAGCGAGTAGAGGTCACCGGTGGAGTCACAGCTGAGCAGAGTCGTCCCCGTTCCGAAATCCTTTATGGAGAAACCGAAAGGGTCAAAAGTGATGGAAACACAGCTTGTCACGAGTAAGAGCTCCGACTGAAATCAAGTTCTTGATGAGGTGCGGCGAAATTAGACCATTATTCAGATGCAATGGTGATGAAGAGGTATTGATAATAGTAGAGCCTATGCGATCAACTAAGAGAGGGGCACCATTGCCCACGATTATGGTGTTGGAATTGGAATGAGGGCGGGAGGAGAGAAGTATACCAGAATTGTTGGCCATGTGGGAGCTGGCGCCGGTGTCCAAGATCCGGTCACCACCGCCTTGGTACCGGCTTGGAGGGGTGACGCCGTTGAGAACGGAGAGGAACGCCACCGGGTACTGCTGCTGCTGGTTCATGTCGACGAGGAGTGGCAGTGTGGAGGCGGTGAGGGCCTCGTTGAGGTGGATTGCCCGGCCGTGGCTCGACGATGCTCGAGTTGCCGGGCGCCGGAACTGCATGGGCCAAGCCCGGACTACGCCGGTCCAGGGGTTGGCCTCGTTGGTGCCCACCGGTGGGGGCGACGGCGCGCCGCCCTGTCCGCGCCGGCCGTCGGACCGCTTGCGCTTCTTGCGGTGATCGGCGTTGGACATTGCCGGAGAGTAGGACGCCGGAGCCTGGGGTGGAGTTGTTGTAGAGGATGGCAATAGCTTCTTCCGACGGGATCAATTCGGCGTCGTCACCTAAGGAATGAAATGCAATGCATAAGTAACATGAATACAAGATTGATGATGATGGTAATGCATGCGTGCTGTTTGAAGGAGTGCATATGAATAGGTTTAGTAATATTTAGTTTTGGGAAACCCTTCTACGCACAAACATATAGCTTGCTCCCTTTTAAAGAAGTTAATCGCATTAACAAGTAGAACCTTAACACATGAGCAAAGATGTAATACATGACATGAGCGCGGTGGTTAACATATAGGTTCAGAATCTAAGAAAAGAATTAGTGGAGTTTAAATGCAAACCAAATGAGAACTTTTGGGTTAAGTGTTCTATCATCACATGCGATGACGATGCAACCTAACTCGAGAACTTGATAACAAAATTAATATATATACGGAACCTTCTTACTAAACCTGACGTAAAGTGCTAGGTGACATTTTGGAAAGTGAAATTTACATAAACAGGCAAAAGTATAATTTTTAGAAGCACAAAGTTATTTATACATGTGCTGAAATTAACCTCTTATGGAATTAATATAGGGTCAGCAAAAATAATTATTTAACATGCTCGAAATTTAACATGGGATTTTCTACACATGCACAGTACTAGGAGGAAATTAATTACCAAGTTTCATGCAAAAATAATTTATACAGATTTAACTAAAAATAAAATACAGAGAATGCAAGAAATGCAATAACTTGAAAAATATGCAATGAAATGTGGATTTTCCAGTGCCAGTAACTCAAGTACGATTAGGTGAAGGCTCTGACCATGTGGAATTAATTTTGAATTTATATTTTTAAAGTTATGACTTAAATGAGTTTTTATGGATTGACTTTTGTCATTTTTATAAAAATATGAAAACATCCAGATGTGGCCAGTTCATGTTACTTTTACGAAATTACACGTTTTGTAGTTTCCAAAACAATTTAGTTTGTAATTTGTGGATCTTTCAAACGGGAGATATGAATTTTTCAAACTCAAATGAAGTTCGGCCCTATTTACGAGATTGCCACTAGGGCAAATTTGAACTCGGGGCGGCGCGGGCTCCGGCGTGCGGCGACCGGCGCCGACGAGCTCGGGCGCGGCGGCGCTCCGGGGAAGCGCATGAGCCGCACTTGGGCCACGAGGGAGCTGGTGCGACGGGGAGTTCGTGGGTGAGGGCCACGGGGCCCGGCGGCCGCCGGAAGGGCGGCGCGGCGAGCGTCGGAGCTCGCGGGGCTCCGGCAAGCTCGCGCATGCAGTACAGAGGGAGAGAGGGCGAGGGGCGGGGCTTGAGAGCACCACCCGAGCACGGAGAGCGGCGGCGCAGGCTCGGGCGGCGTGGCGGTGGTCCGTGGAGGTGGCTCGACGGAGGGGCGTGGAGGACCGGCGGCGGCGCTTTCCTTTTCTCCCCAAATTCCGGCGAGGTCACTGCGGGACAAGAGGAGCGGGTCAAGTGGAAGGCAAAGAACAGCCTTGCGCGTCACCCGGGCCAAAGAGTGGAGGATGAGGGCGTGCCCGGACCGAGCTAGGGGCGATGGCGGCCATGGCGGTCCGTGTGGGGGGGGGTGGCGGCGTTTGCTTCGAATTGAACGCCGGTGAGGGGGGAGAGGGCGGTGCAGTGGTGCGAGGAGATGCAGGGAGAGTTGGGGGAGCAGTTTGGAGCCAATGGAGATGGGGCCTTGGCCTTTGTGCCGTTTTCTAAGGGGCGGAGCAGGGGGCGGCGCACGGCCGGTCGACGGGCGGGCGTGGCTTCAATGCCCGGCCGCTCCTGTTGGCCGGCGGGTACCGGGGCAGTTGCGGAGGTGGCAGGGGGTTGCGTGGCGACGGGACAGGGCGAGGCACGCGCGGCGCGGCGCCCAGGCTGGCCGGACCGGCGGTCCGGCCGCCATTGCCCGGTGGGCAACAAGTGGCTTGAGGTGATTTTCGAAATTTAAATCTATGGTTTAGAAATTTGGACGAAATTTATACTTCTGGTGCTCCAAAATTCAAAATAAAAATATGGGGAGCTCCAGCATGATGTGCTCTAATTTCCGTATTAAAGTTTGAAGTTCTAATCTTTCTTCCAAAAATTCATACAAAATTCATAATCAGATGCATTTCAGATTTGAATTTGAATTTTTTGGGCATTCAAAACTTTGTTCAAAAAATTTGTAAAAATGCTGTAAATTCACCTTTTTACATGAGCAATGCAGTGGGGCAAAAATATGTGGGTGGTGTTTTCATGATTTTTGCACTTATCTTAGGGGTTGGGTTAGGGTTAGGGTTTAGGCTAGGTTTTGCCTTTTTCTCTTTTATTTTTCTTAATTTCTTTTGGTAGGATTAGCATTAGGGTTCTGTTAATGCCGTCATTAGGATCTTAATTACGTGCTTAACCCTAATCGTGACATGGAATGTCACACACTATAATTTATTATATACATACTTACATACATACATTGAGCAAGAAAACGAGTCACCACATTCGTACTCAAGGCCTAGAAATTCTCACGTTAATCGTATAAAAAATGGAAGAGAAAAAAATTACCCACCACTGCCATTACGAACTAGACTAAAATGTACTTATATTTACTTCTTTTTATTACCCACCATTGCCCTATCAGAAAACCAAAAAATAAACATATAATAAGAGAAGGAACCGTAACATTCTTAAAAAATAAAATTAAAAGGAACTGTGATCCTTTAAAACAAGAAAGCGTGAGATACAAAGAAAGAAAAAACATAGGCTTTTTCACTATTAGAAAAAAACAAACAAATAAACATATAGATAATAAAAAATGAAACTATAGGATATTATTACACGTCATTGCCTACTAAAAACCTAAAAACTTAGCATGCCATGTTTCAATAAGAAAAGTACCATGAGATTAAAAAAATAAAAGAAGTTGTCGGTGGATACAATTCACCCGGATCAAATTCACGAGATCAAATTAAACCAAAAAATAAAGATATAGATACAAAAAAAGAAATTATGAGATAAATTTGGCCATAGTCATAATTTTGACTACTAATTACGCTAAAATGTTAATCCTTTGTGATGCATTGATCTTTTGATTCAATTGCATTAATAGTTTTATTAATACAAGTCAATGTGTAGAATTCAAAGAATGTTATATATGCTACAATTAATCCTGACAATGACATATCTAGATTAACCACGCAAATGTCCGGGTTGGTTGACTAGTTTAAGTAATGTTTTAGGATAAACTGGAATCCTAAAAACAATTAATCAAGAACTCTTTCATTTTTTCCTTATACATGTTGTCTATTTCTTCATTCTTCATCTATTTCATTTTAAATTGTTCGTCTGTCGTCACCATTCCAATTCAATGCTCATGCTAATGACCATGGTAGCCCTCGGTGGCAGGATTTGTAAATTTTTTTGCATTAGTTAGTCAATTACATATTCACCCCTATAAATCAGCGGTCCGATTAGATTCATACTATTTCCCTTTTTTAAGTAGTATGTTCCACCGTAATTGGAGTCTAGCAATTAGCAACTATACCGAACCCCTACTGCAGTCTCATTTACTTTTTGTATACTCTTGCTTCCGGTGCGACTTTTATCTCCCTCACGGCTATCTACCATCTCTTGATGAATGATTGTGCTTCTCGGACTCATGGGATTTGATGCGGTGCATTGAGTCATTGAAGGAGAGATGCACTATAAGATATGCATACTATAGCCTCGTCACCCGAATTCTCGAAGTTGCGACGGACAAAACGTATCGCGGCTATAGATCTAAATGATTTTCGTATCGCGGCTACAGATCTAAATGATTTTTAGCCACGGTGCACAACTTGGACAGCCCCTATTAAGTACCTCTATTTATAGGGTCGGTCCATGTTGTGAACCTCGGCTAAAAATTGATCTTTAGCCATAGTTTACAACCGGGGTCACCGCTAAAAGATCTGACACCGACCCATTTAGCCCATCTGCCTCGATAGCTATAAAAAATATCCCCTCAAACCCTAACATCAAAGCCTTTCTCTCTCTCACTAACCTTGCCACCACCGCAAGCTCTCTGCTTCTCCTCCTCCCACGTGTGCATTCATTCGAGCCGGCGCCCTCCCCATCTCTCCTTCTCTCCTTTGGGTGACTGGATCTAGGGCTGCCCCCCCCCCTCCAGTGGCCTCCAGCGCGGTAGGATAGCTCGATCCACTATCGCAACTTCCTCCGGTGGCCTCGAGCGGTGGCGGGGTGACCGGATCCAAGGCCATCCCCTGCTCCGGTCGCTGCGAGCGCGACAGGGCAGTAAGCAGCGTCCGACGGCCTTCGACGTGGCAGGACAGCTCGATCCGCCATGAACCGGTTGTCTGTGCTCATGGCCTTGTTAAACAGTGAGCCGAACTACGTGTCGCGGTCGACGATCGATGTCATACAATCTCATGCCATAGCCATCATGAGCGGCGTCTTCACCGCCACGTCATTGTTGTCCTCGTTCCCATCGACGAGCCACTCGACGATGCTTGTGATGTCTCGAAGTGGAACGGCATGCTGTAGAGGAGCGCGAACGTTTGGCATGGTGTGTGTGGCCGCTGTCAGTGGCATCGTCTTCAACAAGGAGGCGAGAGACCATGGTGAGGCAGTACACACCGGCCTCGCGCTCCCGGAATATTCCCTAGGCGGCAAGCAGCTTCAGAACGCGGGATAAGCAAGGCCATTTTCTTGCTGGGACCGGGAGAGACGCGTGCAGCTTCGGCAGGGAGGCGCCGCCTCACCGATGGATGGCGGTGGGGATCCCGAGTTTGATGGCGCATTGCAGCGCGATGGATTTGAGGTAACGTAAACCGTGACAGCATAGCTCTGCCTGGGCCTGCAGAAGCTCATCAGCACTGCTGGTTGGTGGTGGTGGCCTGGTTCAACAACGCTGTAGATGGTGTTTGAGGAGCCATGCTTACTACGGAAAAAACAAAGTCCCGAATACCCACAACAAAGACTAGCTTTCCCGTAGGTTACCCACGACAAAGTCACATGGTAAAAATTTAGCAAAGTCATCTTTGCCATGTGCCTTCTCTCAGACACACGATAAATAGTTTACCAATGCTATTTTTGACCCACGGCAAAACTTTTTTGAAAAATAATAATAATAAAAATACGAGGAGGACCACGCCACCTGTTGTAATATGATCCAAATTCGGCCTTGCTAGGGACGCCTAGGAGGTGTGAGAGGTGGAGTCCTCCCACGTTACGGATCCTATTAGTTAGCCACCCATATATATACATCTTGTGTGTTGCAAGGGAAAAGAGAGAGACTCATTGTAATTCCCCTGCGTTTTGTAAACTCTCCTCATATAGTGAAGATTGCCGGTTGGCGCCCGTGGTATTTTCCCGCAAGGGTTTTCCACGTAAAAATCTGTGTCTCGTTTCGATCTTGTTTATGCATTATTTGCTAACAAATGGTATCGAAGCCGGACACGAGATTATTAAAAAAAATTAGGGTTTATCCCTGTTCAGCTGTCGCCGTTGATCCGTTCGTCGTTCGCTGCTGCGCATCTGTTCGACAGAGTTGGACGGGTTTTCAATCCCGTGTTGCGCGCGTTTTGACGTGAGCGCTGTTTATTCTTTCCTCGGGCCGAGTCCGTTGTGTCCTCGAAAACTCTGTACGAGACGGAGTCGGCGAGTTGGTTGCGCTCTGCTCTCTTCTTTGGAGTTCTTTAATCGCTCTTCTCGCACAGCTCAATTCCCGAAGCCAGGCCCAAGCGTTCCGTCGTGTGCCTCCAATTTGGAGATTCTGCTACGCGCACCAAGGATTTGCACCAGGCTGCTTTCGTGAATCTTCACTAGGTGCACACGAGATTGATTGTCTCAACTCTTTGCTACGTGCACACGGGGATCGTACCAGAAGGTTCTTTTCAGTTTCTTTGCTGAACGTACACAGGAGTGTACCAGAGAGTCTACAGATAATTGCTTCGTCCACACGAAGTTGCACCAGCAGACGCTGCAGATTTATTCTATTGCTGATTTTCTTCGATGGCTTCTCTCAAATATGATGTTCCGCTGCTAGACCGTGATACACGGTTCACTCTTTGGCAAGTCAAGATGAGGGCAATATTAGCGCACACCGATTTGGATGATGCGCTTGATTCTTTCTCTAATAAGAAGCAAGAGACTTGGACCGATGAAGAAAAGCGTCGTGATCGTAAGGCTCTTTCACAAATTCATCTTCATTTATCTAATAATATTTTGCAAGAGGTTTTGGATCAGAAAACCGCTGCTGCTTTATGGCTCAAGCTGGAGTCGATCTCGCATGTCCAAGGATCTAACCAAGCAAGATGCATTTAAAGATAAAATTGTTTACTCACAAGTTGCAAGAGGGTAATTCATTGGCCTCTCATTTATCGGTCTTCAAGGAGATTGTTTCGGACCTTACGTCCATGGAGGTAAAATATGATGATGAGGATTTAGCTCTCATGCTTTTGTGTTCGTTGCCCCCGTCTTATTCAACTTTCGAGAGATACTATATTATACAGTCATGACACTCTTACTCGTCAATGAGGTTTATGATGCTTTGCATGCAAAGGAAAAGATGAAATTGATAGTGTCTCCTGAAGTTGCCGCCAATGATGATGGAGAAGGTTTGTCCGTCCGTGGTAGGACAGAGAAGAAGAAATTCAACAATGGGAGAGATAAAAGTTCGAGCGGTCATCGCGATCGCTCTAAATCCGGAGGCAAAGATAAGTTCTGCAGATACTCGTAAAGGAAATACTCATGATATTTCTGAATGTTATAAGCTGCAGAATAAGGAGAAGAGGAAAGCTGCTCAAAAGGCTAAATCTAATCCTAGTGATGATGGTGTTGCTTCGTTGTTGCTACCGTTGATGATAGCAGTTCCGATGGTGATGTTCTTGTTGCTTTTGCTGGATGTGCCAAAATTAATGAGGAATGGATTCTTGATTCTCGCTCGCTCGTTTCATATTTGCATTAATAGAGATTGGTTTTCCACTTATGAATCTGTCCATAGTGGAGGCTCTGTTTTGATGGGTGATAACACTCCTCGCAAGGTAGTAGGCATGGGATCTGTTCGGATTAAGATGTCCGATGGTATTGTCGGGACATTGACAGATGTGAGGCATGTTCCAACTATGACCAGAAATCTTATTTCTTTGAGTACTCTTGATCGCAAAGGGTATAAGTACTCCGCTGGAGGTGGAGTTATGAAGGTAACTAAAGGCTCTCTCGTTGTCATGAAAGGTGATTTATTGACTGCCAATTTATATCTTCTTCAAGGCACTACTGTTATTGGAAATGTTTCTGTTTCTACCAAGTCATTATCTCGATTCCGATGCTACTAACCTTTGGCATATGCGTCTTGGACATATGAGTGAGCTTGGTATGACAATTTTGAGCAAGAGAGGACTTCTTGATGGGCATAGCATCGATAAGCTCGATTTCGTGAGCATTGTGTGTTTGGCAAACACAAGAGGGTGAAGTTCAACACTTCGGTTCATACTATCGAAGGTATTCTTGACTATGTGCATTCTGATTTATGGGGGCCTCGCTCGTAAGACTTCTCTTGGAGGTGCTCGTTATATGTTGACAATTATTGATGATTATTCAAGGAAGGTATGGCCTTATTTCTTAAAGCATAAATCGAAGCATTTTCTAAATTCAAAGAGTGGAAGATTACGGTGGAGAAACAAACCGATAGAAAGGTGAAGGTTCTTCGCACCGATAATGGGATGGAATTCTGTTCTCATGCTTTTAATTCATATTGTAAGTCTCAAGGCATTGTGAGACACCGCACCGTTGCTTATACACCTCAGCAAAATGGTGTGGCCGAGCGGATGAACAGGACTATCATCTCTAAAGCCCGTTGCATGTCTGTCTAATGCCGGCCTCGAGTAGGCGTTTTTGGACCGAGGCTGCTTCCACCGCTTGTTTTCTCGATTAATCGTTCTCCCTCTATTGCTATTGATAAGAAGACTCCAATTGAGGTATGGTCCGGTTCTCCAACAAATTATTCTCGAATTGAGAATTTTTGGTTGTCCCGCTTATGCTCATGTTGATAATGGTAAATTGGAGCCTAGAGCTATTAAGTGCATTTTTCTTGGTTATCGTTCTGGTGTTAAAGGTTATAAATTGTGGGATCCTGAATCTAAAAAGGTTATTACTAGCAGAAGTGTTGTCTTTAATGAATCTGCTATGTCTACTAATGCTCCGGTTCGTAGTTCGCAGACCTCTAGTGTGCAGGTGGAGCGTGTTATTGATTCAAGCACATACACCGGATATCGATACAGTATGCACCTATTCATGATGATTCATCTCGTTATCCCACATTCTCCCGTTGTGCAATCTCCACAACGTTCTATTGCAGCTGACAGGTCTAGGAGGCCTCATGTTCGACCCAAGAGGTTAATTGAGGAATGTAATATTGCTGCTTATGCTTTGAGTTGCGCAGAAGAGGTCGAAGGTACTGCTGAACCTTCTAATTATTCTCGAGGCTATTACTTCTGCGGATTGCAACAATTGGGTTATCGCTATGCAAGATGAGATGGAGTCACTTGATAAGAATGGTACTTGGGATTTAGTGCCATTGCCTAAAGAGAAGAAGCCCGTTCGTTGCAAGTGGATTTTCAAGAGAAAAGAACCTATTTCTCCTAATGAAACAGCAAGGTATAAAGCAAGGTTGGTTTCTAAAGGCTATAGTCAGATTCCAGGTATTGACTATAATGATGTGTTTTCTCCTGTTGTGAAATATAGCTCTATTCGCACTTTACTCAGTATTGTTGCTATGCATGACTATGAGCTTGAGCAATTAGATGTTAAAACTGCATTCTTACATGGAGAATTAGATGAAGATATTTATATGGATCAACCTGAAGGTTTTGCTATTCCTGGAAAAGAACACCTTGTCCGTAAGTTGAAGAAATCTCTTTATGGCTTGAAACAATCTCCTAAACAAGTGGTATAAGAGATTTGACTCCTTTATGCTCTCTAATGGCTTTAAGCGGTCTGATTATGATAGCTGTGTTTATTTAAAGATGGTTAATGGTTCAGCTATTTATTTGCTTCTCTATTTCGATGATATGTTGATTGCTGCAAAAGATAAGTCAGAAATAACCAAGTTGAAATCACAATTGAGTAATGAATTTGAGATGAAGGATTTGGGTGCAGCAAAGAAAATTCTTGGCATGGAGATTATTAGAGAGAGACAGTCTGGCAAATTATTTCTTAGTCGAAAGGGTATATTGAAAAGGTCCTTCGTCGTTTCAATATGCATAAAGCTAAACCAGTGAGTATTCCTATAGCTCCACATTTCAGATTATCTTCACTTTGTGTCCCGAGTCGATAAAGATATTAAGTACATGTCTAGAGTTCCTTATAACAGCGTAGTTGGTTCTCTTATGTATACTATGGTGTGCTCTCGTCCTGATTTGTCATATGCACCGAGTATTGTCAGTAGATACATGTCTAATCCTGGTAGAGGGCATTGGAAAGCAGTTCAATGGATTTTGAGATATTTGCGCGGTACTTCGAATGCATGTTTGCAGTTTGGAAAATCTGGAGATGGAATTGTTGGTTATGTTGATTCAGATTATGCTGGTGATTTGGACAGAAGGAGATCTCTCACAGGTTATGTTTTCACCATTGGTGGTTGTGCTCGTTAGTTGGAAAGCTTGTTTACAGTCTCATCGTTGCTTTATCAACTACTGAAGCTGAATATATGGCTATTTCTGAAGCTTGTAAGGAAGCTATTTGGCTTCGAGGTTTATATGCTGAGCTTTGTGGAGATGATTCTTGCACTACTATATTCTGTGATAGCCGAGTGCTATTTACCTTACAAAAGATCAGATGTTCCATGACCGGACAAAGCATATTGATGTGAGGTATCATTTTATCCGAGATGTTATTGCTCTTGGTGATATTAAAGTGTGCAAGATCAGTACGCATTTTAATCTTACGGATATGATGACAAAGCCAGTTCCCATCTGCTAAGTTTGAGCTATGCTCAAGCTTGGTTGGTGTTACGGTCTAAGTCCTAGTGACTTGTTGGCGCACGGTGCTATTTATTATTGAAGGGAGTTCATTGATGATCCTTCATTTGCTGCAAGATGGAATTTGTCTCAAAGTGGAGTTTGTTGTAATATGATCCATATTCGGCCTTGCTAGGGACGCCTAGGAGGTGTGAGAGGTGGAGTCCTCCCACGTTACGGATCCTATTAGTTAGCCACCCATATATATACATCTTGTGTGTTGCAAGGGAAAAGAGAGAGACTCATTGTAATTTCCCTGCGTTTTGTAAACTCTCCTCATATAGTGAAGATTGCCGGTTGGCGCCCGTGGTTTTTTTCCGCAAGAGTTTTCCACGTAAAAATCTGTGTCTCGTTTTGATCTTGTTTATGCATTATTTGCTAACACCACCACCGTGGCTCGTCGAGCCCACCACGTCGTCACAGCCCACGGGTGCCCAAGCTATGCCGCCTTCCTGCACGGCCCTCACCGGCGTCCTCGCATCGGCCATCACGTGCTGCCGGCCATCCTACGACGTAGTCTGCCTGCCCGCGCCGTTGTCCTGCCAGCCTGTCTATGCCGCCGCCACCAACCTCCACGTGTCTAGGCTGGGGCCCGGGGACGTTGCCCCTAGCCGCCGCCGGCCACCGGGCCCGGGGCTGCCGCCCCGGTCACTCGCCGCTTCTGCCCCCAAGGCCGAGGCGCTCGTGGCCCGCCACCCTTGGCCCTCCCTTGAGAGAGAGAGAGAGATGAGTTGGCCTATCCGATAGAAAGAGAGAAGAGAGTAGAGAGGGATCCACCTGATTATTATGGACCAATGGGAGGCACCGATTTGAAGAGGTGGATCGGTGGTGATGTGGAGGAGTGCCCAATAAAACACTCGGCAAAAAAATATTCCTATGTACTTCAATAAAAATCAAAGTTAGCAAATAAATTCAAAAAGATAATAAAATTTTAGCGTTACATTATTATTTATATGATCTATTACCTATATAAATTTATTTAATATCAATTCAAATTTGACCATTATTTTGACTACAAATTTTAAGGATTCATTTCGCAACTCTAAGGTTCTTATTCGGAGATTCTATGTTTTGTAAGCAACGTATGTGACAACCGGTGCGAAACCTTCTCTACTTTTTATCGTAGCTTCCACGTGTGATGCCATCATATTCTGACAATCTCATGAATTTTAGACTTATTTTCTTTTTTAAAAAACTAAAAATTATTCAAACACACGTTAGTGGTCACATTTCTAAAACAAGACATGCTGAGCTTCTTTTTATTCCATAAGGCCTCAAACTAGGCTATATAACATGAATATAATTTTTTACCCATTGTATTCTATTATTTAAATCACCTGTAGTTCAAATTTGACTTGATTCAAATAATTGCTTTAAATGTAATTAATGATTTAAATATAGCAAACAAATATAAAAACATATCAAATTCTAACATGATGTAACACATGTCGTAAATGAACAGTAGAATAAGTTTTGAGCGTGAAAAAGAAAAAATAATCTTTTTTGCCGAGTGCCAAAAAAGATGCTCAACAAAGTCTAATCTTTGCCGAGTGTATTAAATAAATACACTCGGCAAAGACCTCTTTGTCGAGTGCAAAAAAACACTCGGCAAAGATTAGACTTTGTCGAGTGTTTTTTTATGGCACTCAAGCAAAGACCTCTTTGTTGAGTGCCACAAAAACACTCGATAGATATTAGACTTTATCGAGTATTTTGTTTTTATGACATCCGACAAAGAGTTTGCCGAGTGTTTTTTCTAAACACACGGCAAAGAAGTTTTTTGCCGAGTGTTTGCCGTGTGTTCGAAGTTGGACACTCGGCAAAGATTTATACATGCCGCAATTTTCTTATCTCCCTCTGTGGCTATATATTATTGTCTGGTTGGATAAGAAGACGCGGGAGTAGTGTGAGCTGATTTGTGAGTTTCGATCAAAGAGGGGACGCCAGGTATTTAATTTGTAGCAACTTTGGTGGCAGCAGTATTCTCAACGGCTTTATCTTTCACCACTAAGGAAAAATAAAATTATTCCTGAACAGCTGTGACACGCTCGTCATAATGGATGATTCCGCAAAACAATTAATCTGAGATAAATACGTGCTTATAAATGTGTTCTTTAGTGTTTCACACATGTCTTGGTCAGAGTCACCCGCGCAGAATTGGAGGATCGAACGGCACCGACAATTCAGTAAACGCAGTTAAAAATATATAAAAAACGCGGAATGCATGGCAGAAGAACCCGACAGCTGTTATTGGAGCTAAAAAAACATCTATTGCAGGCGATATTTCGCTACTGTTGCTCACAACTCACAAATCACCAGTGTGGCATCTCCCCATCCTTTCGATCTCTCTTTGCAGCTGGCACGGTCCAGGTGCATGGCGTAAAACGAAGCAACGGCATTGAACAGGAACACAAGTCGTTTGCTACTACCCCAAAACTGCTACTAGAAGTTATGTTTTTACTATAAGTAACAAGGAAGTTTTAGCTAAATGAAATAAAATCATTCGCAACAATTGATATGATATCAGAGAATTGGCCTGGACCTTCAGGGGAAGACTGAAAAGTATACATCACAATCTGCTGCAACCATGATTTTTGTAGAGAATGATTCTGTGAGTTCGCAGGTTAGCCTATTGTGTAAACAACCATGCAGGATCGATGGATCCCATAGATAGGAGCAATTTTCTTATTTGGTCCCGTTGAAATTCGTGGTGGCTTTCTTGGCTCTAAATCATTTTAACTTACCTATATGGTCCAAATCCAAAATTTGGTTCCCTTTTTGACCCTGCCTTTAAATCTGGGCACTGACTGTAAAATGGGGCGTGAAATAACCATATTACCATTGAGTTGTTCCATAATATGAGCTTAAATTATTCTCATAATTTCACTTGTGATACCATGATACGGAGCTACGCACATGTTTCACACGAGATGCCTCTTGACCCATCAGACTTGATTGATACTTTAGTGTATCACAACAAGGGATGCGGCATTAACCAATATCTTCAGTTGGGACAACATGTAAAAAAAAGTTTAATAATACATGCAGTCCAAACTTAATAATTTGTCTAAATTCCAAGCAACTTTTGTTGGTGCTTGATATGACTACTTTTTTCTTATTAATTTAGGGTGTATATTGATCATTTGAGCCACTTGGCACCTAACTTTAACCTCATTTTAAAGTATGTTGTTGTTTATACTTTAGTGCAGAAATAGGTAAAAAGACGGCATAAAAGCTCAATTTAGGAAGTGTATTGTACCTCGATTTTGGAGTTCAAGACGGTTTCATTTAATAAAATCTAGACTTACAAAGTTGTAAATCTCGTCGAGAGCTTTCAGAAACATATATAGATGATTGTATCTGGCCTTCGAAGCTAGCAGACATGGCCCTTGCAAGATGTGTTGCGCAGACAAGTCGCTCATGTCGATCGGCATCGACATGCGCCCATCGTCACAAGGCCCAAAACGGCAAAAAAATGGTCTAGGAAGGCTGGTTTTGTCCCTATAAAGAGAAGACCATATTCTACACGTAAGACGGTTCAATTTTCGACACTTTTGGTGGTGGAATTAGGGTTAGACAACAGAGAGCTTCGTCCCAACAAATTTCACTACGTTCCGGCAAAAAATCTCCACGCGTCGATCGGCACAACCCTTGTGCCGATCGGCATGACCGACTTCCGAGGTCCGTTTCGTCCCAAATTGTATCAGGAGGTAGGATAGACCAATTTAAGATGTTTCCCATGACGAAACCTACTCATATCATAGGGTGATTCTCTGCTCTTCCCTCGGTTGATGGAGATCTTATCATTTTGCACTATGATGATTTATTGGATACATTTGTTGCTCCTATCTTAGCCTATTACAATACTTACTTATCGTTTATCTCAGTGGTTTGGATGATAATATTGTAATAGTGTTTTTGTTAGATAATTGAATTCCCTTCCCAACCATAGAGAGGGACTCAGTTGATTGTGTGAAATGATACATGTCTTTGTCTAATGCTTTCATTAGGAAAGTTGAGGGTATTTTCTTAGTAGCCGATGCGAGATTGGGGGCAGGAACCCCCGACCTGTGGGCTGCCGCCTTCACCGTCAGGCCGAATGCACGTCAGTTTTATTTTTCCCTTTTTAACATTTCTGCTCAAGCGGATTTAGATGCATGTGAATTCAAACTCAGACTCAGAGCATAGGGGTCCATCAGAGAACTGGGATTACGGATTAGGATTGCCCTGGAAAAATAATACTCCATCCGTCCAAAAATATAAGGATTTATTGACTTTCAGACTTCATGTTTAACCATTCGTCTTATTCAAAATATTTACCCAAATATAAAAATAAAGAAGTCATACTTAAAATATGTTTAGGAATAAATTAAATCATAATAAACTAAATAATTTTTTTAAAAATTTTTAAATAAGACGGATGGTCAAACGTGATCTCTAAAAGTCAACAAATCCTTACATTTTTTGACAGAGGTAGTATTATGAACAACCTCGAGGTAAGAAGGAATCTCTTGATGCATGTGTTCTAGAAGAGGGACTCTGCCAACCTTTGTTTTCTTCTACAATACAGTACGTGTTATTATTACTGTAAACTAACAGCTACGTGTAGATCCGTCTGTCCATTTGAAACCTTTATTTTGTACTCGCCTCATCTTGACTGAAATTTATAATTTTTCAGTAATTGAATGGCCTCATATTTTTTTTGGGAGACCCTCAGTGGTCTCGTTTCTCTTTGAATTGACTAGCATTTTAATGTGCAGGTGCATTGCACTCCCTCAACAGTTAGGCGAGCCTCATTATCTCATACTATGTGGCGCAAATAGCTCTATATCCGAGATTGATTTGCAATATTATAATATTAATACTGTGTCCCGTTCTTGACGTGCAATCCACGGGTGTGTTCGTTTTCCGAGGTTTAAACTTTAGAGCTGTCACATCAAAAAGAATCTTACTATTTAAGAGTATTAAATAAAGTTTAATTATAAAATAAATTACAGGCCCCTAGACTAATTTACGAGACGAATCTAGTGAGGTTAATTAAGTCATGATTAGAAGACGGTTACTGTAGCATCACTTTAGCAAAACCTAAATTAATTAAGCTCATTAGATTCGTCTCGAAAATTAGCACCAATCTGTCAATAGGGTTTTGTCATTAAATTGATCGAAATATTCATAAATAGTAAGATTCTCTTTGATGTGACAGTCGTTAAATTTTAGAGGCAGGAAACGAACGGGGCCCACAGAAAACGAAGATTTACTAATTCCGAGGAAACAGTATCAGAGCAGAAAGTCAAAAGTCAACCGCTGCCCAACTCTCCACGAGATCGCAAGTGCTTTCCCACCCGCACTCCACTTGACCACCACTCAAGCTGATGAAAACACACACGCAGCTTAGTCCATCCCCAACGCCGCAGCGCACAGAGATCTCAGGCTCTTCAAACCAGCTTCATTTTTTTTATCGAGTCATTAGTCGCCACACAAACCGAGGCGTGGTTGTGCGCCCGAGAGTGCAAGGAGATGGCCGGCGCCGACGGCGGCCAGCTCCGGGACGACGTCACGAGGTGGGCGTGGGCCGCCTCCTTCGTGGCCCGGCTGTTCACCGGCGGCGCCACCCCGGCACAGCTGTAAGTAGTTAATTTCCTTTGCCACATGATCTTGCGCAGAACAGTTAGCTCAGATCGGTCACGAAATGGTTACAATGTTTCTGGCCTCTGCAAAACCGGTGCAGGCACGCCGAGGAGGAGGGCGCCTGCCGCAACTCACTTTACCGGAGCGTGAGCACGGTGGAGGACGTCGAACCGGACGGCGATGTCGGGCCGGAGGACGCCGGCGAGTCGGAGGAGCAGCTCCTGGCCGCCGACGAGGGAGAAGATCCCCGCAAGGCGAGAAGCGTGTGCTGCGAGCGCAGCCTCAGCCACGGCGGCGCGCAACACACCGTGATCCGCAGGGCGCACGAGCTCACGAGACGGTATTCGACGGGCGCCGCGCCGGGATCCGGAGGTGGTGCGGTGGAGGCGCCGGAGTCAGAGCCGTTGGTGTTGCGCCGCCGAGAGGCGAAACTGGTGAACGACGTGGTGGAGACGATTGAGCATCCTTTCGGCTGCGGTCGTCGGGACAAGGAGTCGTCGTCGCTGCTGCTTCTCTCTTCTTCCTAGTGCTCCGCGCGAGGACTTACAAGGTAGCAGCTAGCTGGCTACCTGAAGAAGCCGAAGGATGCTTCACTCATATAGCCATCCATATGGTGGAGCTTGAGCATGAAAAAAAGCCCACGGAAGGTACTGACAAGTGTGTCAGTTTTTACATGTTTTGGTGATTTAAGCGTGGGATGATAAATCGAGCATATATCCGTCGCGTGTTTTGATGTGTGTGTGTTCATACCATAGCCGGTGAGAGCAGAACGAATATTTATTTATTTTTAAACGAGAGAAACCCCACTTTTATTCCAACAGAAACGGAAGCCTACAAGTTTACCACCATTACTGGTGCCTGACCAGCAAAAGAGATAAAGAGATAGAAGTTTAACGTTTCTCCCCGCCCCCAAACAACCATCGGATCTCCAGAAGGTCCCTTGGGGGTGAGTGAAACACTGGTCTACTCCACTGATCCATAGGCTTGCTACATTGCAACATACAAAGCTTCTAATATCATCACTCTCCTTCATCGTTGAATGAATGTTTATTCACTGGCAATTCTTACTTTTCATAGTAATTTAGGGGCGTGAGCAGAACCATTATTATACTCGAAAAAAAAAAAAGCAGAATCATTATGTGTACAAAATACAACGAGGTTGATGGATTGTCTCAAAAAAAAAAGTTTGATGGAATGCGCCCTGTTATTGGAATTTATGGCATGTTTGTTTGCTAGCCACACTTTGCCACACCTAACTTTAGTCAATACTACTCCCTTACTAAATTGTTGTCGCTGATTGACTTTTTTGTTAAGTTTGACCATTTGTCTTATTCAAATAAACATTAACAAATGTCATATATTTTGTTGGAATATGTTTTGTCACTAAAGAGACTTGAAATGTAACATATTACTTTTTATATTTAAAGAAATTTTTTGAATAAGACGAATGGTCAAACACTACGAAAAAAGTCAATGACGACAACAATTTAGTAAAGGAGAGAGTATGTGGCTACCACAAAAAGTTTGGCGAAGAAATTTGGCGCCACACTTGTGGCAAAATTTGGCAAGAAATTAAGTCTATGACATGTGGGGTAGAAGGCTAAGAAAGTGTGATAAACCGCAGTTGTGGTATTGAACCAAACAGATCGCCTAAGAATGTGTGGCATGACTAAGTTGTGTTGTGGCAAAATTGGGCTATGAACCAAACATGCCAGTTTTCATAGTAAAGTAATTGATGGAATGCAACGAGGTTGCCGCTAATGAGAATTAAAGATGGACATGATGCAGGTGAGAATGTGGCGTGAGGGTGAATACTGAATAGACGGATAGATGGGGTTTAAAGGTGATGCTCGGACGGTGAAAAACTAAGAGGTGATGTATTGTATGAGAATTGAGAAAAGTATGAGTAAATGATCTTTAGCAAGTTGTATTTACAAAAGATCTAGAATATAAACAGTTACATTCCGTAGAAAATCTGCCGTCAACTATTGTATCGTCAAGATTTAATGATTGCCAAGAACTGATGTTACTCCCGGACAAAAAAAAGTCATTAGAACATTCCTTTCATCTCACACTTTTAGAAAAATGCCACGTCAAAACTTTAGTTTTGAACTATGTAATAAAAAAGGCTCTCTCACAGTGTCCAATTTCATAGGCATTAAAATTATTACATGATGTAGTGATCAGATGTGACATATAAATGAAACCAAAGACCCTCAATGCACTCTCATTTGTCTTTCATTAACTTGGAAGAAAAGGATGTTTTTTTTCTATTAAGTGTGTCATGCTTTCAATTTTCAATAAATCAACAACCTTAATGTTTAGAATGGAAAATTATAGAAAACAAGCACCTTACGGGTCGGAATCCTAGAAATGTAGCCAATTTTCTTGTCCTAAACATTCATCTCTCAATATAAAGTGCGATACATTCATTTACTTGATGATATAAAATTGTTATTATCTGAAAAAAGAGAACAAGATAACTTGAACTGATTTAGTTTGCTCGTTTGGCACTGTCGACATATCTGTGCGCGTGCTGTACCAAGAAGAACAAAAAGGAGGGAAACAAAAAAAGGTTGTTGGGATAGCCTGGCGCACGTGTCACGCGCCTAGTGCTCGGTCCGTGGCGGCCGGGGAATGATTTGTTCGCTTTTTATGTTGCTACGTGCACGTCCCGCGCACTGAGCCACCAGCACACGAGTTTCCTCGTGCTCTGGGTGTGCCATGATGATGGCACGCCGCCCATTCGCTCCACCTCCCATTTCAGTGAGTCTCCATGCGGTTCTGCTCCCCGAATCAGCAACGAACAGTTCGTTTCGTGGTTCGTTTGTTGGTGCGCGGACGAATGATGCGGGCGTGAGCCGGATGAATGCATGGGAGGGCTTCTTTCTGCTGCGTTTCATTTCGAAACACTACCGGAAATCACGTAAGTTGCCGTGTGCCCGCGGCACACGGCGAAGAGCCTCTAGCACACGGCGAAGATCTTTGCCGTAGGTGGCCCACGGTGAAAGCCCGACGGCGACTGCGCCTGACGGCAAAGCCACCTTCGCCGTGTGCCGAGCACGGGCACACGGCGAAGTGTTTGCCGTGTGCCGTATCAAGCACACGGCAAACATAACAGTGCCGTCACGTCCTTTTTGCCGTGTGCCCGCCATCCAGCACACGGCGACCTATTTTGTTCTTTGCCGTGTGCCCAGGGACGTGGCACACGGCGAAGATTCTGTACTTCGCCGTGTGCCCAATGGCGCGGCACACGGCGAATCATCTAGCTTTGCCGTGTGCCCAGGGACGTGACACACGGCGAAGATTTGGTCACTTTGCCGTGTGCTGCATCTGGCACACGGCAAAGTGACCACTATGAATTCCCAGTATGGTCACTTTGCCGTGTGGCAGGCCTCCGGCATACGGCAAAACGACCATCTGTAGCCAAATTTTTTTCTGTTTTTTAGCCCCGGATACCTCATTTAACATTTCAAATAGAACATATATCAAACACAGTAGAAATATATCACATCATCATCAATTCATCGCACATATCATCGCACATATCACCGCACAACACATATATCGCAAATAAAACACATATCATCCGTTTGTCTCACAACATCACAAATATCGTCACAAACAACACATAACATTCGTAGGCCGTCCAGGAGTACAACAAACCATGATTTCACAGATGTGGGTCGAAGGGTGGTGGCTCGAACGTCGGTGGGCCGAAGGGTGAGGGCTCGAACGGCGGCACTTGTGGGAACAACTGCTGCGGGGGCAACGTAGGTGACATGTTCACCGAGGCATTCGATGCCGCCGATAGGTTCTACAAAAGTAGAAAAGTTTGCAAACCAGAGAATACTCATTTTAGTTAAGATTGTAAGTTTCTACAATATCTAATTCTCTAGGTTATCTTAGTCTCTAAGTAATTATAAATTGACCAATGTTTCTTGATTACCCGAGGAGTGACTGAAACATATGAGACATAGTTGGAGGCAGTGGCGGTGGTCGTCCTGCTGTCAACTCAGCTTGCATTTGGGCAATGTAAGCAAACAAGTTGGCCATATCCCCTCGCTGTCGCGCCGATTCCTCCCGTCGCTGCTTTCTCTCTTCGGCGAGCTCGGCCTACAAAAGTTTCCATTGAACTGTTACAATGCAGTGATAATACATGATTAGAAATTGAATAATTGTTTAGTGAAGCAGAAATAACCTCAAGTCTCTGCACTTGCAGCTCTGCGACGGTCCGGCGTGGACGTATAGGCGGGGCAGTGGCTGGGTCCCTCGCTCGAATCTGTGAGAGGGTGGGGCAACTGCTCGTGTCCACAGTGCCGTCGCCTATGATCAACCGGCCATGCTTCTTGCCTCCTCCCGCCCTCATAGCCACCTCAGCATCAATAGGGTGGGCGGTCGGATCCCACTCGAGCCATAGAGTTGCTTACTCCGAGCCAACTTAGCGGCACACGGCAACGGTGGTCACCTTGACGTCCGTTAACGTGGGATGGGGTGTTTTGTTCTTTGCTGTGTGCTGGGACGTTAGCACACGGCAAATTTTCAGTTTTGCCGTGTGTTCCGTAGGTGGCACACGGCAAAGTGGGAAATACCGTGTGCTCCGTCTTTGCCGTGCGTTGCGCCGCGCGGCACACGGCAAAGGTTCTTTTCACCGTGTGCCCGTGGTTTAGCACACGGCGAAGAGGGCGGCACACGGCAATATCTCAGTTTCCGGTAGTAAAAGCAGTATTCCCTAAAAAAAAATCGACAGCGGTACAGCTACTGCGAAAATGCGTGGCAGAATGATCTCGTGGGCGACGTGAAGCATTCCCTTTTCAAAACAGAGAGCGGTACATTTTTTTATTTATGTTTTCAGTCACTTTTTTTTTGTTCCCTTGGACACACAAACGGAGAGCCGTATATTACTAGTTTGTTCCAAAATGCCTGTTGGTGGTTCAAATGAAAATATGCCTGTTGGAAAATGCGGTTTGGCGTGCCTTGCATACGACAGTTTGGGTCGCGTAAAGTAACGAAACGGGACGGGTTCACGTGCAAGTCATTGATCCACTGACGATCCCCGACTTCGGGCGTGTTCGTTTCCTGCCCTCTAAAATTTAAGCACTATTACATCAAAGAGAATCTTACTATTTATGAATATTTCGATCAATTTAATGACAAAACCCTATTAACAGATTGATGCTAATTTTCGAAATGAATCTAATGAGCTTAATTAATTTAGGTTTTGCTAAAGTGATACTACAGAATTAGTCTAGGGGTCTGTAATTTATTTTATAATTAAATTTTATTTGGTACTCTTAAATAGTAAGATTTTTTTGATGTGACAGCTATAAAATTTAGACCCCAGAAAACGAACACACCCAAGTAATTAAGACCGACGCCATTCAACTGAAGAGCACACGTGGCACTCCCAACCGGAGAATTTCAGGTATGCAAGGACAATACCCATGGCGACGTGGAAGGTGAACACAGATGAACATTAGATCTGAGCACTCTAAGAACTGCCACTGGCAACTTTTCAGAAGAAAATAAGCTCGGAGAAGGTGGATTTGGGCCGGTGTACAAAGTAATGCCAACCATGCATGAAACCTGATAGACATTTTTCGTATGAATGCAAGACTATTTCGTCTGATCTCAATTTTCTTTTCGTCTAACCTCAAGACGGGCAAGAAATAATCAGTGAAAAGATTGTCGCCCACTTCGCAGCAAGGACAAGTGGAGATGAAGAACGAGGTCGTCCTGGTTGCAAAAAGCGCACAAGAACTTGGTCCCCATCCCCATACTTGGCTGCTGCATCCAAGAACACGAGAGGCTCCTCATCTACGAGTTCCTCAGCAACAACAGCCTCGACAAGATCATATTTGGTACCATTTCATTCCCATCACCGTTCCCGTCTCTACTGTGAGATCACTCGACCCATGCACGCATTATTTTCTTGGAAACGCATGGCAACAACGGAGCCACCCGCCGTGCAATAACCACGTACTACACGTTACACCGTTACAGTACTTACTAAAACCTGCTAATTACTATAGAAGAGTGCTCTTCCAGTAATAAAACTCGCACTTGATTACCTACTAAAACCTGCTAATTATTTACCGCGCACGAACGGCCGGATGGCCGATCGACTCCGGCTCTACTTGTCCGCGACGACGACGGCGCGGATGTTCTCCGGCTCGCCGGCGGCGGCGGCGACCATGGCGGTCTGGCAGAACACGACCTTGATCTCCCCCGGCGCGAAGCACCGCTGCGGCAGGGGCTCCACGTCGGTGGGCGTGGTCCTGGTCAGCGGGCACCGCTCCTTGAAGAACGCCGCGCCGGCGCCCTTCCCGCACGCCACCGCCCTGCCGCCGACCACGCGCGCCGCGGCGCGCGGGCACGCGCCGTTCACGTCCGCCGCCGCCGCCGCGCACCCGAGCGCGGGGCACTGCCCGCTGCCCACGGCCTGCGGGCTCACCACCGCCGGCACGTTGAACCCGTCCACCAGGCTCACGCTGTACGCGGCCAGGTCCTGCCCCTCCGCGTGCACGGCGAGCTGGACCACCGTGGCCGGCGGCGCGTCGCCCGTCTCGCACCCGCGTGGGCCGCAGCACGTGCGGGCCACCACGCGGCCGGCCCAGAACGTCGGCGGGAAGCCGAAGGAGGCCAGCCCGCGCCCGCCGCCGTCGAGCTGGGCCGTGTTGTCGGAGATGGCGGGGAAGCCCGTGTTCGGGGTGATCAGTGGCCACACCGGGTACGGGCACAGGTTGTGCAGCGTCAGCGTGGTGGCTGACGCCGTCGACGCCGCGAGGACGAGGAGGAAGCCGGCGAGGAAGAGCTTGGTGCTGCCCGTGGAAGCCATGGTGGCCTTGCGACTAGTTGCAGGTTTCTTAGCTTCGAGGAATGGTGTATTTGTATTGGTGTTGGTGGAGAGCGGCCAAGAGCTAGTCTTATATAGCCGAAAGTCACGAAAGGTGATTGCCTGCTGGTGTCTTTTGGCTTTCCCATTGAATATAAGTTTTCTGATTCACAGGGACGCAGTAAGCAAGCGAAACTGAAAGCCACTTAACATCAATAATGCCGTGTATTTGATTATATTTATGTTCAAAATGCAAAATTGGTGACTTGTGGATATATATGATGTCAATATATCACTACTGCAAAGCGAAACTGGCGCAGTCTTCGAAGATTTGCATTTATAATTAAAAAACACAGAGATCCTGAAAATAACTACATTCCGCAATTGAAAATCTGCCAAACATCAACTGCTTCGTCATGAAGAGTTGATGAATACTACTCGTAACTAACAATGAGAAGTGACGATTCATTAGTCCCTGATGTATATAAAAATGGAAAAAGAAACTGAGCCATTACGGTGGCAATGGTATGCCGTTGACGAGGGCGAGCGCGATACTCGTGTGCTCCTTCACACTCGCAACACCCATCGGTACCTCCCTCAAAGCCGGAGGAGAAGCAGCGGCGCGGAGCCCGTCGGCGCACGTCGCCTCGTTGGTCATTGCAGCGCTAAGCCACGTCTGCGCGTTGGAGATGGCCCACCTGACCTCACTCCTCCCCGCCGCGGGCCCCACGTTGTCGAGCTTCGCAAGCTCGGCCGCCGTCTGCCTGGCAAGCCCCGCGGCCGACGAGATCGTGCTGGCGCAGTCCCGTAGCGCGCCGCCGCCGCCGAGGGCGGCGAGCTCCTTGACGCGCTTGGAGAGTGTCCGGAGCCGGACGTGGTTGACGTCGGTCGCCGCGCGGGCGAGCTTCACGTGGCTGGTCCGGAACGCGCAGCCGTAGGGGATGAGGGAGTCGTAGCAGGTCGCCCGGTACAACGTGGTATTGCACCGAGCGCGGAGGAACGTCGCCGCCGGTAGTGGCGCCGGGCATGGCGGCGGCGGCAGCGGCGCGGTGGGTGGAGATGGGAACGGGGCCGAGGAGGCTGCGTTAGCCAGTGTTGTGAAGAATGCAGCGGTGGAGAGTGCGAAGAGGAAGGTGGGTGTTGACCCCATTGTCTGGTGACATGCATGTGGGTGCAGAGAATACTCATGCTTCTGTTTATAGGCAGCAGGGCTTGATAGATGTGGATGTAATTAACAGCCGGGTAAAATGCCTCGGACATCGGAGTTGCTCCAGCTAGTTCATTGGACGATGGTGAATTGAAACTCCCCATTTGGCGCAAGGTTCGCCGGTCTTATTGCTACCACCGGCACGAAGGAACTAACAACATACAACAAAACAAGTGTAAAGCATAGCTTCTCGGCTTCTCCACAAGTTGAATGCATTCAAAAGAAAATGATGACCATAGAAAGTGTATATTCATTTGAATGAACAAATATAGGACTATTCTCACAAAATCCACCACACTTGTGATGATTTTTATGTCAAAATGTCTCATCATATAAACAAAACTGAGTCGAGTTATCTTGCATCGGCAACACATAAGAGACAAGGAGGCCACAATGTAAGTTAAGTTTTGCTACATGCCTGACAACAATACTTTTAGTTGCAACATTGTTGCATAAAAAACACCTTTAGAATTGAAAATAGGACACATATGTAACACTAATTTGGAGTACAAAAACAACATCATTATATTGGTGATTGACGGCAGAGATGATCGAGTAGTTGTCTTGCCTGTGCAGGTTAACAACTTCATGTGGCTCATCCGAGTGTTGATTTAATTTTTCATATTTTGGCACCGATAATATATGAAGACTAACTAAATGCCTCAGTGTTGTACTGGCCGTTCACTACAGTACATATTATTTGTACACTAGTTATAGAATATCGGTCATGTCACACACACATAGACCCTATGACACTATATTTCCTCAATATATTATGTAATCTGAAACTTATTTTTTAAAATGAAGTTATTTTTCAGAACTTGTGCCATTAAGTGAATAGAGAGAAAATAAATATAAGAATGTTGCATGAACGTAAGATGAGGAACGATGGCCAATTGCGACATGACATAAGGCAATACTCTACACACTATGTGAAATGCAATAATGTGTAAGCACTTCATATGCTTGACTATTTGAAATAAGTAAGTATGATGATATAAGACGTGGCACAATATAGATGACTAAAGGGTTTATTCATGATATCAACTATAATTGATAAATTGTAGCCACATAAAATGTGATATTAATTTAATTTTTAAATGCATATACCACTAGTGGTCTGTTAGTGTCTAAATGAAAAATAAAAATAAAAACAAATGAACTCGCAGAGAGTGGCTGAGCATAATTATGTTATAACAAACTCACATTCATACGAGGTTTTGCGTTGAAGCTTTTATAAATGGATTGGATGTTTGTTCATCTGAAATGGGGAATTTCACCTGTTACTGGCTGTGGCAAAACGTTTTTGGAAGCAGATCAAACGTAGGTGGAGAATTAAACTAACACTGTGAAGCCTAATTTTGGCGGCCTCATGAGGTGCCAAACTGCAAACACTATTCACATCGATCGTGATTCAAGTCCATGTTTCCCAATTCCATGTTGCAAATCCAGGGTCAACGATTCCTCTTCTCCTTCCGAGGGTGTTGTGTAACCCGCTCGCTCTTGTTCGGCTTGGCTCCTAGCAGGGGCGAAGCCAGCCGTCAAGGCCACCGGTGTCAGGACTCTTGCTCAACGGTGTTACTAAGCTTAATTGCAGCGTTGAGCAGTGATTTTCTATTGCATCTGCTGGAAGTCATCGGTGTCATCCGACACCGTTGCTTCCACGTAGCTCCGCCCCGGCTCCTAGTACGCGGCAGCTGCATCATCCTCGATTAGAGTTTTAACGTGAGTGATATCGATTGAGGCAACAGTAGTCATCAGCATAAGGCAACGTTGATCTACGTTTAAGTTATTAACTCTGTGGACATGAACTCATGAATGTCTCATGTCTTTTATACTCGTGCAGGGCTCAAACTCGATCACACGAATTATGGAGGGGGGGGGGAGGGGGAGCTATAAAACCGAATTTATTAAAGAGTGGAGAAAACGCGTGTGTTCTCTCAAAGACTATTGTGCCATGTCATCAGTTGAATAGTACCTGTCGGCTTAAAAATCGACAGCAATAAAAGAAATCATCGGCAAGCCCTGCCGTAGACGCTCGACAGTATGTCCGCTTCTACCGCTTGATCCGACAATCGCAGAGTCAGATCTCGGCCACCGAAGACCGCTGCCATCGGAGGTGGAGGTGTCCTTCATCTTTTTCCATCGGAGCGGTTGCAAAGTCGGCATGTGCTACCAGCACGCACTCGCTTCCGCTTCCACCGCCCAATCTCGACCACTATAGCGACCCCCGCTGTCAAAAGGGGCCGTCTTCTGTCTTCCCGCCACAACGATAGGCAGTGTCTCCCCCGACACACACCCGGTTAATGACGACTAGATCAACCGCCTATAGTGCGCCAAGCTATCAAAGCAAGTACTATGGCCAACAGAATGTTTGCCACATCATCCAAGAAATCTACATGGAGTAAAGAGGAAGGAAGAAAGAGAGGGGTGCTCGCGGAAGAAGCAGACTCAAGATGGAGTATTGGTTATAGCCACTAAGCACACAGGCATGTGAATCTTATATATTTGAATAATCTACCAAATAGACATACAATCGCCCATCTACTATACAAGCACATGCCGACGATGGCGTTGAGTGGCATGCAGTGCTTATTTGCCGACCAACGGGCAAGCTTATTAGCCCTGCTCTCACCGTATGACAGCCCCCTCACCGAAAGAAGGGCCCACAAACCCAACTTTGTCAATTTAATCGGCTTCTCCATCCCTACTTAGCTACACGCATCAACGACGCCCACCATTCTACCTCATTGATGGGTGTGTAGCGCTGCATTGCCGTCGTCACCCCACCGCCTTGCCTACGCAATACCACTGCCCACCCCCTACAAATTAAAGCTATCTCGCCTCAAGAGCATCGACGCATCGGGTAGGAGGGGAACTCACTGTCATCTTAATGGTTGCCCGTGTTGTCACACATGAGAGGAGGATAGGACCTCGATGCCTTCACGTCCGAGGGCAAGCAACAGAGCTCCCGGGCTCCAAGGTCATGCCCGGACTCATGTCGGGTCGCGCACATGAGAGAGGTGAGGAGGAGGGAGTGAAACAGATAGGGTTTCAACCTTATCCACTTCCCCTCTTATGCCCGACCAGCAGGCCGACTTTGGGTTAATGGGCCTGCATGGGCTAAAAGCTGGCCCAACTAGCCAGCCTATTAAAGAAATTCTAAAAAATAAAATAAAATATTAATATCGATGAGCATTGGTGGAAAGCCCCCTGAATGTGCATAGAATCACAGTTTACTCCCGTATTTCGTAAAAAAAATAATTCCTAATTGTTGTAGAATATAACCTGCAATCCTTATTTTTACAATTTGCTGCTTCATTATCCTAAGTTAACGATTTAACCATAAATACTTGTGGAAATATGTATGTATTTATCTAATTTGTCTCAATCTTTTTATTTCATAAATAAAACCTCATGTAATATGGAATTTATATTCACCTGTTTCTAGTGCTCCAAACATTCACCTAGTAATAAGTTTGCTGCCACTTCGATTTGTAATATTTATGATTAGTAGTTCGTAAACACCTTCATCGGGGTCGTCGCGACGATGGAGGTGACACTCGTGCCGAGGACACTTGCTGATCGGGTTCTTCCATCCGATAGACGCCGCTTGGGTTTAAACTATAAACCCATCAGTAGTAAGTATGCCCGTTAACAATTTAGACAACTTCATAACGATATGGAGAATTAGGTTTTCAGACGGTGATATGAAGGCAGGAATGATATCGTCATCATGGAATAAAATTCATCGGGTCCTATGTTTTGTCGTGAGTAGATCCAACCATGACGGATGTCCAATGAGAACTTTGAGTCTAGTTTCTCTTCTTATTCAGTGACAGAAGCAAGAAGGGAAGGGACATGAGAAAGAAGATGATGCTCAATTCTGCCTACAGGAATGTTGGCTGCTATTTATTGGGCTGTGACACTACTTCTGGTTGAGCTGTGTATGGCACACAAATGCCACTTGCCTATGCAGCCATCCGGCGCCACATAGGTTTGGAATTATGTTTTTGATCTACACATTGAGTGCTCTTGGTTGTAACATATTCGTTTTACAGAGTGCTTGTAACTTGAGTATGTATACACAACTACATATTACGCAATACAATTCTTCCTCCGACTAAAAAACAATAATTTGGAATATCGCATTGTAAGATTGGAATACCACGAACCATGTGGTAATTTATCTAGGTCAGCAATTCCCTGCTTCCTTCGTTGCTGTGCTGCAAATGCAAAAAAATATTTTTGTACACGGGAAAAATGCAGAGAATGTATGTGAAAATTTAAGCAATAAAGGCCAGCCCAAACAGAATTACAGCCCAATCGGTCTTGAGAGTTGGGACTTGGGAGTTGGGAGGAGAGAGGCGAGGACAGAGAAAAGAGGAGGAGCGCGTTCCTCTCCGCCTCGCAGTACCAGCCTCCGTTTAGCCTGCTTCGCTACGGGAGGAGAGAGAGAAATGAGAGGAAATAGCCATCATCCCATGGAGGAGCGCAGCTCCACTTCCTCTCTCCTTTCCTTCCCCGCTTTCGAATCTCACGAAAATAGCTGCCTTGTTCCTTGGTACGATCTCTCTTTCGAAATACCCCTTTTGTATTGCTATTTGATTACAAATACATCAATCCTTTTTCTTGCATTCGGTTGTTGGATTCGATTTTAGCCTTGGTTAGGAATTCCGCTGATTCCAACTGCATCTGCCCTGAAGTTTGTTATGTGAGCTCTGAATTGCAATCTGGTGGCTGCAAAATGATGGATTTGTTTCCATTCAGAAGAAGTATTGTAGAAAGTTGTGCAGGTTTCGATACCAAAGGGGCTGAAAAAAATTGCGACCTCTATTGCACACAAACTGCATGTCAAGATATAAGAATGTTCTTGATCTAGATATGCGTTTCTCTATCTTTTGTCTGTGCTTGATATACAAAACTTCATAGGTCTTCGCATGAATTCTGCATTCATGCATCGTTTGTTATTGAACGCACTTTTCTATCACTAATTCTGGCATCCTAAAATAATCTTTTGAATATTTATATACAAAAGGGAATGGCTGTAGAGCCAACCCGAATGTCCAACTCTGTTCCAACTGGATAAATATATGGTAATCAGGTGTTTTAAATTTTCAAATGATGATATATAGTTTCTATAATAGCTTGAGTTGTATATGAGTAGGACAATCGGGTTGAACCTATAGCGATACTCTATACAAAAGTGAAGCCTCAGTGTGAGTCAAGGGGAAAAAAAAGGAGAGAATAGCAAAGGTGTGCTGTGCCTTGCAAGAAGTTTGGGTGAAATTCTGGTTTTGCATTTCTACATAGAAGTTAGATGTAACATGATGAGTTAAGAAGGATCTGGTGTTTAATTGATGCTAGAAGTTAGAATTTTGCACGTGTGGTGTCCTTTTATACTTGCATCGGTCATCTTACACGAGCCATGATGCCACTCTGTAAATGTTAGGGAAGAGGTTTAGGAGTTTTCTCGACCTCCGTGAGAAGGTCTTATCTTACAGGTCGTGATTGGTTCTCTTCTCCGTGGTGCCTGACTCGCACTAGGGAACCAGGCCCGTCACATGCAAGGCCAGTTTGATTGGTTGCATGCATCATTTCAGCTAGGCTCAAGGGAGATGGTGATTGGTTGCATGCATGTGAGCTTATCCGTAGTCTTTTTTGCTGCATCTGGGTGCTCTCAGCACTCGCCCGAGCCAAGCTCTGGAGAAACGAAACTCATTTGCGTTTCTGGGGAGCTAGGCTGACCGGGCCCTTTGCATCACATGGGACAGGCCCATACCTCCGTGCAGGCAACCAAACATATCGTGCTTGCATCCCATGAGCCTGGTCCAACGTGATGCGGGCAACCAAATGCACCCTGTGAATGCCTAACTGATGACTTTCTTAACCACCGACACCCCCTCACCCACCCACCCACACACACAGAAATTTTTTTTTAATATGTGCATTAGGGATGCAGTCTGGATATGGCATTATTTCATACTATCTTTTTGGATGTTCTTACTATTGCCAGCTTTTTGTGGAACAATGGCCGAGAACAAGCGGGTGGACGCACAGAGCCCAGGCTGCCTCGAGGGCCTGTTCAACCTCCTTGCCCTCAATCAGAAGTTACAAATGCCGAAGAGGATTGCCTACCGAAAGCATGGCGAAGGAAGCAGTAATTCGCTCAGTAAGGTTCTGCATATTTCCAGCTGTGTATTCTTGCAGTTTGGTTAAACTCTTTCCTTTTGAACTTACTTTTGATAGAAATTTTATTAGGTCAAAAGTATTTGTTATTTTAATATTAAAATACCATTTGCGCTTTCCTTTGTCTCGAATTGGATCTGTGTCCAGATTTTGCATCACTGTTCAATTTTTAGAACTGACTGCAGCAAGGCTTCATTGAGATAGACATGTATCATTATTTGCCATATAAAGTGGTTATATCTTTACCATTTTATCTATATATCTGTTGTAGGAGTGAAAGTTCCAAAGCCCAAAAGTCATGGTGAAATTGATGACAATATCCCGGTAGGTGCGCAAACTCTCTTTCTTTTTATGATTATAAGGAAGAAACCTCATAGAATTTTCTACTAGAAAGGAAGTGATAGTAGAACCAAAATAACTATAAAGATGAATCAATATTTTGATATTTACAATATCTAAGAAATCTTTAGCTTGTCTTTGTAATTTTCAACTTGCCAATCCTGAAGCAACATAAGATTTTTGGTGTATATATTTCATGTTAGTGTATATTTCTGTTATTTTGCCAATCCTAATAAGTGCTAATGCATCTATGACACATTTATTAAAATCTGTTTGTGATGTTTTTTCACAGAAGGAAACTAACAGTGTTTCTCCAACGGCCAAGGTCCACATGTTCATGTGGAGGACACTGATGTTCAAGAAGAAAACATCCAAGAAAGATCGAAAGAAGAGCAACTCATCAGCCAGCTCTCATTCCTCATCATCCTCATCGCGGCTGCAACGCTCTAGATCAATCCATCACTCGAAATGCTTTGAGTATGAAGTTCCTGACGAGTTGGCTTCCCATTATTACGATACAATGAACGAGTCGAGCTCCAATGAGATGGGTACTTGCCCTGTTGAACCACAGTTGTTACATGAGAGCCCACAACATCAAGAGCCATGCAAAGCTTGTGGCAGTGTTCGTGGCAAAGAAAGCATAGATTTGGAGTCACCCTGTGAAATCGCACCTATGAATCTTAAAGAAAATGCAGCCTCCTCCAAGCAAAAAAATCGCGATGCTGCTGCTCATCACTCGCAGGAGTTCATGGACTTCCTCGAACTGTTTAATGCACATAGGGAATTATTTCTCAAGATTTTGCATGATCCATCATTGATAGTAACACCTGAACAGCAAGGACAAGACGTTTCCTCCAGTGGCGCCGTGCCGTTAAACAAATTAGAATCATTTCCAAGACCAGGTGGATCATCAGGTAAACGTAACCCCATATTTGATCGAAGTGACAGTGAGAATGTCAGGAGGCCAGAAATCCAAAGGTCACCCTCAAGGACGAACTCTGATATAGAAGTCACAAAAGTCATCAGTACAAGAATGCCTACAGGTGTTGATGGTTCAGCAATTTCTCTGGCAGAGTCAAGAAGCTTGAAGAAAGATGGAACCACTTCAAATCGTTTTAAAGCAATCAGTAGGAAGATCAAAGAAGCTGTAAAGGAGAACCGGAAAGAACTTGCTCGGATTACCAAAGATGGAGTCTTCCACAAACTGCCGTATGGCAAAAAAATGTCTGAACTTACCAGGAGTCCTTCCACAGACAAGTTTGTCCAGGAAGAGAAACAAATACGAAGATCATATTCTATTGCAGAGTCAGTGGACAAGTATTCAACACTCTATGAATCAATCTCAAGGGATCTGAAGGTTTCCCCAGAAAGACTAAGTATAACGATGGAAAGCAGTGTAAACTTAAAACACAATAAGCCGCCAACGGGCTTCAAAAGAATTACGTCTCTTCCAGAGATGCAGCTATGTTCATCTCAGCAAGAGGTTCTAAATGAATTTTCTCAGATTGGGTCCAAAGCATACAACGTGGAGCCTGGTCGCTTTTCCAATGAGACTAATTCTTTCAGCATCTGTTCAGATGGAAATTTCTATCATGATGATGAAACAGAAAGAACAGGATATATTCACAATGAAGTAAATAATTATGGAGGTAAGATGGCAAAGATTGTGATTTTTCTTTTGGCATAAAGACATGGGCCCACTCTGGTTAAGAGAAACTTCCATCAAAAGATTGTCTGTTGCCGTACTTATTTTACTATTTTTTTTTGCAGAAGTATCTTTCATGAGCTCCATGGAAGCGGATGTCCGCAGCATCCTTCGAAGTCCAAGTTTAACTTCTTTTGGTCGGTCTCACCGCCGCATCAATAGTTTACCTTCTTTCGACCGGTCTTTCTTCCAAGATCCTGTTGGCAGCTTTACAGAGCACTCTGTGGCAGGTGATATATTTTGAAACTCCAATGTTATTGTATAATGCAATAATAATATCCCCCCCCCCCCCCTCCCCCCAATCGGACATAGATTAGCAACTACCAATTAATCAAACCGAGGCTAGGACTGTTAATGGTGTTATTCCCATAGGAAAAGGACCTGTATTCATGCTGGATGCTGGTTTTTCTCTTCTGATGACTTCATTGCATTTCACTTTGGAACACTGTATCAAAGATTTACATGTAAATAATTGCTATTATTTTCCTTTTTTAAAAAGATCAGTACTCCAAGCATTCCCTTAATAATAGGTGAATTTTTCCTATCTGTCGTATCGAAAATTTGCTCACTTGCTCACTCTAATGTTTATGATTAGAAATTGATGTGTTGTGCTCATGGAGACTGGTAACAGACTGCCATAATAATATAGCTGATCTTAATTTTCTATTACATTCATTTGTCAAGCCATCTCTTCTTTTGACACCAGTAGTTCAGTTTTTTACTTTACTTGTTATTATAGCACACTGAAACTCTAGTACAAATACAGATGTTCAACTGTCGTGACACCAGTTGTTCCTTTGCATGTTTGTAGATTCGGAGCAGGCATTTGAACACATGCAGCTTGAGGATGAGGACTGGTTAGTTAAGCCGCCACATCCCCGAGGAAAATATGCTACCGATTTCAAGGATGCTGAGTGGGTGGTCACGCCACTAAAGCGCTCAGGTGTTTTCAGTGCTATTGATCATGAGGACGAAGAGTGGTTGGTTAAGACATCAGGTGCCAAGGATGCTGAGGATGAAGAGTGGTTAGTCAAGCCCGGGCAGCCCTTAATTGCTGATGCTTTGGACTCGGACTTCGAGTTTATTCATGAATTAGCTGAGCAAGATGCTGCAGAACCCTTGCACATCTATGTCAATGAGAAGAATGAGGCTGATTTCCACTATGTAAAGAGTATACTTAAGAAATCAGGATTCAGTTGTGGCGAGGTCGACTGGTACGCATCCAATCAACCAGTCAGCCCTGTGGTCTTTGAGGAAGCAGAAAGCTCATGTCAGGAACTGAGCTTGGTAAACGATGACCCACATAGCGTTGTTAGGCGCATGCTCCTGTTTGATCTCATCAATGAAGTCCTGCTGGATATCTATGATTCTTCCCTTATCATCGGACCTTGGCATTCACGCTTTGATTCCCGAACCAGGCCCATTCCCACAGGGTCTCATGTCCTTGAGGAGGTCTGGGCAAAGGTCAGCTGCTACCTGAGCCTGCAATGGAAGGCGGGCCAGACAGTGGAGGATGTTGTGGCGCATGATGTTATGAGGAAGGACGGCTGGATGAACCTGGTGTGTGATGCAGAGTGTGCCGCGTTGGACGTGGAGGACCTGATTGTGGAAGACTTTCTTGATGATGTGGTCATTCAAATAGTGTTAGAGTCGATCGATGAATAACATGTAGGACCTAGTTTTGTTCGGCAGCTTGTGACAAGTAACATGATGCCAGAAAAGAAAGGCGCCTGATAGATTGATCAACATGGAAATCATCTCACCGGAATTGTCATTCCAACAAATTCTGAAATGTTGTAGATGTTAGCAATGCATAGATATTGTTAGAAACAGAGGGTAGAGAATAGACAGGAAAAAAGCAAGCAGAGGCCTGAATGAAATTGGACAGGCAGGTCAGCAGGTGTGTTATGTGTGTTCCTGATTTCTACTTGTATCATAAGTCTTTGAAGTGGAACTAAATTGTCATGAGTTTTATAGTCAATACACTGGTACACATCTAACTCACAATTCTGCTAAAACTCTGGTTCTTTCCCCTCTGTTGATGACTCCCTGAAACGAAAGTTATCTTAAGTGAAAACACTATTGCCTACTCGAAAAAGAAAAACTCATCCGGAATGCTTGCAATATCTCATTAACGCATACCTTAAATCGGATAAGGCATTTTGGTTTTCGATAGCGGTTTTACTATAACTCATGTACTGTATTGCTTAAATCAGAACTTCAATTTTGTGATTTTGGTGCTCGTATACGGGAATAATCCAAAGTAAACTGAAAGGTTCACGTCGCTATCACAGTGCCCGTCTAGCTCAGTCGGTAGAGCGCAAGGCTCTTAACCTTGTGGTCGTGGGTTCGAGCCCCACGGTGGGCGTTAATTTTTTTACGAATACCTTGATTATTCTCCACAATTTGTTTTGTTCGAGCAGTCCAATAGCAGTGAAATCCGAAAATCGTGGGAACTTGCCGTGGAAGCAGAGCTGAACTGAAAGCTACCAGAGCATTTGCCTCCAAATGTTTATCATCTCTTCGGTAAACTTTGGTAGAGTTTACTGTTGGGTTCTGTTTCTTGTGATCTCTCTCTCTCTTAATAGCTTTGATAAAATTTATCCGGAGCTTTAGTAATTAATTGTTGTGGCTGGCACTGGCAGAACTTAAAGGAAAAACATCAATTTAAACTACAACGCTATTTTTTTCACTAGTGTTCCTGAGAAGTGAGAAACAAGGTATTTCTTTGTAATCAACCCGGGTTGATGTGACAAACGAGGTCCTTATCGCAAGAATTCAAAACCAGCCTCTTGCTTTTGATGTTTTCTCGATGTAACACATGGGAAACCACACAAAAGTTTGGACCAATTACAAACCCCGTCCTTTTTGTATAAAAAAAGTGCCATGGCTATACAGAATGGCGTGGAAACAACGTCCGAACTTGAAACAATCATATTTATGTCGACTTGTTCAAAGTTCAAGTTTTCCTGGCTAGAAAATTAAGTGTTCCCTCTTACACAGAATACAATCCTGTAAAAAGAACCACCAACTCATTCTACACCTAAAATCCTGTAAAAAAAAGAAACATATTCATGCTAAACTTAATCTTGTACAAATGTAATTTTTTTGACAAAACGATTCTCAGAAGGAGCACCACAAAATATGCTCCAGTATCGGTCATAAGAATAAAAAGTAACATTCGGATTCGGTTTTATTGGTTGTAGGAATCTTGAGAGAAACTTAAATGGAAGCAGCATTCTTGACACGGGTTAGGGTCTTCTGAATTGAAGTGATCAATTCAGAGGGCCGCACATATCGGCACAGTAAAACGAGAGGAGTGCTACAGTGCCGTGCATTGATACTGTAGCTAAATATAGCTGAAACAGTAATCCAGTTTGCTTAGTTGCTGGTTGGCATTTTTCATTGTTACTGTAGCATCCAGTTTTAGCCATCCATTCTCCATCTAATGGTTCTGAAAGGCACCTAATGCCAGGTACTGTAGCACCTCTGAATTGATAACTTCAATTCAGAGGATCTGGATCCTCTTGACACATATGATGAAGTAGAAAATTAATAAACGATCATCCATTCGCATAAAATTGGTTGCCGGACTGTTTCCAATTAACCAATCGGATTGGAACACAACCGGTGAATAGTTGCTTCACCATTACTATAAATATGGAGGTAGGATTGTTGAGCAAATGCACCTCACTCGACATCATTCTTCACTCTACAAAGAAGTGTAACAAGAACAACAATTACAAGCTAGAAGACGTCTTGCTGTGGCGGAAGCTGCTGCTGCTGCTGCGGGAGCTGCGGCTGTGGGTATAACTGCTATTGATCTTCTTGTGCATGTTTCATTTATTCTAATTATAAATGAAGAAATTGTTTATGGACGTAACTGTGCTTATATTTCCATCGATTCTAAGTACAAATGAAACTATTCAATTCTGTTTATGTTTTGGGGTACAGCGTTACGTTCCATGGATTTGCAAAGGAGAACAATGAAACCAAAGGAAGAAACATGATTCTTGATGTTTCACCTGAGAAAGGGTACTAATTTTTGCCATGACTCTTTCACCCGGAATATCTTTAGGGATACTAGTCCATCAACCCGTGCAAATGCACGGGTAGAATGGAGGATACATGGGTGCTACAATTTCAAAATAAACTATATAGTTTCATTCTATTGAATGAAAATTTTACTAATTAATGAAAAGTATATATCATGTCATCAACTATAACTTCAAAAATCATATTATGATAGACGATAGAGTACGAAACTGCATAAAAGTGGAGGCTGAAACAGTTAATAAGCTTTTGACTCAATCAAATAAAATACAAACATAAAGTTTCTGGCATATAGTACTTCCGTTCAAACATATTACTTTACCTCCCCTTCTTCCCATATCCTTGTTATTCCATTATTTTAACACACGTTATATCTTGCTTTGGTATATTGTCATTTTGTAACCTGACCAAAATAAAGTTTTTTTATCTTCTTCTCCAGTATCAATATTATTTTACAGTTTGATGTTCGTACTTAAATATACTACTCCCTCTGTCCCATTAAACTTATCACCTCGCAATATGTTCAACAAACCTGGTAGAAAACCAGGATGACAAAAAATTTAGGAGTGATGGAGTAATATTGTAATGATTATTCTATATCCCATTATATAATATTTTCATTAAAATAAGGTATTTTATCTATTGTCCTTGGCATTGGTGTTTTTATATGCTATACCATAGATCTCTCCCACAAATCCTACAAAAAGAAAATTGATGGGACATATGCCTAAGCAAGTTATTCAAATAAGCTTTGATGATATTCTTTGGTTTGTTTGAAAATTATTTGAAACGTCTAAGCTTGTTTGCATGTCTCCCGAAACTTCTAATTTTTTTAATTCTTTTATAACAGTAGTGGCGTAGAGAGGCCGAGTGAATAGTATAGATTTCCCAACATACCTGACCGGCCAGAGCACTAACATCTCCTTCAACCTCTAATCTAGGACGTTGTGTTGCGTCCACCACCATCGCAGGGTGATCCAACAATTGTTCATGTTTTGCTGACTCTAGAAAGAATATATACCAAACATATTAAATCCTCACTCGTAACTTGCTAGAGAAGAAGATAGACTTCAAGAAGAGCACAATGACCTCAGAAATATAGTGTGGAATTACATTGTATTTAATCCCCAGATATACAATTGGCTAAAATTTAGTCGGTTGAAACACAAACAATGCAGTAGCCGCACAATGGAAAACTTTACCTGAATATATATTTTATATACATCTCCCAGTATATTTTCAGATTCTCGCCTCTGAGTAGCAATTTTCTTCTTTGTCTAATATGTATGTTCCATTTTCTTCCGAAAGCTGCAATAATGCACCTGCTGTGCTTGAGAAGGTCATCACTTATCTACCTACAGCTCGTGTTTCTGGGCTTTTTTGTTCTCCTTAATTATTAGCATGCAGCCAGGCTCCCGATTCCTCCCTGGGCATTGCCCTCATTGCCTACCTGCGATGAGAGTTCCAGAAAGTGAGTCATGCATGCATCCCACCATCGGGACTCCTGCTTTTGCACTTGCGATGCAGAGAAAAATCTAGGGCAAGGACGACAATTGTTGGAAACTTTCATGCGCAGTTTTTACTCCATGAAGACTTGCAACAATTGTACACCACGGCTTAGGTGTATGTCCGGCATATAACCCTAGAATCATGCTAAGCTTGGCGGCGCTCGATAGTTCGGAAAGCTGCGACTGGATAGAGAAAGAATAATACGATTGGAGATACGTTTTGCACTTGATCTCTTTAGGTTTAAGATGCCATGGATACCTCCCTGCACAGTTTTGTTAGGATTATTTTCAATGATGACAGATCTTTGGTAAGTTACGGAACATATATATCAGATGTATTTTGGGTGTAATTTTAGAATTTATAATGACATAAATGGGTAATTTAAACCATATTAGATCCAATGGGTATTATTCATCTAGCGTTAGATTCAATGGCCAGATGTTTTTTTTTATGAGAATTTCTAGGATTTTCCTCCGATTAATGTGAAGGCCTCAAAAGGAGCCTCCAATTAGAGTTCCAGAAAGTGAGTCATGCATGCATCCCCACCATCGGGACTCCTGCTTTTGCACTTGCGATGCAGAGAAAAATCTAGGGCAAGGACGACAATTGTTGGAAACTTTCATGCGCAGTTTTTACTCCATGAAGACTTGCAACAATTGTACACCACGGCTTAGGTGTATGTCCGGCATATAACCCTAGAATCATGCTAAGCTTGGCGGCGCTCGATAGTTCGGAAAGCTGCGACTGGATAGAGAAAGAATAATACGATTGGAGATACGTTTTGCACTTGATCTCTTTAGGTTTAAGATGCCATGGATACCTCCCTGCACAGTTTTGTTAGGATTATTTTCAATGATGACAGATCTTTGGTAAGTTACGGAACATATATATCAGATGTATTTTGGGTGTAATTTTAGAATTTATAATGACATAAATGGGTAATTTAAACCATATTAGATCCAATGGGTATTATTCATCTAGCGTTAGATTCAATGGCCAGATGTTTTGTTTTTTTTTGAGAATTTCTAGAATTTTCCTCCGATTAATGTGAAGGCCTCAAAAGGAGCCTCCAATTAGTAAATATAAGATGCGCTTGTAAGAAGTAAAACACTCAAATTTCATTCTAAAGTGCTCTACAATTTTCACAGGAGCATCAAAGCGTCCGAGAATGCCACTGAATCCGGCGAGGCTAGGCATGGCTGTGGCTGCGGCTCCAGCTGCAAGTGCAGCCCTTGCACCTGCTAAAGAGGCCGGCATGGACACAAACATGCCTTCTTGGTTCTCACCTGTTATGTATGCGCTACTACTGGGTAAATAAGAAGCCATTTGTGCAATGGCCCACGAATCCACGATCATGCCACAGCTTGGCTGAGTACTAATGATCTCCTGTTGTTGTATACTAGTGTGGCTTGTGAAACCAGTGGCCTTGTAATTTCTGAGTTAGAGTTGTTCAGCCTACCATGTGTCAGGTTACAAACTATTTGTATCCTTTCTGCCTGGATGTGTTGTAATTATGATCTGGTTTGCTTGTATGCTCTTTCCTTGCTTCTTTTGCTCGGATGAATTTGGTCGAAATCCTGGTACTAATGGTATAAAAAACAAATGTGTTGGTTGAGTGACCACCATACGACATATTCCCATTAATTTTGCTTGGAAACACGTGATTTCTTGATATCTTTTTTAGGAAATGATTTCTCGACAGAACGCCTACAAATATTTTTACAGGAGACCGGCATCGGCCCAGCCCACACCAAAGCTTCTACTTGAGATGGGCCTGAAGTGTAAAGCCTACATCAGCCTGACCCAATTGACCGGTCCATTCCAGAGAGGGTGCGTCATAGACTCGTAGTACATCAAATCGAGACATCCTCTTCTTCCTCCGGCGGCGGCGGCAGCAGCGGCGGGCGGCCACCATGGACAAGAGCATGCTCGGAGACCTGGACGGCCTCCCGGAGGAGGACAAGATGCGCATGGCCGCCATGGTTGAACAGCTCCAGATCCGAGACAGGTTCGGGCCATACGTTCGCCTCCCTGATGATAGGGCTGCTTGATGCCTCCTAATCTCTTCTGTAATCCGCATCCTGATCTCGCATGTCTGGATACCTTTTTGGTTGATTTTTCTTGAATTGGCTGCGTCGTTTGGCTCCTCGTCGCTTAGGCTTAGCTCTGGTCTTGTAGGCGTTCACGGATGTTGCGTGCGGCGTATTGGGCTTGTTAGGGAAAGCGTTGATCTCGACGGCTCTCCATCTGTTATGCGGTTGTTGGATTGGAACTGTTACCCTGTGTCTAGATGCGTAGTAGATTTATGTGATGCTGTATCTTTCACAATACAAATTGTTGGGCCTCTTCCCTAGGAATTCAAGTAGTTGAACAGTTGTGTGACTGCGATATTAGCTGAAAGATACGCTTGTGACTTGTTCAAATATCGATAGACACAATTAGATAACTAGGTAGGGGTAATTAGCAAAAATAACAAATCTTGCGGGAGCTAAGTTTTTCCCTGCTATTATTCTGGAGATATCAACCTAATCAGATGAAATATGGCATTGAATGATTCAGCTCTAGGGGCAACCAACCTTGGTTAAGAACAGCACTTTCATTGTCAATGCATTAGTCACAAGTCCTATTGATCAGTGGTTCTAGCCACAGACCAGTGTGGTGGTCATGAATATGCGGCCACTGACGAAGCCGCAGTTTTGACTACAAGTTAATTTTGGTCAATGGAGAGTGAGTTACTATACTGAGTTATGGTGAACTTATAAATCTGTATTTCGTTTGTATGGATTGGAATTGTTGAATTTGTTTTAGGTCTTTAGCTGTGTGGAGAAAGGTGAAGTGTGAGTTTATTTGTTCGAGCTAGAAATGCATTATCATGTTGTGCTGTGTGGAGAAAGGTGTTCTGTATGAGTTTATTTGTTCGAGCTAGAAATGCATTATCATGTTATGCTTTTATTATTTTTCCAGAGTTTAGAATTTTTATGTTTATAAGGATAGTGTTTAAAATTCCCATTGGTTCATGCTGACTAGTAGACTGCAGAAACTCATCATGTGGTAGACCCGTGGTGGCCTTTTTATGTGGCTAAAAGTGATGTTATTGAAAACCGTTTAATGTTGTAGCAGTGTATCTACAGAAATTGTAGGATATATAGTGGGTGATGTTATAAAGATGCTGCCTTTGTAATTGACTAAAGCTAGTTGGCTCTTTGACCCTAGGAGATTTGTGAAATTCGTAAGAATACTCATAAGTTTGCTTGATCACATTGCAGTTTAAGAATGTACAACTCTTTGGTGGAGAAATGCTTCACTGACTGCGTTGACACCTTCCGCCGGAAGACCCTGGACAAGCAAGAGGAATCCTGCGTCCGGCGCTGTGCTGAAAAGTTCTTGAAGCACTCCATGAGGGTCGGCATGAGATTTGCCAAGCTGAACCAGGGCGTTGCCACACCTGACTAACTAGGTTCCTTGGCCCCGTCAAGTTTCTCAGCTTGGGGACATTTCTCGGCGTCAATTTGTAACTCTTAGAAGATTTGAGCACTTCTTAAGATGGGATCTTAAGCCGTCTACTAGTATCAAATTGAATAAAACTGTTACTTATCGTCTTCAAGGTTTATGTCCTGTATGCATTCGTTGATTCCATATGCATATTGATTGCCCGAGAAGATTACTTTTTTTTTCTCCAGTCTGATTTTTGGTCCGAAAGTACCTATTAATACTGCGATCTAAAAAGGCACATTGCTTGTTCTCCTCACGCATCTGCTTTGACTTTGACAGCACAGAATGTTGGACGGACCATGTACATGAGCTGATCATGCTATGAACATCACCATTCCCTTTAGTCTCTGCTATGTTAACCAACGAATGATTCGTGATGTTCCTGACTGCAGTGTAGTAACAAACTAATGGTGGCCGCCATCGACCTGCCCGGGCATCTCATGGTTTGAGCTTGGCCAATGGCAATCTGGGCAGGTCGGCCTCGGCCACATTGTGCCCACAACCCGCTGTGCCCTCCAAGTTGGTGTGTTGTTTTTTCATGCGGGGCCGGACGGTAGCGTGGTGCCATGGTGTAGCTCCAGGACAAGCTTTGGTGTGCCACGGCCTGTGAAATTCCGATACGGGGTGTGGATACGGCGATACGGCCACCGATACGTGACTTTCAAAACAAAATAGTGAGGAACAGTAGGTAAACACTGTTCCGATACGGGGTATCGGATACGGCCGAGTTTGGCTGTCGGCGTATCGGTGCTACCTAGGCCACGGCATGTCGGTGCTGTACCCGGGTGAAGCCGCTTGTTCTAATGTGATTCAGTACTCACAAAAATGGCACCAGCATTGTGTCGGCACTCAGTGGCCAGTGGTACTAGTGTTGGCATCAAGATTGGAGCATGATTGATCCTGGTATGCTTGCCCAGTGTGTCCTTTTGAGCTTGCTTCCTTGTGCTCTCTGTACTTGGCATCAGCATCAGGGTTCACAGGCTGGCAAGGGAAGAATGCAGAGTTTCGTGTGGCGTTGCGTCTGTTCCAAAGCACCGCGTGGTCCTCCCAAAGAGGAGGGGACTTTCTTCCGATTTTCATCTGGACGGCTGGACCATGGAGAGCATGGGTGCTTGATTCGGTTGCAGATCATGTTTGTAATATTAAGCCACTTCTCTTCAGCGCACTCATTGTGCAAAGTGGAAGAGCTGGAACAGATCAGGCAGTTTATCTTAAGATTTCACAAAGCTGCGGTCTAGATCGAACTAGAATCCCATCGCTGTAAAGTGCAGCTCACCATGGAGTTCAGTGTGGATGCTGATGCTCCCCAATCAGTGACTCTGGTTTCAGTGTTTTTTTTTTTTGAAAAGTGGAAATAGTTGAACAATCCACAATCATCCTTACACCCATACACCTGTCAAATCCATTTGCGATTATAATGATCCATGGGAGACAGAAGCTATCGTACTCAAGAACTGAACACTCGTGACAGAGATTGCTCATCGAAGCAGAACTGCAGAAGCGAAGAAATAACTTCTCATTCTCTACCTAGCATGAAAAGCAGAACTTTGATTGCGTTTCTGATAGCCGGAGGACTGATTGGGTTTCTTATGGCAGTGCCCTGTGCTCGTCGGCGCGTGTAAGACTGAAAATTGCCATGGCATTGGCACCTTCTGACTCCAATGATTGTGAACAAATTCATGCTAGAGAACAAAGGAATTGCACAAACACCGAGCTCAATGCAAAACGAAATGGCTAGTACATTCAGAAATAAATGCACACACAACCAAACACAAACACCGGTAACAAAAAGGATTCTATTCACAGTTGGTCACGAGCCGGTTCCATTGACTCAATGCACGACGCCCACCGCCGCCGCCGCCGCGACATCAATGCTCTTCTGGCCGGGGAGCGCGAGCATGGCGGTGTGGTCGAGGAAGTCCTTGAGCCTGGCGACGGCCTCGACGACGGCCCTGAGCTCGTCGGCGCGCGCGAACCCGCGCGCGCCGGCGGAGCGGACGGCGTAGACGTAGAAGGTGACGCAGCCCTTGCGGAACTTGAAGCGCGCCATCTCCGGCGCGCCCGGCGCGGCGCGGAGGAGGCGCCGGCCGACGTCGCCGAGCGGGACGACGTGCGGCCACGCGGCGTCGGCGGCGGCCTTCATGGCGGCGGACTCGAACACGAACACGGCGGCCTTGGAGTTCTTGGTGCCCAGCCCGAGCGTCAGCGTGTGCCACGCGTGGTGCGCCAGGATGGCGAAGTTGGTCGGGATGTAGAGCGTCGTCGTCGGCGCGAACGAGAGCGGGCCGGCGTTGTCCTCTCCGGCGCCGGAGGGCGTGGCGCGGAGGAGGTGCGGGAGCTCCAGGGGGCCGCGCGGCGGACGGTGAGCGCGCGCGTGACGAGCTGCGCGCCGAAGCGGAGGCCCTTCACGTCGGCGCACGGCGTGAAGTGCGCGTCCAGGGACGCCGCCGGCGCGGCGGCGCCGCCTCCGGACTTGGACTTCTTGGATGCCGCCGCGTCGCTCTTGGATTTGGACTTGGAGGACTTGCTCTTGGACGACTTGGGCTCCGCCATTGTCGTCACGGGCAGCGGCTGGATTGCGCGACTTGTTGGCGGTGGTTGGTAGCTTAGCTGCGCTATCGCTATGTATATGCGGTGTGGTTGCAGAGGAAGAAGAGTTGAGCTTGGTTGGGGATGTCTCAAGAAGAGGAGAGGGAACAGGGGAGCTGGAAGGAGGTGGGGTTGGTCAGAGCAGTTAAGAGAGCGCGCGCGCTCACAAGATCTCTCTGTTTATTTTTTCTTTCCTTGTTTTGTTTCCTAAAGATATGATTGTGATAAAACATGAGGAATGCCAACACATTACCACATGAATTCTTATTTCGTGTTGTCTCTGTATCCCTCTTTTCAGGGAATCGCAATTGAGTGTGCAGGAAAAAAGTTCGCTGAAGATTCCAGCCGCACGGCAGATTTCGCTTTTCCCATCTCCTTTTCAGTTGCTGAAGAATCCGAACCTGTCTCTGTTGCTCACATAGAAATGCAGCGTTGCTAATGCAGTCACAGGGTTCATTGGTGAATCTGATTGCATTCCGTTTCCTGCAACCCACGGTCATCTGAGTGACTGATTTTGTTACCGCTTGCTGCACTGTCGTTGCATGCTACTATCTGTAACAACAATTAAAATGCAGATTAGTGTCTTGCCCTGCGACCGGTAGCCTGCAACAGCAGAGTAATCCACGGACTAAACGAACACACATTACCTGCACTGACCCAGATCTGGGGCATGCAGAATGAAGCAATAATAAACTGCAGAAAAAGTTATACTTTTTCCCGTGAGAGAATCAAGCTCGAGAGGATCGAGCTGGTAGTAATTCAGCAGCAGGACACACACATACATGTCTAGATATAATATGGCACCCCGTCGCGTTAATCAGTGCGGTTTCATGTGCGCTCGGCCCTGTTCCATGTGCCGCTGCTGCTTGGTGCGTCGTCGTCAAGGCGCTGCCTGCATCCGTGGCCTTCGTCCTCATGTGACCGCAGCGCGTCCCCATAATGCATTGCTTGTTACCTGTAGCAATTTGCAACAGGCCAGCAGCATACTACTGCATTAGTACTGATGGTTTGATGCCTGATGGTGAAAGGTTTGAAACAGTTCCATGCTTTGTACTGTTCTCTTTGGCAGAAGAAATTCGCTACCCTGTAGAGCGGTAGTAGCTAGCTTTTTTCGCATATTAACAATTAAACAAGTAGAACATGAAATCCACCTCACTAAAGTGTTCTAATATAAAATTTGAAATCAAAGGCAAAATATTAAGTTGAAAATTAATCTTATATTTATTAATTAAAGGCTTATTTTGAGGCCTCCATATTAATCGGAGTAAAATGCTATAAATTCTTTTAAAAAAAGCAAAACATCCAACTGTCCATTTTAATGATTAACGTATCAAAGATGTTGGATATGACAAGAAACAACTCCCCAGGTAAAACCGTAGCTTATTCTCTTCCTTTTTGTAAGTGGAAGCTTTCATCGATTCACGAGTTTAATTCTCCATTGGTTTACGTACTTACTTACTTCTGCTCGACTCTATTATTATTATTTTTTCCTCGGAAGAAGGACTGTATCATTATTCAGATGCATAAATCGGTTTGGTCTCTCCTGAAAGAAATCTATCCTCGATGCCGTCAAGCATCGACATGATTTCATGAAATTGTCATAATTTGATACTTTTATACTTTAATTTATGATTTATAACATATCAACAATTAGTCTGATATGTTTAATAGTATATATACTCAGAGATTCAATATTTATATTTAACCATAATTAATAAAAAAAACTAAGGTGGACACATGTCCTTATGTCTATAAAAGTCATTCTCATGGAAGATTGAAGAGGGCGAAGCAAACTGATTCATTAGAGCATGAAAATGCACGGTTCTAGATGCATTGGACCTTAAATACCAGATAATCAGGTAAGTTAACTAAGCGCAGATCGCATGAGGTATCATCCTTTGCTATTACCTTTTGGAAAAATAAAAATAAGGAATTTTTGAAGTAGCTGCAAAAAAGAAACATAGACGTTTCAAATATCTTTTCGGATTTATGAAATATGACTAAAAATAAACTTGCCTTAGAAATTTGATCGGGTAAAAAAAATCTTTGTTTTTTAGTAAAGGGCCCATTGGTATATATAATACGATAGAAATGTGTCTCTCAATGGTGTTCGAGTATATGTATGAGTAAATTCCTGTGTTTGAGATTTTCTAATGGGAGGGGATCTTTTAGAGGTCACAGTTATTAATATCAGCTAAAAGTTTATATGTAAATTAAAGAAAAAACAAAGGCTCATTGATGAATAGAAAAAAGGAAAATTTATTTGTTGATGGGTTCATGTAACATATAACGGATTACCAAATGGCTAAAAATATTCATCCTAGCTATCTACAATTGCAAATAATAGATGCAACATAGTCGTTAGACATTGAAAGCTAATGTAATCTAGCTACCATGCCACCATCCACACGTTGCATGAATCTTTAAACCATAAAAATAAACCTTATATTTGCCTTGAAATATGGAGTTACCGAGTTAGATATATTTTAGATTCATGTGATAAAATGATATGTGACCTGGATTTGAGTATCCAGGGGTTGTTTCATACAATTGAATTTTAAACAATTGATGAACATTATGTTTGTCATTTTATTTAAATTATTAAGAATGAATTTTTCTTTGCAGATCACGTGAACTAAAAGCTTGAACCGAGAGCTCACTTGAACCAACCATCTTCCTCTGGTAAGTAGAACAACAATATGCTTTAATTAGTTAGATTTATATTAGAGAGCATTCATAGAAGAAAAACTGTTGGAAAAGTTATTTTTTCTAATGTTTATTGCATATACGTGAAATAATACAAAGTAACATTAAAACTGATATATATCTGTTGCATTTTCTATAGAAACTGTAATGCATCTTTTACACATACTAGCTAGCCCGTGCAAGGCACGGACAGATGGTCTAGTTTTCTACTAATGCAGAATGAACTTGGAGAACTACATAGAATTAAACTAAGGTTAATTCAGATGGTTTAGTTTTTTTGGTGGAACCAACCCATCCGGATTCAAATCCTAGATTCGATATGTATGTTGTATTTGAAGTAACAAATACCTCTATGTCAACAATGAGGTACCCGTGGTGATTTCACGAATCTCAAGACCATCTGACCCAGTCTTTCGGAGGTGCTCATACAGGTAGATTGTACGTGCATGTATTCATAGAAGTGAGTGTTCGTAAATGTATATAGGTGTTCACATCTTTACTGTATTTCTAAAAAAGTAGGACAAAAATTCAACTTGGAAAGCTTTCAATGAAGTTTTAAACAACGACCTACTAATCACCGTTCCAAAATGTAGTAGGAGCAACAGAGTATCCATTATCTTCCTTATCAGTTATATATGCTGTGATACATGACCTCAACCTCAGCCTATGAGCTGAGTTGCCTTTGACCCATTTTTCCCCCTTTTTGCCACGTACCTTTCTCCGATAATATGATTTGTTCCCTTCAAAAAAATAATAATATGATATGTTAGGCGTATATATATAGTATTTTATATTTATGTATTGTATAATTGCTTCTACACATTTTTACATGCCCGTACAATTTGAGTTTAGTTGACTCATGATGAACATACAAAAGATAAGGGTAAGAAAAAAAACTATTGTATTATAAGAAAGTAGGTATCATGTTTGCTCTCAAGACATAGAAATTACTACATTAATTACAGGAAAAATAAAGAAAAATTAACAACCATTGTCATTATGAAAAAATAGAATAAATTATCCATATAATGGTAAAAAGATTACCCACCATTGCTATTATACAGAGATAAACTAAATAGCTCAATATAGTTTAAAACTTACCCACCATTATCATTATATAAATTTATATATCACATATTTTCTACTATAAAAAGTTATAACTTAGAAATTATATTAATTAAAATTAGTGATTGTATAAGATAATATAGTATTATTTGAACTTAGTATTAGTAGTACTGGATTGCTAATATTATTTAATGTTTTAACTGATAAATTTGAAATATAGAATTTAGTAAAATATATCAATTACTTTTTAGAGAAAAATATAAATATTGCATTAGTTATGTTTCTAGTATAAGACAACGATTCGGTCTTCTGGTTATAAAAAAAACGATTCGGTCCTCAGCTTTACCACAAACAACAGACTCGAAATTTTCTAGGGAGAACCTCAAGTTTCTGGCATAGTCTCCGGGCCTTGGAGCCCACTTTATCGGAAACATTCACAGGTCCACTCACTAGTCGAAAGCCCACTATAGAAGTGCAGAACATATGCCTGCGAGATTCACAAAATAGAACACAAAGCTGCTCTAGTGTATATTTGGGCTTTTAGGGTACTCAAACGTGTCTTATAGTGCAGGCCATGCTACCGTCCTAGTCTCCTAGGCAACATAAACATGAGAAGATTTCCCTTAAAAAAAACATAAACAGGAGAAGATATGGAGTGTCAAAAACAAATGAAACTGAAAACAAGGGAAGCTGGTGGTGTGAAAGCCTTTTACACTAGTGCCCTTGGTGGTTCAAGTGCGGCACTTTAAATTGGACAATCCAGCAACCAGCATCATACTCGATCGGAGTAGGGAGGACCATGCTTTGCCCTATTTCAGAGTGCACCACTGTCGTCAGGCAGACGCGTGTCTGATGAAGTAAGCTGTCTTAGGTAGCTGCCGGCCGGCACTCTTCTTTCCATTTGTAGAGGAACTATATAACTGTTCCTTCGAAACGTACATGAAAGCTAGAGAATCTATCAAGCCAAGCTCAGTTTTTACTTGGTCGTGCCATGTATGTACGTATATATTTTGGTGCGCCCGCGCGCGTGCAGCTGAAAGTGGGACGCCCACCATATTTGTGTGCCTTTCTGAACCTTATTACACACATAATTATATGGTCCCAATGTCCCATATGCATGACTACACTATCTAGAGAGGTCATCTGTTTCTGGCGATATGTGCGTGCAGCGTGCTGAACAACCATCTGTACACGCTCTATAACTGTATATAAGAACCGCCCGCGCTGCGCCCCGTGCCATCCAAACCAGACTAACTAGACCGGTGCTGCACACAATACAACAATGCCGGTCAGCTCACCACCCTTCCTCCTCCTCCTGCTCCTCCTCGGCCTTGTATTGGTGGCGAGGCCGGTGGCCGCAGGCGGCACCTTTGGCGGGGGCGGCAGGATGGTCATTGTCCGCGCCACCACCAAGACTAGTGCAGTGGAGGGCACCGCCGGCGGGTCGTCTGCGAAGCGGCGGCGCCTGGAGGACGAGGTGGCACCGGAGTTGCCGTCTGGTATCAGCCTGCTTCGCGGCGGGATTGACGTAGGCGCCTTGAACAAGGACAGTGCAGTGTGCCTCCACCAAAAGTGCTCTGAGCCAGCACAACCCTACACTGGCCGGGGGTGCTTTGACTACTACCGGTGCCACCTCCACTAGCCGCAGCATAGTGTCCGGCAGAGGTGCCATGAGCCACCGCGCGCCATCATTAATTCCATTACTGCTCAAGCAAGGTGACGGATGATATATATATATGTCATCGTGAACGTGAATGCGTGTGTGTGGTCTCGCGAATTGGAATAAGCGAGCGTCTCCCAGTTTCAGAGGTCGGAATAAAAAGTGATTACAGTCCAATTGGTTGTCTATATGCAGAGACCTTCCTTAGTCACATTTGCAAGCTAAAGGTTTAGCGATGATTACAGTTCCTTGGTCACAAGAAATTAAATTACAGTTCTGAAAATGTGTAAAAAGACATGAGTAAACTGGAATATTGAAAGGGATATCAATTATACAAATTTCGTAAGGAGGAATAAATTATTCTTCCTTGGAAATGAGGAGGCAAAAATTGGGAGGATATCGGGGAAGTAGGACTTGATGAGTGAGCAAACTTTTTTAACTGAAAGAGTTTGATGGACTAGTATGTTATATTTAATTTAACAGTGTTAGAGTATAATTAGAATCGTATGAGAATTACTTAATCATTGTATTTTATTAAAAAATTATTCTTCTAAATTACTAGCCCGTGCGGGTGCACAGGTTGATGGATTAGTATTACCGAATACAAATGATAACCACCAGGACAAAACAATAGAATGAGATTGAAAGGAGAGCTGGTATTTGTTGGGTAATAGCATGTTATGGATTAGAGATTCAATATTTATATTTAACCATAATTAAGAGAAAAGCTAGGATGGGCACGTGCCCCTATGTTCACTGAGGTATTTCTCTTTTATCACTGGGCTCATCATGTGTAACACCCTAATTTTAGACAACTAAAAATCACCAAATAAATAATTTTTATTCCCATATTTTTTATTTTTATATAACTAGAAAGTTAGCCCGAGCGATTGCTCAGGCTAGTGCGATGACAACTTTAACTTGTTCATTTTTCATATATAAATCATTAAGAATGCTGTAAACGACTCTTTCCTATATTGAGTTCTCTTTCAAGTGTTTTTTTCCTTTTTAATGCTATCTAAAACTATTAAGTGTCAAATTAATGAAGTATCTACTAAAACTTACACAAAACACACTACAATATCTTAAACAAAACAAAGAATCTTCTTTGAGTAATATTACCAATCTTTTCTTTTATATCCCAATTCCTTGACCTGGCCAACACTATACTCAAGCCCATAACAACACACTGTACAAATTGTCCTTTCCTCTAAGTTTCCAGTGTCCATCAGTATCCAGAAATTTTTAAGGCACGCGGCACACATATACTTTTAAATCATAGCATGCCAAAAGAAAACAATGTTGTGAAATACACATTTACCTCTCGAAGCAACCCTATTCAAAAACTGAATGCGGATGGTTTCAATTCATATGATTCTATTGAAAGATCAACATAATAGTATTCATGTTCTTACATGTACATTGCACGTGAGATACTGATAGTATCCTTTTCACCTCTCTTATACATATACAGCAAATAAACAAAATTATTTGGCTTAGGAATGATGATATTCAGCAAAAGGGCACCACATAAATTAAACCATGTAACAGGAAAAAGGATTATACTAACCTGCGCTCGAAGTATACTGAAAGCACATGAACCGTTTCTAGATTTTGGAGTAATGTGCGTCAGGTGTCAAGTCATAAGTGCTTTTCTAGTTTAGGTAACGTTTCTATTTTGTATCACCTTTTTTTCACAAAAAACTTGATCAATTTTTTGTTGTCTGGATCCAAGTTTTCTATTTTGGAGCTCTAGGTCATGTATGGGCCTAAAATAAGTATTAGTTCACTACAACATACTGCAAAAAGTCTATAATGGGTACAATCATAGCTGATAATGATACCTTTGTCAAAATAGAAACTGTGAATCAAACTGAATCGTCAACGAGCTAAACACACCTTGGTGACAGTGCAAGTTGGATTGTATTCATTCTCTTGATAGGGTGGGACGGACTTGGTGTCCGACGGTCCTTTCTACATTGACAATTAGAAGTTCAAGGGCTTATTGTATCATCCAGATTGTTGATGTAGCTTTATTTTTCTTTTTCTATTTTCTATTCACCCTAGGGTGGTGAACTTTGTAAAACATCATTTTTTTCATTTACTTGGCGTGAGATGCTCCCGGTCATTTGTGACAGGTTTGTAAACGGTGTGCCGGGAATTGGAAGATGTTATGACACTCCCTTGCTAGGAGGGCATATCTCATAGGTAAAGTGTACAACATTTGTAGACTGTCCGTGGTCACTGGTATGACCCTTCAGAATTTGAGCTCACTTGATTAGCCACGTTGATTACCTTGATGTGTGAGTGGGCGTAGAGAAGGCTCGTGTTTTGGAAGGTGTGGTTGGCTGTTGAGCCAAAAGCTGTTCTGACCAAGGGTCAGAGGTTTAAGTTAAAACATGGGAACTAGCGGGATTGAGGAATATCTCCCCTAGGGCCAAACACTAAGATGAAGTCCACCATACCATGCTTCCACGCAAATAACCTTAAGCCATTTCCTTGATCACTACCCAAAATGCATGCATATACCCTTGTGTAGTGTAAAGCTTGTTAAATACCTTCCGTACTCACCCCCGTTCATAATTTGTTCAGATGAAGATATGGAGTACGATGGTGACGAGGAGTAGGTTACGTTCTTCGGTCAAGTTGCATGTGGTGTTTTTTATGGAGTTTCCCCTTGAAGTTTCTGCATCTTTTATTCAAGGATGGCTTGTAACCTAAGACTTGTGTGACCCTATCTATCCCACATGGGAACTAAATAAATTATGTTGTATTAGACTTTGTATTATTTGTATATGTGTACCAACTATTGATCCAAGGATTGGTATGGAAGCATAGTACATCCAAGAAATGGGGTGTGACACCATGGGTCGGACCCACCATCATTGGTCCAAGTGAGTCCACGATGACATCTAGTGGGGACCCACACCATGTGATAGCAGCTGATACAGTGGTCGGGCTGTTACAGTAGGAAACTTTTTGATTTGTGTGGAGAGTTGTAGGGGCCATCTCCTAGGCAGTCACCGGAAGAAAAGGCTGTGGTGGTCACCCTTAGAGATAACTACAAAACGAGAAAACCATCAACTACTTTGTTCCCACCTTCCTCCTGCTCTCTTCACGTGACGCTCCCCACCCCGAGCCCGGCCTCCGCCCCCACATAACCGCTATTGGCCACCTTTGCACCGCCGTGCCCCAGCACCACTGCCGCATTGCCCTCACGCCGCCATGCCTCGCGTCTTCACGCCACAAACCACCCTCGCACCGGCTCACTCCACCCTCGGCCTGCCACGCCTCACGCTACCCCATACCCATACCCATCGGGTACCCACGGGTTTCCTATACCCATGATACTTGGTACAAGTTCTTAATACTTTGATATATTTTAGCAATATAACGAGAAATTTTGTTAAGCACATGCACCAAATAAGATCATATGCTAGTCTAGTCCATTTTTTTAGAGGTAACAGAGCATTAGAGTTATAAGAAAAATAATAACTTTACGTATTAACCATCAATCACACATAAATATCAGATTTGCGGGTACATGGGGATGGGTACAAAATATACCCCATTTACATACCCATGGGTACAATATATGCCCGATACCCTTCCCCCTAATAGGGTTTTTACCCGTCGGGTTTCGGGTACCCGTTGCCATCTCTACTTGCACTACCGTAACACATGCCGCCCTCTGCGCTCGGTCGCGCTGCCGGTAGTAGCCAAGCCTCACCTCCGGTGATGCTTGCCGCCCCGGAGCTCGCTGTAGTAGCCGGAACCCTAACCCTAACCCCGACAATTGCAAAAATAAAAAGATCAGAAAAAGCAAAAAATTTAGACAACAATTGAAATACTGGTTAAAAAATAAAATGTTTTGTCAACATTTGAATGTGTTGATTAAAAATCATAAATGTTGGGTCAATATGTGAAATATTAAATCAACATTTCAAAAATATTTGATCAGAATCTGAAAAAGTTGAAATCCAAAAAAAATGTTGTATCCACATTTCGGAAATTGTTGAATCAGCATTTGAAAAAAGCTAAAAACAAAGAAATGTTGTATCAACATTTCAAAAGTTGTTGAATCTACATTTGAAAAATGTTGAGAACCAAAAAAAATGTTGTGTCAACATTTGGAAAAAGTTGACAACATAAAATTGAAAAAAATGGTGTGTCAATATTTCCGAAAATGTTGAATCCACATTTGAGAAAAAAAATGGTTGAAACGTAAAAATGCTGGATCAATAGAAAACACATGTTGTCGAAATGTTAGGTCAACAAATAATATGATGTCTGAAATGTTAAGCTTTAATTGGAGAGGTCTAAAAATGGAAATCTATTTATTAATAAAAGGAGATGACCCTCCAACCACGATGTCTAGGAAAAAGAGAAATACCCTCTAAATTCTCACAAAAAAAAAACATCTAGCCATTCATTACCATTGGGTAATCTCAAAGATCAATCCGACCGTTAATCTCCCTATACATATTATATCTCTCATGTCCTGTAACCTAGCAGTCGTAGCCAGTTTGTTTCACGCCGCCGTCGGCACACTCGTATTGTCCTGGCTCTCATGTATGTTTCCTCAGCATGATGAGATCTACACGCTCCTCGTCCTCGATGGCAACCATACCAAGGTGTACCGCAGTGGGAGACTGCATCAAGGAGATCATGGTCTCTGCCAAGCCATGTAACCCTGTTTCGTCGAACACTTATCATACAACATTGACAACATTCGTGAGTCTAGGTAATGGTAACAATTCTACCAGGGGTTGTCTTTGTGATATGAGAGATCGACTATCCTGACCATGTGTCATGATGCCGTTGAATCGGCCAATGCGTATGCGGCGATGAGGATGAGAGCAGGGGCCTCTTGGAGCAGACATCCCTGTGAAGGTATTAATCGTAGATGTGGATGCAGGAGCCTCTGGAGAAACAACATCAAGTGACTTTGGGAGCTCATGGCCAGCAGCCTACTCTGGTTCTGGGCTGTCATTGCATTTTCTTTCATACTTAGGCATGGTGTTCTACCAGGGGTTCCTCAACAATCCTACCCATGTGTCATGACGGGTAGTCACAGTGAAGATTAGCCCCAAGGAGCAGAGACGTCGCTGGGAGGCTATTAACCATGGAGGAGGATGCAGGCAGGCAGCGGCTATTGGCGGAACAAGATGCATTGACTGCTGGGAGGCTATTAACCATGGAGGAGGATGCAGGCAGGCAGCAGCTATTGGCGGAACAAGATGCATTGACTTTGGGAGCTTGTGGCCGGTAAGTTTATTTTAGTTCTGTCCTGTCATTGTGTTTTTCTTTCTTCCTTAGGTATTTCTTCAGGCAAGATTAGAATTAATCCAAGTGGACGATCAAGAAGCTGAACTGGAGCCAAACATGTAATATGTTGGGAAGTATCCCGTCGAGCTCCGTGCATTGTGACACTTGGCCGCGAAGGTCGCTGAATATATTGAAGAAGCATGCAGACTGCCTGCTTAGTACAAGTAATCAAATCTGCCTTCTTTTCTATACACTTTTTACCTGCTTTTCAGTAAGAAAACAAAAAAAGGAGACTGAAACTGAACGATTGTAGTTCTTATATCATAATCAGCTAGATTGTGTATACAAAGATGAGGTTGTTGATAATGGGGACTCCAAATCTATAAAACTAAAAAGGTAAATTTAGTGATACAGATGCTTGCCTTCCAATTCTAGATATAGTATAATTGCCTTCTTACAATAGTGAATATAAGGGCTCTTTCATCCCATGCTTCTTGGTTGGTGGTGAGAACATTCATTTATGTAATATACTCATTTCAATAATGGTGTTTTCTATCTTACAGTATTTTTCTCTGCTTATGAATTCATTTAGATATCTTATTTATATTTAAATGAAAATTTTATCTACTGACTATATATTTGATTAAGGAACCACCATGTTCGCCGTCAAATGCTAGAAATTACCATATCAATTGGTGAAAAATGAAAGAAAAATTACCACAACGGTAGCGTAAGACTGAAAAAATCACGTGGTCAAAAATAAGACCACAAGGCAAAATACAAAAAAAGACACCGTGTAGTCAAAAAAGAAAAAAAAAGACCTACTATAAAAAAAACCATAAACTTTTAAAAATAAGCTCGCACAAAGATGTTGAAGCTTGATTTGTTTAATGGGTGATGTGATGGTATAGATTAATTTATTATAGAGTCAAATTTAGTAGTTAGAATGCTAATATTAGCAATATGTACTAAAGTGCATACAAAACCGAAAACCGGAGACAAACAAGAAATACTATAAATGATCTTAGTAGTCGAAACAATGATCATATTGTATCCATTGCATGAGTTGTAAAAAAATAAATAGCAATAAAATTGGACAATATGAATACTTGAGATCTAGCGATTATGTTGTATTCTCCTATATATGCATTACAAAAGTTCTAAAAAAATATCACTAATGACAAAGCAGTAATCCTTTTTGATGAATTGATCCATTAACCAAAGTGAATGTTTGATGAATGTAAGTTAAAAATGTAGAATTGAAAGAAGAATATAGATTATTTAACTTTTCTAATGAGATACAAAGGTAACCGCGCAAATGCACGGGTAGGTAGACTAGTTAGCCTAAAAGAGGATTAATTAGGTATCTCGTGAACACTTCAATTCTCTTCATGGTGAAATACCATATATAATCGCAGATAAACAAGAGTACAATACCACGCCGAGTCGTCAGGCAGACGTGTCCGATGATGTAAGCTTCTATATACACTGTCGGGGCCTAAGCTAACTTAGTGTTAGCTGCACGCACTTTCTTCATATATTCTCCCCACTGTCTGCAAAGGTCGTCCCCGCCATCCTATCTATCAACGCCATGCTTGCTCAACTTGCTGCGTCTGGTCCGGTGTTGCCATCAGATCAGTCCACAGTAACCCGCGCTCGTCTATATAAGAGCATCTCTAGCAGCTTACTCAAAGTGACTACCAATACCTAAAAACTGCTCAAACACCTAAAAAACAACTGCAGCAGCTTACCTATCCGATTACCTATCCGTAAATTTTTTAGGTAAGAACCAATATCTCTCTCCAGTCGACGTATATTTTGGTTTCCATATCGTGACCACCAAAAACTCCAACGCACGCGCGGGAACTGGAAACCGTCGAGCGGGAGACTTCCGCGTCAGTCCCGCGCGCGACCTCCAGCGCGACTCGCCGCCGCTCCTGCGCCTGACCCGCCTCCGCTCTCGGGCGCGACCGACCGCCGCTCCTGCGCGCGTCCCGCCGCCTCCCACACCAGTGCCGCGCGCGGCCTGCCACCACTCCCGCGCCACTCCCGAGCCCGACCTGCCTCCGCTCGTGTCGACGCGCCGCCGCCTCAAATCGCTCGCGAGACCTCGCCTCCGCTCCGAATCATCGCCCAACGTGATTGCCGCCTCCGCTCCGAATCACGTGCAAGCCCGACCCGCCTCCGCTCGTGTCGACGCGCTGCCGCTTGGATCTGTGCTTCTCCAAGGGAAGTTGCCCAGGTGCCCCATCGCCATCCCAAGATGCGAAAGCCGATGTGAGCGCGTCTCCCTCGCAGAGGGTCGTCCCGCAGCTGGCGCGAAGGTGAGCTACCGGCTGCTGCCTTGCCGTGAATCAACTGGGAGCACACGGCCAGCCATCGCAAGTGATTAGTGCATTGCACACTACGTGCTTGACATATTGCCCACAAGGTAATAGAGTTTTTTTCCTCCCAATTGATACTTGTATTGCTACATAGATGAGATGCGTGTCTTGACATATTGTTTTTCAATTCGCTTACATGTATTGTGGAATAGATGAGTTTGCTGGTCCAAGAATTTTTGAAGACTCTTCATCGGAGGAAGAGGAGGAGGAATTGGATGAGGATGAGGACATGGCGGTTGCTACACTGCTGGACATGGAGAGCAAGAAGCGGAAGAAACATGGTGGTTCTATTCATGAGCGACAACCCATTCACCGGAAAAGGCTAGAAGGTCACAATAAGCTAATGGCTGAATACTTTGATCCTAATCCTGTGTATCCACCTCGTTTATTCAGGCGTCGGTTCAGGATGTCAGCTGATTTGTTTAGGCGCATTGCAGCTGCCGTGGAGACTCATGATCCGTACTTTAAGCAAAAGAGAAATGCTGCGGGTACTCTTGGCCACAGCCCATACCAAAAGATTACAGCGGCTTTGCGGATGTTGGCATATGGTACAGCTGCTGATTTTTTTGATGATTGTTTGGCAATTGGAGAGAGTACAACAATACAAAGCTTGAGACGCTTCGTGAAAGCAGTGATTGATATATTTGGTCCGGAGTACTTGCGAGCACCTAATGAGCAAGACATGGCTCGATTGCTAGCAATGAACAAAGCAAGAGGATTTCCTGGGATGCTTGGGTCTATAGATTGTATGCACTGGAAGTGGAAGAATTGCCCTACGGCATGGCATGGGCAATTCACTGGACATGCTCATGATCCTACCATCATCCTTGAAGCCGTTGCAGATCAAGAATTATGGATTTGGCATGCATATTTTGGCATGCCTGGTTCTTGCAATGATATCAATGTCCTGCAGCGATCACCCCTCTTTGCTCGGCTAGCCAAAGGAGAGTCGCCACAGGTGGAGTTTGAAGCAAATGGACACAAGTACAGATTGGGATACTACCTAGCAGATGGAATATATCCAGCATGGGCCACATTTGTTAAGACAATAACAAATCCGGAAGGTAACAAAAGAATTTATTTTGCTAGACAACAAATGGCTCTAAGGAAAGATGTAGAGCGTGCATTTGGTGTGCTACAGTCACGTTTTGCTATTGTACGTGGTCCAGCGAGATTGTGGGATCAAAAAACATTGTGGATGATAATGACAGCTTGTGTCATTATGCACAACATGATCATTGAGGATGAGCGTGGAGAAGATGTAGACTATGTTTATGAGAAAATGGGTAAAAAGGTGACACCGCGCAAGAATAGAGATCGGATTGAGAGATTTGTTCGTGTGTACCAAGAGATCCAAGACCGAGCATCCCATAAACAACTTCGTGATGACCTCGTGGAGGAATTGTGGAAGTTCCATGGTGAACGTCGTCGTGTGTGATACTTTGTTCTCCCATGTTTTTGAAAGAGAACTGAACAAAGTATCACACACGACGACGTTCACCATGGAACTTCCACAATTCCTCCACGAGGTCATCACGAAGTTGTTCATGGGATGCTCGGTCTTGGATCTCTTGGTACACACGAACAAATCTCTCAATCCGATCTCTATTCTTGCGCGGTGTCACCTTTTTACCCATTTTCTCATAAACATAGTCTACATCTTCTCCACGCTCATCCTCAATGATCATGTTGTGCATAATGACACAAGCTGTCATTATCATCCACAATGTTTTTTGATCCCACAATCTCGCTGGACCACGTACAATAGCAAAACGTGACTGTAGCACACCAAATGCACGCTCTACATCTTTCCTTAGAGCCATTTGTTGTCTAGCAAAATAAATTCTTTTGTTACCTTCCGGATTTGTTATTGTCTTAACAAATGTGGCCCATGCTGGATATATTCCATCTGCTAGGTAGTATCCCAATCTGTACTTGTGTCCATTTGCTTCAAACTCCACCTGTGGCGACTCTCCTTTGGCTAGCCGAGCAAAGAGGGGTGATCGCTGCAGGACATTGATATCATTGCAAGAACCAGGCATGCCAAAATATGCATGCCAAATCCATAATTCTTGATCTGCAACGGCTTCAAGGATGATGGTAGGATCATGAGCATGTCCAGTGAATTGCCCATGCCATGCCGTAGGGCAATTCTTCCACTTCCAGTGCATACAATCTATAGACCCAAGCATCCCAGGAAATCCTCTTGCTTTGTTCATTGCTAGCAATCGAGCCATGTCTTGCTCATTAGGTGCTCGCAAGTACTCCGGACCAAATATATCAATCACTGCTTTCACGAAGCGTCTCAAGCTTTGTATTGTTGTACTCTCTCCAATTGCCAAACAATCATCAAAAAAATCAGCAGCTGTACCATATGCCAACATCCGCAAAGCCGCTGTAATCTTTTGGTATGGGCTGTGGCCAAGAGTACCCGCAGCATTTCTCTTTTGCTTAAAGTACGGATCATGAGTCTCCACGGCAGCTGCAATGCGCCTAAACAAATCAGCTGACATCCTGAACCGACGCCTGAATAAACGAGGTGGATACACAGGATTAGGATCAAAGTATTCAGCCATTAGCTTATTGTGACCTTCTAGCCTTTTCCGGTGAATGGGTTGTCGCTCATGAATAGAACCACCATGTTTCTTCCGCTTCTTGCTCTCCATGTCCAGCAGTGTAGCAACCGCCATGTCCTCATCCTCATCCAATTCCTCCTCCTCTTCCTCCGATGAAGAGTCTTCAAAAAATTCTTGGACCAGCAAACTCATCTATTCCACAATACATGTAAGCGAATTGAAAAACAATATGTCAAGACACGCATCTCATCTATGTAGCAATACAAGTATCAATTGGGAGGAAAAAAACTCTATTACCTTGTGGGCAATATGTCAAGCACGTAGTGTGCAATGCACTAATCACTTGCGATGGCTGGCCGTGTGCTCCCAGTTGATTCACGGCAAGGCAGCAGCCGGTAGCTCACCTTCGCGCCAGCTGCGGGACGACCCTCTGCGAGGGAGACGCGCTCACATCGGCTTTCGCATCTTGGGATGGCGATGGGGCACCTGGGCAACTTCCCTTGGAGAAGCACAGATCCAAGCGGCAGCGCGTCGACACGAGCGGAGGCGGGTCGGGCTTGCACGTGATTCGGAGCGGAGGCGGCAATCACGTTGGGCGATGATTCGGAGCGGAGGCGAGGTCTCGCGAGCGATTTGGGGCGGCGGCGCGTCGACACGAGCGGAGGCAGGTCGGGCTCGGGAGTGGCGCGGGAGTGGTGGCAGGCCGCGCGGCACTGGTGTGGGAGGCGGCGGGACGCGCGCAGGAGCGGCGGTCGGTCGCGCCCGAGAGCGGAGGCGGGTCAGGCGCAGGAGCGGCGGCGAGTCGCGCTGGAGGTCGCGCGCGGGACTGACGCGGAAGTCTCCCGCTCGACGGTTTCCAGTTCCCGCGCGTGCGTTGGAGTTTTTGGTGGTCACGATATGGAAACCAAAATATACGTCGACTGGAGAGAGATATTGGTTCTTACCTAAAAAATTTACGGATAGGTAATCGGATAGGTAAGCTGCTGCAGTTGTTTTTTAGGTGTTTGAGCAGTTTTTAGGTATTGGTAGTCACTTTGAGTAAGCTGCTAGAGATGCTCTAAAGCAACCGGCCACCCAGCCAATTAATAATGTCCTGAACCGTACCTACACGGTGCTTGCATTATTGCCCACAATGCCCAACCGCACACCGCTCTCCCTCCTCCTCCTCCAACTGGGTGCCCTTCTCCTTGCTCTCGCTGCACACGCGAGTACGGTGGCCGCCGGCGACACGGTAGCCTTCGTCCGGCCCTCCAGCAGCGCGACCTCAATGGCGTATTGGCGGCGCCTAGAGGACGAGGTGGCGCCGGAGTTCCCGGTCGGCGGCCTGCTTGGGGGCAACATCCACTACGGCCCCCTCAACCCTGACCACCCAGGGTGCCCGAAAGACTCAAACTGCGCTGCCAAGTGTAATGGATGTGCCTACACCCGGCAGTGCACGTACCAAGTGAGGTGCAACCAAGGCCACGACTGACCGGCGGCCATTGTGGTCCGAGCGATCGCGGTGGCGACGTCCCATCTTTTCCCTTGTCAGTGCGCTCGTTGCAGCTTGCGCCAATATAGTGTTATTGTGTATGTGTGTGTCACCTGTTGCGGCAGATCGGGTGCCAACCACGTGTGCACCATCAGTAGTAAATAAATACTAGTATATGTGTTAGCTCCCTATTTATCAATGAATCGTCTTGAGTTTATTCCGTCCAACAGTATATGTTCTACTAGCAATGAAACAAGGCAACACATGTCTACACAACGGTCGGTGCAGTAAACAATACACACCGTCTTTGCTTGGAAATAATGCGCACGGTTTGTTGGCCATGCCCTTCCAAAATTGTGCACGGTAGAAGCAAAGAAGAAATCAACAATGGATGCATGGCTGGTCTGTACAAAAATTGCACTAGTTTTCTTTCTTTCACAAAGGAGAGAGACTGGGAGATAGCTGATCTCTATGTACCACCCGTTGATCGGTGCGCCAGAGCGAGCAGAAGGAGAGGGGCTGTCCCTTCCACCTGAGCGCCATTGTTACCTTGCCTGATGACGCCATCTCCCACCCGGCTTGGTACTTGCGCAGCAGCGACTTGGCTGACTCGACGGCGTCATCCTCGAACGCGGCCTCCTGGAAGGTGCTCTCGGGGAAGACACGTGATACTGACTGTTGGATTCGCTTCATGATTTGTGCTGGTAGGGCCCACATGGGATGGTCGTTGAAGGTGAATCATAGATGAATGATGGAGAGGTGCCTTTCCCTTAAGGCACATATGGAAATTTGACTCCCCAAGCTGCCATTCCCGTGTTTCTTTAGCACTTAAAACATAATGACCACTTTGTTTTCTATTAGTCATGCAGAAACAAAGCATTGCGGTCAAATGTCCCAATTCTTATTGCAGACCAAATACCTAAATTGACCAGCTGGTGGCCATTGCCTAAGAGAGGAGGGCCCAATGTCGCATGCCGGGTCTGTCCCATGCGGGGCCTAGCGAAGCCCAACGCTCCTGACAGAGTGGATGATTGAGAGCCACAACTGTTGCTGCTGCTGCCGAGAACTGGGAGACACGCATGGGGATCTCCGTTATGGACTGATTTTCTCCCTACCATGACTACCACCCACTCATTCATTCAAGCGCAGCACGCGTACCATGCCGTCAGGCAGACGTGTCGGATGAAGTAAGCAAGCTGCAGGTAGATGCAGGCACCTTCTTCGTGCTCCATTTTGCAACTGAGTGAAACTGGCCATGCCAAGGTACATGATCGCACTACCTAAAGGTCCGCGCCATCCTATGGATGCCATGCGTGCTCAACTTTTGCTGCGTCTGGTCCGGTGTTGCCATCGGAGTCCACTAACCCGTGCTAGTATAAAACAACCCGTCCCTTGTGCCGGCAAACCCAAACCCGGCGCGCACAATGCCGTCCAACACGCCCCACGCCCTCTTCCTCCTCCTCCTATTCCTGGCTACATTGGCGAGTAGCCCGGCGGCCGCTGGCAGCGACAGCTTCGGCGGCGGCAGGATGGTCATCGCTCGCGCCGCCACCAGGACTGCAGGGGGCTACCATAGCCGCGCCGCGTCGTCGGCGGTGTGGCTGCGTCGCCTGGAGGACGAGGTGGCACCGGAGTTCCCCGTCGGCGGCCTGCTTGGCCGCCATTTCAGCTACGAAGGACTCGAGCCTGGCCAGGTAGTGTGCCCTAGAAGGCAAGGCTGCGCTGCCAAGTGTGTTGGATGCTCCTACACCCGGCCGTGCACGTACCATGAACTTTGCCCCCAAGGCTGACCGGCGAGCAAACTGCCATTGCCATCCGAGAGGTAATGATCCATGTCAGTGCGAGCTTGCTGCGGCGCGAATAAACGTGTGTGTGTGTGTTACCGGTTGCCGTAGAGTGCGTCCGGCGCGCATGGGTGCATCAGTAATCATTTGGTGGTGGACATGTTCTAGTAGTATATCATCTTAATTCCACTTGTGTATTCCAAGTTTGTCTTTTACCATCGTAAACAAAATACTACTTATATGGTAAAGCTTGGCTTCCTTTTCACATACCAGCATTAAACAAGTAAATAAGCCACTTTTACAAGCTATGGATTTGTCGGCCAGTGATGAACAAAAAGGCCAATTTCGTTTTCAAAATAATTTATAACATCGAATAGAACCTCGGTGGATAGCGGGTTTGTCACGGATTAGTATCTGTGTTGCGGAATGCGCATAGCAGGTGCTATTGTGGGCGCTAAATTCCAATAGCAAAATTTAAAAATATTGATAATTTTGTACATATATCTTGATATTTTGTGCTTAAAAGTTGATGAATAGCAGTCACAAAACATTTTAGTGGTGCATTGATCAAACATGAGCATTGTAGGGAGTCACAAGGGATGATGTGATCGCGTCAAGGGCTGTGTACTTTACATGTTGGTCCATAAACACTTGCTATATCTAGAGACGAACTGCTATGGCGGCCAATAAACGTAATTGCGATCGAAAAGTTCCAACCCACTATTTCTGGACCTGCTACAACAACCTCTATTTATTTACTATATGAATATTTGAATTTTTACCTATAATGTTTTCTCGTTGATTTTAGACAACCTATAATATAAACATCCGAACGAAAATATTCTAGTTAGCTTTGTTGCCTTTCATTGTACGTTTGTTGTTTAGCTTAGAGTTCTCTTGTTAGAGAGCTAACATTAAGATAAACATTTGCAAGCTCAGTTTAGTGATGTTCAAGAAATACAGCATCTTTGTCTGGATGCCACGATTTCTTAGTATTTTTCCTCAAGAAACACATTTGCAAGCTCCTTGCAAGCTGAGTAAGAAGAAGAGACTGTGCAAACAGAAGGGTCGCATCAACTTTTGTGTAGCCCCGGAGGGATCCACAAATGACATTCACTTGTATGCCACCTCAAAAACATCAAATACGAGTAACTGCCATCATCATCCCAATGACAAGTGATACCGGTTGTGTCAATGACATGTGGTTCAGGATGGCATACAAGGAGTTTTAGTATATGCCAGTGGCATACTGAGTATTTTCCCAATGAAACACATGCAATTGGTTGTAGCATTTCTCATAGGTTTGGCTTCACTACCAGGAAGGTGAACCAAAGTAAAACCAATCATTTTGATGCAATCAGTGTAGAAAATCACAATGCAATGGGGCAGTTCTCACACCGCAATAGGCCGGGTGGTTATGATCTCATATATGCACCTATTGCCGGATAAGTCTCATATATGCACCTATTGTCGGATAAGTCTCATATATGCACCTATTCTCCTGTCAGTTAAAGATAGAAATCTTATATTTACTAATTGGAGGCTCCTTTTGAGGCCTCCACATTAATCGGAGGAAAATCCTAGAAATTCTCACAAAAAAGTAAAACATCTGGCCATTGAATCTAGCGCTAGATGAATAATACTCATTGGATCTAATATGGTTTAAATTACCCATCTATGTCATTATAGATTCTAAAATTACACCCAAAATACCCCTAATATATGTGTTCCGTAACTTACCAAAGATCTGTCATCATTGAAAAAAATCGTAACAAAATTGGGCAGGGAGGTTTCCATAGCATCTTAAACCTGAAGAGATCAAGTGCAAAACGTATCTCCAATCGTATTATTCTTTCTCTATCCAGTCTCAGCTTTCCGAACTATTGAGCGCCGCCAAGCTTAGCATGATTCTAGGGTTATATGCCGGACATACACCTAAGCCGTGGTGTACAATTGTTGCAAGTCTTCATGGAGTAAAAACTGCGCATGGAAGTTTCCAACAATTGTCGTCCTTGCCGTAGATTTTTCTCTGCATCGCAAGTGCAAAAGCAGGAGTCCCGATGGTGGGGATGCACGCATGACTCACTTTCTGGAACTCTCATCGCAGGTAGGCAATGAGGGCAATGCGCTGGGAGGATTCGGGAGCCTGGCTGCATGCTAATAAGGAGAACAAAAAAGGCCTGAAACACGAGCTGCAGGTAGATAAGTGATGACCTTCTCAAGAACAGCAGGGTGCATTATTGCAGCTTTCGGAAGAAAAAGGAACATGCATATTAGACAAAGAAGAAAATTGCTACTCAGAGGTGAGAATCTGAAAATATACTTGGAGATGTATTGTGACATCCCTCTCCGGGATACCTAGGAATCGGAACAGAGGAACACTCGTCGAAGCGAGTTACAACAGAAACATCATCTCATACAAGCCAGAATATATACAACATGGTATAATACAACCAGGTTTTCAAAATACAACATTCGTGCAGCGGAATTTAACATTATTGGAGTTTAACATCCTACGAGTATTCAGCGGAAGCTTATTCTATTACAACTCATCAACCGTAAGACGCAACGACGTGATGCACCGAGCCCTTCATACATCATGGTCCTCTCTCCTCAAGGTGTGGGATACGTTCCCACTCGAAGGGAACCTCCCTCGGGACACTGCTCCTCCTCGGGAAAACTGCCGTACAAGTCGTGATAACACGACTCCATCCCTGTAAGGTAACGAACAAACCTTGAGTATTCTAATACTCAGCAAGACCGACCCGTCAACATGGCACGCTAAGGCCGACGCCTAGTATGCAAAGGCTTTCCGGCTGTGGGGTTTACTCCTTTGTGAAAAACAGTATTAAAGGGGTGGGTCCTTACTTTCAGTATTTTAGCTCGAGTATCAAGTTCATTAGCCTTGGGGTTTGCAACCTATCACTATTGCAACCAAGTTTGCAAGACAAGATAATATAGATCATTTATCTTTTCATCCCTCATCTTCATCTTCCAGTATTTACTACGATGTGACGAGCTAAACAAGCAGTACTCATTACTGCGAGGGACAGCGATTCGAATCGATTTATACCAGCTGGCAAAACCCGACCACATGACGTATACGCATCACACCGATCGTATACGACAACCTTCCCGCTAGCACCTGACAGCAGACTAGCCATTTCCAACTCCCCCGAAAGTATGGCGACGCCACGACTATCCTTGTGGTCGACCCATCTCCCTCCCGTGAGACTATCCTCTCACCGACAGCCGATAAAAGAGAGCCGGCTGCGCTATATCTCCGGGGCGATAGGATACATCAGCTTGCTGGGCCCATGATACCAGCATGTAGTGCGGTACGTTCAAACTTGTTCAACTAAGCCGACAACGGTACGGTCCTTGACCGACACGGACGGGGCTACCACCTTGCAAGACCTCATCTCCGTCTTGCCCTTTCTCCTACGGGGCCCGTCCGGTCTCAACTTCATCAACACCCTCGTCCTCTTTAGTGTCAACACAATAACTCTTAAAGCCTCCATGCTTTAAGTGCCCTAACCAGCTACCGTTGCCACTATGGATTAAGCTTAGCCTCTATCGAGCTACCTGTACCAAGTATAGGATATAGACGGATGGAAACCTACCATAATGCATCTAGGGTGTCAACCAAACCCTAACACCTAATGCACAAGCATAACTGTACTATGTGATAAAAGAAAATATTTAAAAACATAGGTAGGATGCACCGGGGCTTGCCTTGAGTTTGTTCGAAGTTAATCTCCTCGGCGGCTGGGTCGACTTCGAGATTCCCGGCTCTGACTCGCCCTCGGGTGGAACCTCGATCACTTCGAACCTAGTCGACCAGCAATGCATCGCGAATCACGATCATGTATGCATGAATGCATATGATGAGAGGATGCAATGGTTCATGAATTAAGTCTTGCAAAATAAATAATGATTAATGTTTAATTACCTTGGTTGATTTACGAGTTAAATATAAGTATGTTCATTAAACAAGTAATTAACAATTAAGTATGCTTGATTAACACGTGTTTAATTAAGATCATCATTAATTAAGGTTGTTTCCTTAATTACTTAATTAAGGTTACTAATTACTTAAGTTGAATAATTAATGAATTATTCTGATTTATTAGGCAATAATTAAATAATTTCCTTAAATGATTCAAGATTAATGCATTGTGATCATATAAATTAACATAGTTTAAGTTTAATGTTGGAAAAAAATAAATTTCATTATTAATTTCGTCTGCAGTATCTCCTTTATTAAATACAATTAATTTTTCATAATTAAACATTTTGTTTACATAAATTAATAATCTTTCTTTAATCAAAGAAAGTAATTACTACTAATTATAAAATAAATTTACTCAAAATAGGTATTTGAATACATAAATAAATATAGAATAATTTTATGAGTCTAAAGAACTTTGTTGGACATTTTTCTGATTTTTGTGGAATATTCTACGAATTTTTAAAGTTTGAAATGAATCTGGAAATGGATAAATTCGGAAAAAGATTGATGAGCTATTGGGCCGAAACAGAGCCGGCCCATCCGGCGCCTTAGCGACCCAGCGGCCTATTCCGGCCCAGCAGCCCGTGCGCGGCCCGGCTCGAGCTCGGGCTCGCCGGCTATGGCGCCCGAGCGGCCGGACGGCGGCGGCGGGTTGCCGGTGTTGGACCGGACGGCGACCAAGCTGCGACGGAAACTCTTCTACCGGGGCAGCTCGACATGGGGATTCCGTTGGTGGGGTCACCGGCACCGGAAGCCGACCGGAGATGTGCCGGCGGCGAGAGATGGCTCCACCGGACGTTCGGCGGGGTCGTCCGCGGTCCACGATGCACGAAATCCCCCGCCGCTTCTTCCTATAGCATCACGGGAGTGTGGGCTTGACCGGCGTCAACACGGTTGACGTGAAGGATGGCCGGAACAGGGCCCGCATCGGAGGCCGGCGGGGAACCGGCGGTCGGACTCGGGGAAAAACCGGATTCCGGCCACCGTGGTTGTAAAATGAAACCAAGAGATGGCCTAAAGACTAGAGAGTAGTATAGCGCACACCATGGAAGAAGAAATGAAGAAGATAACGCACCGGAGCAGGAGAATTTCGGAGCGGCGGCCGGACACGTCGGGGGTTGCCGCTTTGGGAAGGACGGCTTCGATCTTCGAGGTTAGGGCAGCTCGTCGGGAACGGAGACCATGCGCAGCTCCGGCACGAGCGTGCGGAGCGGCTGGTGGTGGTGGCTTGTCGGGAGATGGCCGGAGACGGCCGGGCGGGGTGGAAGACAGGGCGTGGGCCGAACGGAAGGAAGCCGAGGGAAAGAATGAATGAGCTCGGCCGGTTCTTATCCCCCTCGGAAGTCGGTCGGAGCGAGGCAACCGGGTAGCTGCGTGGAGCCAAGCTTCTGCGTGGCGCTGCGGCCGGAGGGCGCGCGGCCGAAGCCCGGCAGCGCGGCTCGTAAGGCGGCGCGAGAGAGAAGAGAGAAGAGAGAGTGACAAAAGGGGCCCGAGCCATTTTACATAAAACCCCCTGGGTTTCCGGCTAATTAAAAAGCAGGTTTCCGGGGCTCCAAAAATTCCGTGAAAAATCAGGGGTGTTTTTGAGAATATTTTAGACACTTTTCCTGTTAAGTCCAGGTAGAAATTCCAAATCATTTTTGAATTAAAAATTCATAGCTAAAATTAATAAGGAGATTTTGTTTATTTCTTGTAAATGTTTCATAAATCAAAATAATTCCAGGATAGGTTTATAAATATTTGTTTAAGATATTTGAGCCAGAGAAAATGTTAAACATGAATTCTCTTCTTATTTTATCTCCTTTTTTTTTTGCACTTACTCTATTCTTTAGTTAATTAATATTTTATGTGCATCCTCTTCTCACAAAGATAAATAATTTTCCACAAATGCTCATGATGATATGATACATGACATGAAATGCAGGTTCATTCTTTAGGGTTGTTACATGTATAGAAAATATATATTCAGGTAAAGTTTTCCATTGTGTGGCTACTGCATTGTTTGTGTTTCAACCGACTAAATTTTAGCTAATTGTATATCTGGGGATTAAATACAATGTAATTCCACACTATATTTCTGAGGTCATTGTGCTTTTCTTGAAGTCTATCTTCTTCTCTAGCAAGTTACGAGTGAGGATTTAATATGTTCGGTATGCTTTCTAGAGTCAGCAAAACGTGAACAATTGTTGGATCACCCTGTGATGGTGGTGGACGCAACACAACGTCCTAGATTAGAGGTTGAAGGAGATGTTAGTGCTCTGGACATCTACCGGTCAGGTATGTTCAGGTATGTTGGGAAATCTATACTATTCACTCGGCCTCTCTATGCCACTACTGTTATAAAAAGAATTAAAAAAATATAAGTTTGGGGAGACATGCAAACAAGCTTAGACATTTCAAATAATTTTCAAACAAAGCAAAGAATATCATCAAAGCTTATTTGAATAACTTGCTTAGGCATATGTCCCATCAATTTTCTTTTTGTAGGATGTGTGGGAGAGATCCAAGGTATAGCATATAAAAACACCAATGCCAAGGACAATAGATAAAATACCTTATTTTAATGAAAATAGTATATAATGGGATATACAATAATCATTACAATAGTACTCCATCACTCCTAAATTATTTGTCATCCTGGTTTTCTACCAGGTTTGTTGAACATATTGCGAGGTGATAAGTTTAATGGGACAGAGGGAGTAGTATATTTAAGATGAACATGAAACTGTAAAATAATATAGATACTGGAGAAGAAGATAAACAAAACTTTATTTTGGTTCAGGTTACAAAATGACAATATACCAAAGCAAGATATAATGTGGGTTAAAATAATGGAATAACAAGGATATGGGAAGAAGGGGAGGTAAAGTAATATGTTTGAACGGAAGTACTATATGCCGGAAACTTTATATTTGTATTTTATTTGATTGAGTCAAAAGTTTATTTGACATGAAATGCAGGTTCATTCTTTAGGGTTGTTACAGCCCTCGCCCCTTACAGGAATCTCGTCCCGAGATTCACGATCGAACGGCTACGCGATAGTGCTACGGAACTCGGGGTAGTTGGATCGAAGAAACTCCTCTTGCTCCCGGGTAGCTTCAGCTTCCGAGTGGTTACTCCACCGAATCTTGTAGAACTTGATGGTCCTACGTCGAGTCACTCGATCCTTGGTGTCGAGAACTTTAACCGGACGTTCGTCATAAGTCAAGTCCGTCTGTAGCTGTTCCACCTCGGCTGTCGGTATATCCCCGGGTGGTTTTAAACATTTCTTCGGTTGAGACACATGAAAGATGTTGTGGATGCACTGCCAAGTGTGCTGGCAATTCCAACCGGTATGCCACGACTCCACATCTTTCTAGGATTGGAAAAGGTCCGATGTATCGTGGTGCTAACTTCCCCTTGATTCCAAACCTTTGAACACCTTTGGTAGGGGATACTCGAAGATAGACTTGATCTCCAATCTGAAATACCAACTCTCGACACCTCTTGTCGGTGTAACCGATCTGTCGAGATTTAGCCCTCTTGAGATTCTGTTGGATTAGACGGACTTGTTCCTCTCGCATCCTTTACTAGGTCTGGCCTCGAAGATCACTCTTTCTCCGCTTTCGGACCAATTCAAGGGCGTACGACAACTACGTCCATATAGAGCTTGGAACGACGACATTCCTGCACTCTCTTGATAGCTGTTATTGTAGGAGAATTCTGCCAAAGGTAAACACTTCTCCCGGTCTTTACCATAGGTCAAGACACATGCTCGAAGCATATCCTCAAGATATTGATTGATCCTTTCTGTCCGTCCATCCGTTTGAGGATGATATGCTGAGCTTCGTATCAATTTGGTCCCCAAAGATTCTTGCAATTGTTCCCAGAATCTGGAGACAAATTGTGTTCCTCTGTCCGATATAATGGTCTTCGGCACTCCATGCAAACAGAGAATTCGAGCAATGTAGAGTTCTGCATACTTCTCGGCAGTGTATCGAGTGTGTACCGGTATGAAATGAGCAGACTTCGTCAACTTCGTCCACAATGACCCAGATTGAGTCATGCTTTCGTGGACTTAGTGGTAATCCAACGATGAAATCCATACCGATGTCTTCCCACTTCCATTCAGGAATACTTAAAGGTTGTAAGGGTCTTGCTTGCTTCAAGTGCTCGGCTTTGACCCGTCGACGGACATCACATTCATTGACATACTTGGCTATTTCTCGCTTCATGCGTGTCCACCAAAATCTTTGCTTTAGGTCTTGATACATCTTGTTTGTTCCGGGATGAATAGAATACTTGGACATATGAGCTTCATCCATAATCTTCTTGCGTAGAGATTGCTCCTTGGGTACAACCAATCGATTCCGGAACCAAATAACTCCCTCGCTATCTTCTCGGAAACACTTGACTTTGCCTTCCTTGAGTCGTCTTCTTATATGTCCCATACCAACACTCTTCTCGTCGAGCTGCTATCACTTCCTCACGCAAGGTAGGGATAAAAGCCAAATTTGTTAATGCTCCATACGGAATAATCCGAAGATTTGGTTCCTCACTTCGAGTGAAGATGTTTGCGCCCGAGTTGAGCCATGAGGTTATTGCAATGAACCTTGCGACTTAAAGTATCAGCTACCACGTTTGCCTTGCCAGGATGATAGTGAATTTCCAGCTCATAATCTTTGATTAACTCCAGCCACCTTCGTTGGCGCATGTTCGAATCAGCTTGAGTGAAGATGTACTTGAGACTCTTATGGTCCGTATATAAGTGTACTAAGTTGCCCAAAAGGTAATGTCTCCAGCTCTTCAATGCAAGTACCACTGCTGCTAGCTCCGGATCATGGGTAGGATAGTGTTCTTCATGACGCCTTAATTGTCGAGATGCATAAGCAATCACTCGTCCTTCTTGCATTAGAACACACCCAAGTCCTGTTCCTGATGCATCGCAAGTACACATCAAAAGGTTTTGTCGGATCCGGCTGAGCAAGTACTGGAGCTGTGATCAACAATTTCCTTAAGGTTCGGAAAGCTTCTTCACACTCTTGGCTCCATACATACTTTTTATCTTTTTCTAATAGTTTGAGTCATTGGCTTGGCGATCTTCGAGAAGTTAGGAATAAACCTTCCGTAATAACCAGCCAATCCTAAGAAACTTCTTATTTGCGAAACCGATTTCGGCGGTTTCCAATCCATTACTTCCTTAACTTTGCCGGGATCAACTGCCACTCCTTCAGCTGATATCACATGACCTAGGAATGGCACTTCCTTCAGCCAGAACTCACACTTGCTGAACTTAGCATAAAGTCGATGATCCCTTAGTCTTTGTAACACCACTCGTAAGTGATTAGCATGTTCCTCTTCCGACTTAGAGTAGACCAGGATGTCGTCAATGAACACTACGACAAACTTGTCCAGCTCCGGCATGAATACGGAATTCATGAGGTACATGAAGTGTGCTTGGGGCATTAGTCAATCCAAAAGACATCACCAGATACTCATAAAGTCCATACCCGGTGAAAAATGCGAGTCTTCGGTATATCTTCGGTTCTCATCTTAATCGATGATATCCTGAGCGAAGATCTATCTTGGAGAAGACTTTAGCTCCCATTAGTTGATCAAATAAGATATCAATCCTTGGAAGAGGGTACTTGTTCTTGATAGTAACGGCATTCAAAGGCCTATAATCCACACATAGCCTTAATGTCTCATCTTTCTTCTTTACAAACAAGGCTGGGCATCCCCATGGTGATGAACTTGGACGTATGTATCCTTTGTCCAGCAATTCCTTTAGTTGTACTTTCAATTCTGCCAGCTCATTGGGTGGCATCCGATACGGCCTTCTTGATATTGGTGCGGTTCCAGGCTGTAACTCTATCTTAAACTCTACCGCTCGGTCCGACGGTAGTCCCGGCAAATCGTCCGGAAAGACATCCGGATATTCACGGACTATAGGTATATCCTCCAGACTCTTACCCACAACCTTATTGACCATTGGCAGCATAGCTTGAGGAAAAGTTAAGAGCAAGCAATCTCGACCATGAACAGGAGAGTTCGGATATACGGTTCGAGATGCTATATCCAATACTTGCCTTATGGAAATCCATCCATTGCATGCCAATAATTGCATCTAACCCTTGCCCATCCAGGATGATTAATGACGTAGGATAAACCTTGTTACCCAATCTTAATGGCATGTTGGTAGCTGCTTCATTGGTAAGAATTTTACCCCAGGTGTTGAGATAATATGGGTCCATGTCAACTTAGATGATGTGATGCAATGCTTAGCAACATATGATTTGCTGATAAAATTATGCGTAGCGCCCGAATCAAATAAAACCATAGCAGGATGTTCAGCAATAGAAAACATACCCGCTAAGATTTGTCCTCCTTCGGGTAGCTCCTCGGCCGTAGTAAAGTTGGCACGGCCGATCTTCACTTGTGTATTCTCGGCTGGTGCCCTCTCGCTGGTTCTGCGGCTGCCCTTGAGGTGCGGGTGCATATGGTGCCTTACGGGGATATGGGCAACTGCGGTAATAATGTCCTGAACGGCCATAATTGAAGCATGGCGGTCCATTCTGCTGCGGTGCTTGACCCATCGGTCGGGGATTCCGGAAATTCTGTTGCGATAGGGCGGTCGATATCGATTCGGCCGCTGTTGTCTGTGGTTGCTTGGGGTGATTGATTCTGTCGGTAGAAATTGGGACGAGAGGGGGTATGCTGATAACGCCGACCCGAGGCTGCAGTATAAACCAGCCTCGTACTTGGATGGTCCCCCACTTCCTTGTCCCGTAGCCGGCCTCTTCTTGTTCTTCTCCGTCCGATGAAGACGGATAGAGTCTTCCAGTGCAATAGCGTCACTAACAAAGTCGGTGAAGGCTGTCGGTCTTGTTCAGCACCAAGCGAGACCGTAGCTTGGTACTCATTCCTTCCTTGAACAGATTCTTCTTCTTGGCATCTGTGTCCACATGTTCCGGAGCATACCGAGCAAGACGATTAAATACCTTGGAATAGGTATGCACATTCATGTCGCCTTGCTTCAGGGATAAGAATTCCTTCCGCTTCGATTCATCAAGCCTTCGGGAATATGATGCTCTCGGAAGGCTTTAGTGAACTCTGCCCATGTAACTTGATGTCCTGGAGGAAACATGGCTTTGTAGTTGGCCCACCAAGCTCCGAGCAAACCGTTGCAACTCGCTGGGAAGCGAAGAGGGTCTTCCGATGATCCGTGCACGGGAACAATTCCAGCTTTGACTCGATGGTGCGAAGCCAATGATCAGCTTCCAAAGGTTCCCCTGCATCCGAGAAAGTCGGAGGGCGAACCGATAAGAAATCCGAGAAGGTCACCCTTTCTTCCGGTGCATTACGGCCTTGATGACGTTCTCGTGGAGCCGTGTTGCGAACCAATTGCTCCAATAATTCCCGCTGCTCCGCGCGAGAATCCAGATCTGCTGCAATGGCTTGAGCCGGTGTCGGGGGTGGTGGTGGTGTTCCCGCCCGCGTTGAGAACTCTCGGGCTCATCGCGTCTCCTTCTTCCAACCATTCTGTCCAAGGCAAATTTACGTTAGACATCTTCATTCCAACATAATAATGGGGAAACAGGAATACGTAGATGAGAACTCCAATCTGATGCATCAATCCCTCTTTATTAAAGCACCACCAATCCAAAAACACATGTTTATACATCCACGTTACCACGATTTCTATGATACACTCATGCGTGATTACATCACGCCCGTTATTTAACTAGCGCCTAAGGTACATACTAGTTTTCCTCATTCGCCATTAACTCGCACTCTAGTACTCTTCACGAAGCTTGGAGGTCACTTCCGGCTCGCAGAACTACCCGTCTCGGATGCTGCATCCTCCGGTCGTGGAATCTCCGTGAAGTCTATGACGGAATCCACATCCATTATCTCTTCAGGATCCTCCTCTTCTTCTTCGGACTCAGCCTCCATCGGAATCTCCTGCGCTACCGGCTCACCTCCTGGAGGTTGTTGTCCTATTGCTTCATTCATGATGGCGTTGTGTGCTTGCAATAGATCTTGCTCTAACCGAGTGATCAATGCATGAGCATTTGCCAACTGCTGATCCTTAAATTGAATCTGCTGCTCCCTGTTTAGCAATTGCGCCTCCCTAATTGCTAACAATTCCTCCTTTTCCTGCAGCTGTCGCTCCGGTCCGACTACACGAACATCTTCCCTTGATCCTCTTACTTCACTCACACCCGTACGTGTGCTGTCCATCTCTGTGAAGAAGTAAGAGCATCGGATACAAGTAGAAACTACTCCCAATATTTCAACACATTTGTTCATTCTAGCAACTGCATATATATATATATATAGATAGTAGCACTACTTCCTTCCCACTGTTATTATCGATACAACTCAATCCCACTTAGCGTACACTCCCAACTGCCCAACCTCCGCTAGTACCCTATATACATCCGACCTATGTCGGCAAAATTTGGCTACCCTCCTACATTAGTGAAAACACAACAGCACTAAGCCGACGGCGCGTGACTACCGCCGTCCGACTCAACGTCCCAAGCCGGCGACGCGGGTGGTGGCTCGTAGTCCATCCCGGAGACCTCCTCGTCGGGTGGACCCTGCTGCTGCTGCTATCTGCTGCATCTGCTGCTGCAACTGCTCGAACTCGTCGAACAGGTCGTCGTGCTCGTGGAGCAGCTCGTGGTGTGCCTCGGCCAGCCCGTTGTACTCGCTGTTGTAGCTGACCCAGCTCGATCTCCCTCGCGACTAGGACCTCTCCGGGATACCCGGGAATCGGAACAGAGGAACACTCGTCGAAGCGAGTTACAACAGAAACATCATCTCATACAAGCCAGAATATATACAACATGGTATAATACAACCAGGTTTTCAAAATACAACATTCGTGCAGCGGAATTTAACATTATTGGAGTTTAACATCCTACGAGTATTCAGCGGAAGCTTATTCTATTACAACTCATCAACCGTAAGACGCAACGACGTGATGCACCGAGCACTTCGTACATCATGGTCCTCTCTCCTCAAGGTGTGGGGATACGTTCCCACCGAAGGGAACCTCCCTCGGGACACTTGCTCCTCCTCGGGAAAACTGCCGTACAAGTCGTGATAACACGACTCCATCCCTGTAAGGTAACGAACAAACCTTGAGTATTCTAATACTCAGCAAGACCGACCCGTCAACATGGCACGCTAAGGCCGACGCCTAGTATGCAAAGGCTTTACGGCTGTGGGGTTTACTCCTTTGCGAAAAACAGCATTAAAGGGGTGGGTCCTTACTTTCGATATTTTAGCTCGAGTATCAAGTTCATTAGCCTTGGGGTTTGCAACCTATCACTATTGCAACCAAGTTTGCAAGACAAGATAATATAGATCATTTATCCTTTCATCCCTCATCTTCATCTTCCAGTATTTACTACGATGTGACGAGCTAAACAAGCGGTACTCATTACTGCGAGGGACAGCGATTCGAATCGATTTATACCAGCTGGCAAAACCCGACCACACGACGTATACGCATCACACCGATCGTATACGACAACCTTTCCCGCTAGCACTGACAGCGAGACTAGCCATTTCCAACTCCCCGGAAGTATGGCGACGCCACGACTATCCTCGTGGTCGACCCATCTCCCTCCCGTGAGACTATCCTCTCACCGACGACCGATAAAGAGAGGCGGCTACGCTATATCTACGGGGCGATAGGGTACATCAGCTTGCTGGGCCCATGATACCAGCATGTAGTGCGATACGTTCAAACTTGTTCAACTAAGCCGACAACGGTACGGTCCTTGACCAGACACGGACGGGGCTACCACCTTGCAAGACCTCATCTCCGTCTTGCCCTTTCTCCTACGGGGCCCGTCCGGTCTCAACTTCATCAACACTCTCGTCCTCTTTAGTGTCAACACAATAACTCTTAAAGCCTCCATGCTTTAAGTGCCCTAACCAGCTACCGTTGCCACTATGGATTAAGCTTAGCATCTATCGAGCTACTGTACCGAGTATAGGATATAGACAGGATGGAAACCTACCATAATGCATCTAGGGTGTCAACCAAACCCTAACACCTAATGCACAAGCATAAGCTGTACTATGTGATAAAAGAAAATATTTAAAAACATAGGTAGGATGCACCAGGGCTTGCCTTGAGTTTGTTCGAAGTTAATCTCCTCGGCGGTTGGGTCGACTTCGAGATTCCGGCTCTGACTCGCCCTCGGGTGGAACCTCGATCACTTCAGAACCTAGTCGACCGAGCAATGCATCGCGAATCACGATCATGTATGCATGAATGCATATGATGAGAGGATGCAATGGTTCATGAATTAAGTCTTGCAAAATCAATAATGATTAATGTTTAATTACCTTGGTTGATTTACGAGTTAAAGATAAGTATGTTCATTAAACGAGTAATTAACAATTAAGTATCCTGATTAACACGTGTTTAATTAAGATCATCATTAATTAAGGTTGTTTCCTTAATTACTTAATTAAGGTTACTAATTACTTAAGTTGAATAATTAATGAATTATTCTGATTTATTAGGCAATAATTAAATAATTTCCTTAAATGATTCAAGATTAATGCATTGTGATCATATAAATTAACATAGTTTAAGTTTAATGTTGGAAAAAAAATTTCATTATTAATTTCGTCTGCAGGTATCTCCTTTATTAAATACAATTAATTTTTCATAATTAAACATTTTGTTTACATAAATTAATAATCTTTCTTTAATCAAAGAAAGTAATTACTACTAATTATAAAATAAATTTACTCAAAATAGGTATTTGAATACATAAATAAATAGAGAATAATTTTATGAGTCTAAAGAACTTTGTTGGACATTTTTCTGATTTTTGTGGAATATTCTACGAATTTTTAAAGTTTGAAATGAATCGGAAATGGATAAATTCGGAAAAAGATTGATGAGCTATTGGGCGAAACAGAGCCGGCCCATCCGGCGCCTTGGCGACCCAGCGGCCTATTCGGCCCGAGCAGCCGTGCGCGGCCCGGCTCGAGCTCGGGCTCGCCGGCTATGGCGCCGAAGCGGCGGACGGCGGCGGCGGGTTGCCGGTGTTGGACCGGACGGCGACCAAGCTGCGACGGAAACTCTTCTACCGGGGCAGCTCGACATGGGGATTCCGTTGGTGGGGTCACCGGCACCGGAAGCCGACCGGAGATGTGCCGGCGGCGAGAGATGGCTCCACCGGACGTTCGGCGGGGTCGTTCGCGGTCCACGATGCACGAAATCCCCGCCGCTTCTTCCTATAGCATCACGGGAGTGTGGGCTTGACCGGCGTCAACATGGTTGACGTGAAGGATGGCCGGAACAGGGCCCGCATCGGAGGCCGGCGGGGAACCGGCGGTCGGACTCGGGGAAAAACCGGATTCGGCCACCGTGGTTGAAAAATGAAACCAAGAGATGGCCTAAAGACTAGAGAGTAGTATAGCGCACACCATGGAAGAAGAAATGAAGAAGATAACGCACCGGAGCAGGAGAATTTCGGAGCGGCGGCCGGACACGTCGGGGTTGCCGCTTTGGGAAGGACGGCTTCGATCTTCGAGGTTAGGGCAGCTCGTCGGGAACGGAGACCATGCGCGGCTCCGGCACGAGCGTGCGGAGCGGCCGGTGGTGGTGGCTTGTCGGGAGATGGCCGGAGACGGCCGGGCGGGGTGGAAGACAGGGCGCGGGCCGAACGGAAGGAAGCCGAGGGAAAGAATGGATGAGCTCGGCGGTTCTTATCCCCCTCGGAAGTCGGTCGGAGCGAGCAGCCGGGTAGCTGCGTGGAGCCAAGCTTCGCGTGGCGCTGCGGCCGGAGGGCGCGCGGCCGGAGCCCGGCAGCGCGGCTCGTAAGGCGGCGCGAGAGAGAAGAGAGAAGAGAGAGTGACAAAAGGGGCCCGAGCCATTTTACATAAAACCCCCGGGTTTCCGGCTAATTAAAAAGCAGGTTTCCGGGGCTCCAAAAATTCCGTGAAAAATCAGGGGTGTTTTTGAGAATATTTTAGACACTTTTCCTGTTAAGTCCAGGTAGAAATTCCAAATCATTTTTGAATTAAAAATTCATAGCTAAAATTAATAAGGAGATTTTGTTTATTTCTTGTAAATGTTTCATAAATCAAAATAATTCCAGGATAGGTTTATAAATATTTGTTTAAGATATTTGAGCCAGAGAAAATGTTAAACATGAATTCTCTTCTTATTTTATCTCCTTTTTTTTTTGCACTTACTCTATTCTTTAGTTAATTAATATTTTATGTGCATCCTCTTCTCACAAAGATAAATAATTTTCCACAAATGCTCATGATGATATGATACATGACATGAAATGCAGGTTCATTCTTTAGGGTTGTTACATGTATAGAAAATATATATTCAGGTAAAGTTTTCCATTGTGTGGCTACTGCATTGTTTGTGTTTCAACCGACTAAATTTTAGCTAATTGTATATCTGGGGATTAAATACAATGTAATTCCACACTATATTTCTGAGGTCATTGTGCTTTTCTTGAAGTCTATCTTCTTCTCTAGCAAGTTACGAGTGAGGATTTAATATGTTCGGTATGCTTTCTAGAGTCAGCAAAACGTGAACAATTGTTGGATCACCCTGTGATGGTGGTGGACGCAACACAACGTCCTAGATTAGAGGTTGAAGGAGATGTTAGTGCTCTGGACATCTACCGGTCAGGTATGTTCAGGTATGTTGGGAAATCTATACTATTCACTCGGCCTCTCTATGCCACTACTGTTATAAAAAGAATTAAAAAAATATAAGTTTGGGGAGACATGCAAACAAGCTTAGACATTTCAAATAATTTTCAAACAAAGCAAAGAATATCATCAAAGCTTATTTGAATAACTTGCTTAGGCATATGTCCCATCAATTTTCTTTTTGTAGGATGTGTGGGAGAGATCCAAGGTATAGCATATAAAAACACCAATGCCAAGGACAATAGATAAAATACCTTATTTTAATGAAAATAGTATATAATGGGATATACAATAATCATTACAATAGTACTCCATCACTCCTAAATTATTTGTCATCCTGGTTTTCTACCAGGTTTGTTGAACTATATTGCGAGGTGATAAGTTTAATGGGACAGAGGGAGTAGTATATTTAAGATGAACATGAAACTGTAAAATAATATAGATACTGGAGAAGAAGATAAACAAAACTTTATTTTGGTTCAGGTTACAAAATGACAATATACCAAAGCAAGATATAATGTGGGTTAAAATAATGGAATAACAAGGATATGGGAAGAAGGGGAGGTAAAGTAATATGTTTGAACGGAAGTACTATATGCCAGAAACTTTATATTTGTATTTTATTTGATTGAGTCAAAAGCTTATTAACTGTTTCAGCCTCCACTTTTATGCAGTTTCGTACTCTATCTATCATAATATGATTTTTGAAGTTATAGTTGATGATATGATATATACTTTTCAATAATTGATAAATTTTTTCATTCAACAGAATGAAACTATGTAGTTTATTTTGAAATTGTAGCACCCATGTATCCTCCATTCTACCCGTGCAGATGCACGGGTTGATGGACTAGTCATAATAATTATTGTTACAATACTTGCTACACAATTGAAGTAATAAATGGTCCCAGTCACCTGGGCATGCAAAAGAAAAAAACACCATTGAAGTAATAAGCCAAGGCACATGATTGCACTATCATCAGCGCCGCGCTGCGTGCTCCTCAACTTACTGCGTCCGGTCCGGCGTTGCCATCAGAGTCCTGACAGTATAGAGCAGTACTAGTATTAAACAACCAGCCACCCAGACAAGTCCTAAAACAAACATGGCGCGCACAATGCCGGCCAGCTCGCTGCACGCCCTGCTCCTACTGGCTGCTCTTCTCTTCCCTGCGTTGGCGAGTAGTCCGGTGGCTGCCGGCGATGGCCGTGTGACAGCGGCCGCGTCATCTGCGATGTGGCTGCAGCGGCGCCTGGAGAACGAGATGGCCCCGGAGTTCCCGGTCAGCAGCCTTGTTGGGGGCGGGATCGGATACGGCCCCGGCCTCGACCCTAGCAAGGCCGTGTGCCTGAAAAGGGAAGGCTGCGCTGCCAGGTGTCATGGGTGCTCCTACACCCGTCCGTGCACGTACCTACAACGTTGCCCCCAGGGCTGATGGCGACAGGCGGCAACAAGTACGGTGAGCCGCCATTGCCGTCGGAGCTTGGTGACGATCCATGTCAGTGCGAGCATTGTAGCTTCTCTCTCTGTGTGTGCGCGCGCACTTCTGAGTGTGTGTGTGTGTTGTACTAATGTATTCAGTATATTATTATCATTTTAATTCTACTTGTGTGCTACCAAATTCTCCTACGAAGAACTAGTAGCTCATGTTTTCTTGCTGGTTCCATATGTGTACATTTTCGTGCCACCCAAACGAGACGCCCATGAAGTAAATTTCCCCCAGTTTGTCAATTTAACATTAGCGCACGATCGACCTTAATCTGTAGAACCTTCGGCCCAAAATGATTGTACCCTGTAACAGGTTGTTGACCACCGTCCTATCGGAGACAGTACCAGTACCAGCCAAGGCCAAGCGTACCCTGCTGCCGCGTCTGGTTCCTCAACTTGCTGGCGTCTGGTCTGGTGTTGGCGCGTCGCTATCACACATACTACAATCCAAGTATCCCGTGTGCTCGTATAGAACAACCCGGCCACCCAGCGTTAGCGTTACCAGTCCACAAGTGCCGGGAAAACTAATTAAGCAAGGAGACCAAATCCGACGCACACTGACAATGCCAGCCAAATCGCCCCACGCCTTCCTCCTCCTCCTCCTCCTCGGCGCCCTTCTCCTCGCTGCCTACGCCAATCCGGTGGCCGCCAGCGACAGCTTCGGCGGCGACGGCAGGATGGTCATCGTTCACGCCGCCAGGACAGCAGGGACCGGCGCCGGCGCAGCTGACAGCCACGTGATGGCAACCACATGGCAGCGGCGCCTGGAGGACGAGGTGGCGCCGGAGTTCCCGTCGGCCGCTATCGGCGGCGTTCATCCGGATTACAGATCCCTCCTCCCCGACAAGCAAAGTTGCGTGGGCTCGTGCGCTGCCAAGTGCCAAGGATGCCCCTACACCCGGCCGTGCACGTACGCGGCTCACTGCGCCCAAGGCCACAACTGATCGGCAACGAGTGCCATGAACTTGATCGCCATGGCCGTCCAACGTGATTTGCCTCCGTTATGTTCTTAATTAATTAGCCACCTTTGTCTCGTTGTACTTTTTCGCTCTACGAGCGGACCACGGTGTTAAAAGTTGGATGATACCTTTTGTGGTCCACGATTCTGCTACAAAGTGAAGGGATGATGTTGAATGTTCTATTTAACCAATGCAAGTCTTTCTTGAAGGTGGCACTTTTGCGAAACCACTCCTTCCCATTTGTCTGTGTCATAAAGTTCAGCAAGGCCATTTTCAATGGGAGTTTTATAAGCATTAAATGAGAGCTACATTAGCTAAAGTGGTTACATGGCAAGGTAATTAATAAGAAAGAAATGAAATGAGTTTCATGAGGATGAAACTCATTAGGCACTATTTCATAGGTATGAAACTCTAATGAAACTCCTATTGAAAATATAAAGTTTCATCGTAACATATTTTAACCAATCCCATTGTAACAAATACATGTCAATTTAATGTTACAACTTGTCTATGAAATCGTGAGATGAAACCGTGCATTGAGAGTGACTATTTCATCCACCAAATCATATCTTCAAATCTGATGTGACACTCTTGATAAGTGTGAAATGAAACTATGCACTGAGACTGGCCCAATAATAAGAAGCTCAACCTACATATTCCCCGTGTTTCGCTGTGTTCATAGAGACACTTCAACCGATCGCTCCAGGGTTATAAAGTTTAGTGGTCCATGAGAAAATTGTTCATTTGTGAAATGATCCACGCCACATAAACCCTAGCTTGGACCAAGGAATTTCTCACTTGCGAGCATTTCATGATCCAAGAAAAAAGAAAGCATATGCATTCTCAAGTCCTCACCGGCACACACTTGCTTTTCCTATCAAATGGAAACACAGTCGTGTTCTTCAGTAGCTACCAATGGAGTTCATTTACATCCACTCTTAAACTCAGCTATGTATCGTTGTGTGTACCTTTGACCCATTTACGGCTTGTGTTCTTATTCTATAGGATTGACATGCGACATTCTTTTGCGCATTTCATAAACAAGAAAAAAAACCATGTCATTTGTTTTTATGGTTTTCCAGTTCCGTATCTCACCAGCAGACATGTTTCTGTCCTAAATGGGGAAAGACTGTTTCTAGCAGAGTCTGAAAAAGGTTGTCCACTCCTTGACAAACAGCAGCAATGTGCAGCGGATTGGACTGTGCTGTCAAGGGGGAACAACAGATGTTCGCGTGAAAATCTCCGCAGAAAATGTTGGACCTGTCAAGTTCTGTTTCAGAAAGGGAGAAAAAATTGTCAGAGTGCAGAAATGAGTCGATGCGAATTGCCCATGACGAAGTGACGAACAGCAAGCGTCCCAAGGTGACAGCCGTCATTTCCTCTGCATATCTGATTTAGTAAAGCGAGCAGAGGAGTCTCGGACGACGCACGCCGAATGGATGGAGACGGAGCACGATTCAGCAGGCGGTTTCCACCTGTCCACTGCACTCACATGCCTCTGCGCAAATGCACGATACACCGCCGCCGCTGCCGGCAGTACATGCAGTCGCAGTTACCAGATCATAATCCTTTTTTTTTTGAAGAAGAAGAAGAAAATCAGATCATAATCCTATAGAGATAACGTCTCTCCATGGATATCAGCATGACACTACTCAGCCACGTGGCAATGCGGAAGTCTGCAAGAGATAAGCCGCCAATCATTTTTTTTTGGATTACTAGCAATTACCAAATGGATAAGGCAACTTTAGCTTCAGCTTTGGGCATACTGTAGCAGCGTTACAGCAAGTGCAGAAACACCGGGACAAGCCCGCGTGTTTGCCTTGCGCGTCCTCGAGGTGCGCCGCGACCTCCTGTTCCTGCTATATACTCACTTGTAGCTCTCCCTTGACTGCATATAGCTAGGAACCTGAGTTCAAATTTTGGAGCCCTATGCTGTCGCACAGTTCACACGTGCTTCGGGACAGCCCTGTAAGAGAAAAAAAAACCTTTAAGTACGTAAATATCTCTAACAAAAAAAACAAGTGGTGGACGGCCGGCTAAGACTGACTCCAACAGGCGGCAGGCAGAGGCAAAAATGACTCTCCAATCACTACTGTTCACAGCATTTTGGTCTCCAACAGAGCAGCTATCGGAGAAGGCATTATTGCCTTCGAGGAGAGAGGCGAGGTAAAAGTGGATAACCTCTCTCCTCGAATGCATCTGACGAGAACACCCGGGTGAGCAAGGTGCTGACCGACGGCCGGCGAGCTCCACGGGCAGTGAAGGGGCGGCCGACGGCCGGCGGCACGCGGGGCAGCGGCAACAGGTGGGGAGAGAGACGCGCGCGGCCACCAGCCGCGGCAGCGAGACGGAGCGAGCGGCGCGGCGGGTGGGCGAGCCGTCGCGGAGTTGGACGGGCGGTGGACTTCGTGGTGGCGGCGGCAGGGCGTGCTCTAGGACGAGCGCCGCGAGGGCGCAGCGTCGAGGCACGATAGAGGCGGGCGAGGTCGAGGGCGGCCGGCGGCGCGGGCGAGCGACGAGCTCGGGGCGGACTACGGCGAGCGCGACGCGAGCAGCAGCGCGCGTGAGTGCCGACGCGAGGAGCCCAGGAGTGGAGGCCTCGAGCTCGTGGCGGCGGTGCTGGCTGGCGCGGAGGCGGGCACGTCGCGGGGAGGTGCGGGACGAGCGTCCGTGGCGGCAGCGCGGTGTGCTGGGCGAGCTGCTCCGTGTGGTGCATGCTGGCGGCGTGGGAGAATATGCACGGCGAGCTGCTTCACGCGCGCCTGCCGGTGAGGAGGACACACAGGCCAAGCACGGAGAAGAAGGCCAAGCACAGGGGAAAAGAATTGTCTGTTGGAGATAACAAATTTTGCCTTCCCTCCTCTATACTGTGTAGGCCATGCAAATCTCTCAAAAATGACTCTCCTTGTTGGAGTCAGCCTAAGGTGAACAAATGTGCATGAACACACTGAGTGTTCAATTTTACTGTTTGGCGCCTTTATTTAGAAAATTAACAGTTATTAAGAAAAGAAGTTTTGTATTATTGACATATGTTAGCAATGCAACAATTGATCTTGATTATTAGTGCTGGACATGGACTCTTGGTACTTCAATAATGTCATTTGTTGGTATTAAAAAATCACTTATTATTTGTTTTGCAGCAACACTCAAATGGTAGAGTGTTCCATACAAAATTGTTTATAATGTTACCTTTGTTATATATTACTCGTCAACTTCATCACACCATATTCGCAAAAAAACATAAGATTGTGAAGGATTTATGCTACGCCTTCACCATGATTATGACAACATGTCAATGAGTAAAGCTTCGACGAAGAAACATTTCTTCATCATTCTCTCCATAGCTTCACATACCTTCTCCTCTTCCTAAATAATTTCATAGCCCATTGAATTATTAGAAGGGCCCAATCAACGCATGATGATGCACTAGGCTAATAGCTTATATCCATACAAAATTGTATCATTTATTATATTTGCAAACTATATAGTAATTAATAAAGCTAGAAAGGTATTTTATATAGTATCAACGTAAATGTTATCGTGTCAAATGCCTATATCATGTCCGACAATGTTGGTTAAGAGGCCGCAATGATGGAAGCCACAGCTATGATGGCCGACGCGGTAAGCCCAGGCTGTTGGTTGATGAGTTAGCAAATGAGAAAGAGTAAGGAGGTCCAAGATTATCGTCTCCTAACTAGAGAGGAAAGATCTACACTGCGACGATGGTAAAGTTGATGAGACTTGTCAACAAAGTAGGCAAAAATGAGTACACGCAGTTGGGGATCACGTCACCTCCCTCCATCATCATCACCGGTCTGCCTACCTGTGTTCGCCTCCCTCCAATCCTCAAAGGGCACAACTGAAGACCTACTGAATTGGCACGATGAATGCCATAAAATCAATGAGATCTTCTATTCTCGTGCAAGTGTAAATTAAACCTCTCGGTGTGGAGAGGAAGAAGTACAAGGACCCTAGCACCACCATCACCAGACTCCAAGGGACAAGGCGGTGGGATAGGTACCGTAGTGGCATCACTAACATCCCATACTATCTATTTGTGTTGAGTAATATATAATTCCAGGTACTTCTCTTCTTTTTTTTTGCCATTACAGCATTGCGCTGATACAGATCAACGTGGTGATGGCTCTGCATTGCATCGCCCATGAATTAAATCTTGCCCCAACTATGGACAAGATGTTCTTGTGTTGGGCACGGACAACGAGTCATCATTGATGGTCTGACATGGTAAGATTCCTTGGGTAGATGAGGAAGTGATGACATATGTATGGGCTACACAGTCTAAAACCGACGAGCTTATTCGTGACCATAGAATTGATGGTGGCTTCATTGTTGATTGGGTACAACAAGACTTCTGCTAAGAATTTTGGGATTTTAGAGGCAGACATGATTTTTTCCATCGATGGGCAGATGGATCTAATAACTTTGTCTTAGTTGGAAGATGGCAGATGGATCTAATAACTTTGCCTCACTTGGAAGATAATCTTGGTTGAACATGCCTGAATTACTCAAGCGACCGGGTGGACCTCAAGCTCCAAATTATGATCTCATCAGTGCAAGAAAAATAAGCATCACTTTGCTTGTACTACGACATTTGAAGCACGTATAAACTTTAGTACTCTAGGTTTCCTTGTTTTTTTTTAACATAAGCGTCTGGTTAGTTTGTGTAAACATGAACAATGTACTTGAGACATCATAGATTTGGCTATAAAGTGCAAACCTGCATAAGCATGTGTTTGGATCCTAGGCTAGGAAAATTCTAACCTTGCTAGGCTAGGCTGGACATTTGGAAAGGTAATACAATTATGGATTAGCCACGCTACCTCACCCGACAGGGCCAGAAAAAGATTGCCCACGACGGAGAGCTGATTCAGCTCGCTCTCGACGGCAAAATCGCACGCGCAAACAGATATCTCCAACGGCATCTGTTTTCTCGCTCGACCTTCGCTCCATGCCACCCTCTTCCTCCGGCATCTTGAGCAATTCTCGCTCTGGTCAGTCTCCACACTTACCTGTTCCTCCGGCTTTGGTCCAAGACCACCCTCTTCCTCCTGTTTGTTGAGCAAATCTCGAATGCCACTCCTGTATAAATTGAACAAGTTCTCTCCCTTCACTCACCACGTTGAAGAGCAGACACACTCTAGCAGGTCCCTTAGAGTAGACACACTCTAGCAGGTCCCTTTCTATCATCTAAAATATTTTGGGTCAAATCCATCTTCTTCGCCACCAACTAACAATTTATTGTATTCACGGATCGAGTCCTGAAGCAGTAGGAGTTGACAGAGTAAAGTACGGATCGAGCGCTTTAGCAGCAGCAGCTGACAGATTGCAGCACATTGAGGGTCGAGTGCCTCGTCATTGGTTTGAGAGGTATGAAAGCGGTCCACATGTCAGAACCTCTTTGTATCAATTTTTTTATCATATCCGGCATTCACTCCGCTTTGCTATTTTTTGTTGTTAATGACTTGTAGCATGAGTTAGACTACGAATCCCTGATGTATGATTCAATTCCTGCTTAGTTGCTATGCAATGTTATCCGTTTTCCCTAATTTAATCTTAGCATATGCGCATGTATCCTTTCTAGAATTAGAATTCGATGCTCATTATATATGTGTGATGTGTTGGCATACGTTTCCTGCTATCTATGTATCTACAATTGCATTTTTATGCAAGCACTAGAATTTTTGCTTTGTATAACATTCAGTCACTTTATAGAAAGATCTCATTCTTTGGTGCATTTATAGTGTAGTATTGGACGTCGGTGATATATCTTGATAATACCAATGACCCTATAAGGTACTCACCGTTAGAGAAGAACAAAGAACGGTTGATGTATCTGCATAAACTTTACTACGGTGAAGAGAAACATTGTATCACAGAATTATGTATGGGGAAGTCGGTTTTCTTTAAACTATGTCTTAAATTGTGTAACATGGGAGCACTTAGAGATGCATGGCATACTATTGAGGAACAGGTTGCCATGTTCCACACTACTGTAGGCATCATAAAATGAATGCCGACATTAGTTTTCATTTCACAAGGTCTTGTGAAACTGTTAGTCGATACTTCAAGGAAGTGCTATACACAATCGGACAACTTGGACAAGAGTTGCTTAGGCATCGCTCCCTTGATATACCTCCAAAAATTCTAGGCAACCCAAGATTTGATCCCTATTTTAAGGTATGGTGCATTATTATTGCATTTCACTAAAATCATATTCTTAATGTAATAGATGTATTCATTTTTTCTCGATGGTTAGAACTGCATTGGCGCTATAGATGGTACCCATGTTCCATAGAACATTCCATCTCGTATTGTAGACAGATTTCGGGTAGGAAACCGTTTCTTGCCCAAAATGTACTAGCTGCAATGGACTTTGATTTGATGTTCACTTACATAAGTGCAAGTTGGGAGGGCTCCGTGCATGATTCCACTGTACTAAGACATTCACTTGAACATCCAAATGGTCTCTGAGTCCCTGAAGGTTTGCTTCTTTCATAGTGTCCTTTTCGATAAATATTGAAAAAAAATATCATTCTAATATTGTCCTGTTAGGTAAATATTATCTCGTGGATGCTGGTTATGCAGCAAGGAGAGGGTTTCTACCTCCTTTTCGCCAAACTCGATACCATTTGCGTGAATGGAGGGGTAATATAGCCTGGACATCAAACAAGTTATTCAACCTGAGGCACTCCTCACTCCGTACTATCGTTGAGAGGGCATTTGGTACTTTTAAAAAATCACTTTAAAGTGTTAACAACAAGACCGTACCATATTATCCCTTCCCTTCACAAGTGCGAGTTGTCATAGCATGTTGCATCCTTCACAATTGGATCTTACAAAATGGTGGGCTGGATGAGCTAGTGTATAGTGAGAAATTGGACTGATAACTATCCCAAATCTGCTGGTCATGTTCAACGGGATTTACGTGAAGAACAAAGAGAAGTACTGTAGGACAGGGATGCCAGGGCTGCTAGTATGTGGAGAAATAGGCATAATGTTAGGCATGGTTGATTTGTGTTGTCTAGTCCTATGAATGTATCTTTGTTGTTTAGGAAACTTTATGCATCACCTAATTGTAATCCAGTTATCTTGAATTTAAGCTTGGTACCTTTGGCATTTGTTATATACCTAGGCTACTTGTTTTTGTTTCTTACTCTTCTAAACTCTATTGAGTATTATGCAAATATACAGGGAGCGACATGGCAGGGAACAATGTTGTATGGCAGCCCCTGGTTGTGGAGGAGATGTTGCAGTACTACAAGGAAAAGATCCAAGCTGAGGGAAGACACTTGGTTTTTCGTGAAGCTCGTGATGTGCAGTGCGCACCACAGCTCAATGCAAAATATGAGACCAACTTCACGCAGAGGCAAGTTTACCACAAGTTTCATAAGTTGAAAGCTCAATGAAAGGTTATTCCACGGGCAAAGAATTTAGGTGGAGTAAACTTCGACGACGTCGAGAAAAAGATATTATATGATGAGATGGGGGTTGTCCGGATGGCTAATGTAAGTAATTTTCTTTATTAATTTAATTTTATTTATGCTATGGCTTCATAGTTGTCACACTAAATATATGTTGAAAATGTACATGCAAAGGACCCAAGGGCAAAATTTATAAATGTCCCTATCCGTTGGTATGATGAGATGGAATTTATCTTTCAAGACAAGCATGCAACTGGGGAGTTTACTATTCTTCAAACACCGTATGACCATCCATGCACCCAGGATGGAGATTTGATTGGAGACAAGAATGCAAACCACTCTGATCTTGATCCTGGTTTGCAATATGATTCAGATTGCCTTCCCGAACAAGATCAAGAGGGAACTAGTGCTACAGGCTCGAATAGCGAACATCCTACTGGAGGCAAGGTCGATAGAGGAAAGAGGGTTAAGCGTGATGATGGTGTGATGAAGGAAGTAACCTTTGTCCTGCGTGATTTGAATGACACCATGCGCTTTACTCATTCAACCCATCCAAATGAAGCATTGTTCAAGATAATTGACTCCATGGAAGAATATCCAATATATGTAAGACTTGAGTTGCAAATCTTCTTGACTGACAATGAAAAGACTACTGGCATGTTGAAGGTAAGGCCAATAGAGGTCATCAAGCAGTATGTTCATAATTGGATTTCTTGTAACTATCCATGTACTATGTGATTTTTTTCTATTAGCTTGAATTTTGTAATAAATCTTTTATTTTACATTTTGGATTTTGTAATAAATAGTTTGAATTAGGGGAAAAAATCATGTGCTATGTATTTACTGTTATTATTATTTGAATAAGATATTGTTTGCACCTCTAAATTTTCTATCCTCTGGTATGAAATTTTATTTTATAGTCTTGTATGCAAATTTATTCACGTGGCAGTTCAATGCATCACATCAAGTTCTATTGGAATAGTAGATATAAGATCGTATTTTATTTTATCTATTAGCTAATTAGGTAAAAGTTAGCTCGGCAAACTAGCCAGCACTACCAAATGACTAGCTAGTCTCAGCAAGCCAACCAAACGATTAGCATCAGCAAACTTGCCGTAGCTAGCAGGGGCTAGTTTGCCCAGCTAAGCTACAGCCCAGGTAAGCTGAGGTACCAAAGGCACCCGTCACTATTAACTATACTCCCTCCGTATTGGAAATACTGACGTTCAGACAAGGATGTGCAGTTTATTTTTAGTTCATTTTTCTTGTTTTAAACATCAACAATTCTAGAAGAGTGGAGTATGTCTAAACTGATAGCACAATGGTTTAAGTTGGGATCCTCCATTCTGGCCGGTCAAAGCTCAGGAATGGGACTGAAAGAAGAATTCGTCCTCGATCTGCCTTTTTTTAAGGGGTTGCCACAAAGTAGTTCTTGCACAAACTTTGAATGTGTAAAAACTTGACCAAAAAGTATAAATATTCCTATAGAGTAATAAGTATCGCAACATAAAAACTTTAATAAGAATCATATTGTGTTGTAGATTAAAGTATAAGAAACCTCAACTGTCGGTTTCTTATCAAGCACATGTATTTTTTAGATTGTAAGTCAAAACAACATGTTCCAGCTTAACTTTTCACGTGCCTTTTGTCCATTTCATATGAGCAAAGAATCAAATTAAATCTCCCACTCTACTAATAACAAACCTAGAATTCAACTAAAAGTATATATGTAATGAAACCACTAGCCCCGTGCGGTTGCACGTGTTGATAGGCTAGTAATACATAGTTGACGAACTAATGGTCGTATTCTTCTGCTTCGGTTTCCAGGTATTTCCATTTATTTATTTTTTTGCACTTCTTCACACATGTATTCTTTTCACCACTAGCATATATGAATTGTCGTTGCTATGTGAAATAGGTGCAATACTTTATACCATTCACATGTTTTTTTAGTTTCGTTTACATTAACATTGTTTAGTCACTTGATGCATTCGGGCAATACATTTCTAGCTTTTTGGTTCTCAATCTTATATAATAGAGCGGCTAGCAAGAGACTTAAGGGATTCCTTTTGCAGGGTCTCTCACTAAGCCACTGAATCAGAGGCAATATGCGTGAATAACACTGACTCAACTTTCTGTATGAAAAATCGGTGCATATCATTCAGAAGTTTCTATACTAAACATCCTAATAGAAAGGCTTATTTTAGGATTTGCTATGTATTGAAAACTATAGATTCAAAACTATTCCTAAGTTAGGTTTTCGAAATCGTAAAAAAGTTAACTACATCTAAAAAGTTGTAACTAATACAAGGTTTCAGAACTTTCAAGAGGTCATCTTGCCATGCTCACAAAAAATAATATGTGGCTATTTTTTAAACAAGTGCAGTGCTTTAAGTCCTCAACAAGCAATCAAGCACATCATTCATGGTCAATCTGACTCAAGCAAGAGATACACCAATAGATACAGGTAAGCACGAGATCGACAACTGATTCTATGAATTGTAATGTAAGCACTAAAGGTTCCCTTGGTCACTTAATAAAAGACTATGGTAGTCACTTTTACTCAACGTTAGAATAATCCAATGTATAACCTTCTGCTAGAGTGGTGTTTATTTTCCTGTCTCAATGTACCATGAAAACAATGATAGCCATTGAGTTAATATTTTAAGGTACCGTATATCAAACTATAGGTTGAAGAATCCTTTAATGTAAAAAAATAGAAAAAATGTATATAAGAGTTTAGAAGAAAAGACTATTTTATCATAGATAGTAAAATCACTAGCCCGCACATCTGCACGGGTTGATGGACTAGTATAAACAATTCATTGTTCAACCAATGCGACAATATATGTCATTTGTTCGACAAAGGTCAAATTAGCATGCCAAAAAGTAATATTCATCCAAATATAAAATAGACTATCTTGATTTGATAAGAAGAAAAGTTATCTAAAAATAATATTTACAATTCATATGTTTTCCTATATGTAACCCGAAAAATAATTGATAAAATGATATATGGTACTAATTATTTTTTTCATGTTCTAAGCTTAATGACGCAGCATTTGAATACAGTAAGGGTTTTGTTGATAAAAACATATTACTCTTTCTAATAGTCTATGATTTTGATTGGCAGGCATACTTAAATAGCCGTGCTAACAGCGCAGACTAGATTACTAGTTAATACTTAAATAAGTCCTATGAATAGTATCAAAATATGAATTATTAGTAGCTTTAGAATTAGAATTTTATTTATCCTTTATTGCACTAAGATACTAGTCATTAAATAGTAGAGTGAATAAGCAAGCAGAATAAGCCATCTCTTATGCAACAACGTAAAAAGAAACATATAGTGAATATTACACAAAGTGAGTCCCAATGTTTGATACAACTTGCCGAGTCCTTCAATTTTAATCTATTGAAATTATAGTTCATACAGTTCATTGTGACATGTGATAAAATCATTAGTATTACTATTACTTTTTAGGATCCGATCATGGTAGCTGTAAAAATGCTAGCAGCGCAATTTGGACGGGTCACCTTGTTAGTTAGTATGTTATTGCTACCAACTTACACAGTTAGCACGACCTCTAGCTAATTTCTCTCTTCAGCCTTTGGTCTCGAATGATTGAACCATCTAAAAGGTCATTTTAGCACCGTCCTATCAGTGCCAACCAATGCCATACGTGCCCTAGTTGCTACGGCTATTGCTTCGTCTGGTTTCCCCGAAAAAAGCAAGAAAAATTCTTCATCTGGCCCGGCGCTGTCGCTATCACACACTAGAGTCCATAAGCCCGTGCCCCGTGCTCGTATGGAACAACCTGCCACCCTGCCCAAGTACAAGTACCGGCTAAACCAAGCAGACCGAGAGCGTGCACACAACAATGCCGGCCAACTCGCCCCACTCTCTCCTCCTCATACTTGGTGCCCTTCTCCTTTCTGCTTACGCGAGCCCGGTGGCGGCCGGCGACAGCAAGATGGCCGCCGTCCATGCCTCCAGGGCTGAAGGGGGCGCTCGCGAGACAGTAGTATGGCAGCGGCGGCGCCTGGAGGACGAGGTGGCGCCGGAGTTCCCATCGGCTGCCCTCGGCGCCCCGCCTGGCCCCGGGCTCGGGTACAATACCTTCAACCCTGACAGGCCAGTGTGCGTAAAAAGCTGCGCAGCCAAGCGGCCAGGGATTCCTACACCCAGAAGAGGGAGTGCACGTACTTGAACATGTGCCGGCCCCTGTGACGGGCATCTGCAGGTGCATATGAGCAGCCCCTTCGATCCTAATTCACTCGCTCTCTACGTCCGTATCTCAGTTAATTCTTATGCTCTTGTGTTATAAGTTGTAGCAGATAACCTCTTTGTTGTTGTTCTCTGATTTCCACCGTCGATATAAAAGTCACCAGATGTTGTCAACATGATGAGGAAATGGGACATGCAGCATTGTTTTCACTAGTCCATCAACCCGTGCAGATGCACGGGTAGAATGGAGGATACATGGGTGCTACAATTTCAAAACAAACTACATAGTTTCATTCTGTTGAATGAAAAAAATCATATTATGATAGAGTACGAACTGCATAAAAGTGGAGGCTGAAACAGTTAATAAGCTTTTGACTCAATCAAATAAAATACAAATATAAAGTTTATGGCATATAGTACTTCCGTTCAAACATATTACTTTACCTCCCCTTCTTCCCATATCCTTGTTATTCCATTATTTTAACCCACATTATATCTTTCTTTGGTATATTGTCATTTTGTAACCTGAACCAAAATAAAGTTTTGTTTATCTTCTTCTCCAGTATCTATATTATTTTACAGTTTGATGTTCATCTTAAATATACTACTCCCTCTGTCCCATTAAACCTATCACCTCGCAATATGTTCAACAAACCTGGTAGAAAACCAGGATGACAAATAATTTAGGAGTGATGGAGCACTATTGTAATGATTATTGTATATCCCATTATATACTATTTTCATTAAAATAAGGTATTTTATCTATTGTCCCTGGCATTGGTGTTTTTATATGCTATACCTTGGATCTCTCCCACAAATCCTACAAAAAGAAAATTGATGGGACATATGCCTAAGCAAGTTATTCAAATAAGCTTTGATGATATTCTTTGGTTTGTTTGAAAATTATTTGAAACGTCTAAGCTTGTTTGCATGTCTCCCGAAACTTATATTTTTTTAATTCTTTTTATAACAGTAGTAGCATAGAGAGGCCGAGTGAATAGTATAGATTTCCCAACATACCTGAACATACCTGACCGGTAGATGTCCAGAGCACTAACATCTCCTTCAACCTCTAATCTAGGACGTTGTGTTGCGTCCACCACCATCACAGGGTGATCCAACAATTGTTCATGTTTTGCTGACTTTAGAAAGCATACCGAACATATTAAATCCTCACTCGTAACTTGCTAGAGAAGAAGATAGACTTCAAGAAAAGCACAATGACCTCAGAAATATAGTGTGGAATTACATTGTATTTAATCCCCAGATATACAATTAGCTAAAATTTAGTCGGTTGAAACACAAACAATGCAGTAGCCACACAATGGAAAACTTTACCTGAATATATATTTTCTATATCTCCAAGTATATTTTCAGATTCTCGCCTCTGAGTAGCAATTTTCTTCTTTGTCTAATATGCATGTTCCTTTTTCTTCCGAAAGCTACAATAATGCACCTGCTGTTTATGAGAAGGTCATCACTTATCTACCTGCAGCCCGTGTTTCAGGCCTTTTTTGTTCTCCTTATTAGCATGCAGCCAGGCTCCCGATTCCTCCCTGGGCATTGCCCTCATTGCCTACCTGCGATGAGAGTTCCAGAAAGTGAGTCATGCATCCATCCCCACCATCGGGACTCCTGCTTTTGCACCTGCGATGCAGAGAAAAATCTACGGCAAGGACGACAATTGTTGGAAACTTCCATGCGCAGTTTTTACTCCATGAAGACTTGCAACAATTGTACACCACGGCTTAGGTGTATGTCCGGCATATAACCCTAGAATCATGCTAAGCTTGGCGGCGCTCGATAGTTCGGAAAGTTGCGACTGGGTAGAGAAAGAATAATATTATAATACGATTGGAGATACGCTTTGCACTTGATCTCTTCAGGTTTAAGATGCTATGGAAACCTCCCTGCGCAGTTTTGTTAGGATTTTTTCAGTGATGACAGATCTTTGGTAAGTTACGGAACACATATATTAGGGGTATTTTCGGTGTAATTTTAGAATTTATAATGACATAGATGGGTAATTTAAACCATATTAGATCCAATGGGTATTATTCATCTAGCGCTAGATTCAATGGCCAGATGCTTTGCTTTTTTGTGAGAATTTCTAGGATTTTCCTCCGATTAATGTGGAGGCCTCAAAAGGAGCCTCCAATTAGTAAATATTTAGATCCAATGGGTATTATTCATCTAGCGCTAGATTCAATGGCCAGATGCTTTGCTTTTTGTGAGAATTTCTAGGATTTTCCTCCGATTAATGTGGAGGCCTCAAAAGGAGCCTCCAATTAGTAAATATAAGATTTTCTTGGTAACTGAAACTTCCTATACTAACTCACAGTTCCAAACATTAACTAATTATAAGGTTGATGAAGATGGTGGGAAAGCCTTTTGCACAAGTAATTAACCTCTTGGCCGTTCAAGTGCCGCACTTAGCTGCACGTCTGCATGATGCAACAATTGTGCAATCAGCAAGCCTTTACTTAATTTCCCTTTCCTGTCAACCAATGTTGTCCGTCTTCAACTCGACCTGCCTGGTCAGTCATTGCAACTCATGAACCAATCTGTGATCGTGTATAAGGACTGACTGGACAGCTGACCAAACCAAACAGCTATAGTACGTGCAGACAACGTATCACGCCGCTCACCCCCTTTCTTAGGGATGGCTGCCAGTTTGGAGTTTTGTGAGTCGGTGAGTCGGCTCAACTCTCTCAATGAAGTAAACTCCACCTTCACCCGATCTGATCAATTGGAGGAAATGAACTAGAGACCTGACCCACAACTACCCATGTGGGTACGTAATCGTGACTTTTGCTGCTAGCATCGTCTCCAAGGAGGTGCAGGGCATCTTGATTGATCCCATGCCCAAGCTATCTATTTTTGCTTGTCGAGTAATAATTCCACTGTGAACGGGCAGCTTCTATTCTTCCATCGTCATTACGATATTGCATTACAACGGATGGACTCTGTGTTGCATCGCCAGTCAATTGGATCTTGCCCCAACCCTGGCCAGAACACTTTTGTGCTGAGCAGGGGCAACTCGTCATTCCAAGCGGGACCCCCTATACACAGGGCGCTCTAGGTGTAGCTTACACGTAGCACGGCCCATTAGGCACATGGGTCAAATAATGTAATATTTATAATTTTCTTATTATTTCTAGAAGTTATATTTACCAATAGTATGTGTTATATTGATTTTCATTACACCAATAATTCAAAACAATAAAGGAATACAATTTTGAAAAATACTAGAACAATTAAATTTCACTGATGGAACAACCGATATTCACTACTGGAACAATTGATTTTTGAACAATTGATTTTCACTGTTGGAATAATTCAAAAAATTCGAAATTTTTGAAATACTTAAAAAATACTAGAACAATCGATTTTAGCTATTGGAACAATTGATTTTATCCACTGGAATAATTGATTTTCAAAGCTAGAACAATTCAAATTCAAAATTCAAAATTTGAATTTTGTTTTTTTATTATATGCATGTGGAATCTCATTTTGTTGAATTAATTCTAAAGAACACAATGGTGCAAACAGATTTGAAAACGGAGTTTCTATTTGAGAGAAAAATCACTTTGAAATTGTGAAACAAAAACAAAACTGCCACATCCAATCGTGCGCTGACACATAGCACGCTACATATAGGGTTTCTGATTTCAAGTCGGACAGCACAAAACTAAATTTTGTGAATGGAGATTGTTTCATTTTGGGCCAGTTCATTCCGATCAGAATGGGCTCCATTCCGGCCCGATCTGTCCGAAACGAACAAGGCCTAAGTTTAGGAATGGGACTGCAAAAAAAATCCGATTCAAAGACTTTGCCACAAAGTAGTTATTGAACATCAGAGTCACGGTCACGAAAAATTGTTGAGCTTCTAAGGGAGAAATACATTGTAGCATGCACCACGTGAATAGCCTCAAGGCCTTGGTCTGTCCTACAAATAAGGCAAGCCCATCAGACACGACAGTGACAACTCCATGTAACATGTTCATTGCAAAACACAATAACGGTACCTAAAAATTTTGGCATTGATTTTTTCCAGCGCATCGAAATCCTGTTGCACACGTAGTGGCATCGGTGGTTCATCAATTGCCGCACTTGGCTGCCACTAGTAATTAACTGCACGATCAGCGTGCCATCACCCAATGGCAATGGCATGCATGCTGCATTCATGAACAAATCCGTGGTCGTGTATAAGAACTGATGGAGCAGGTACCCGAAGCACCAAACCAAATGACCAGACCAGTCCAGACAATGTCGGGCAACTCGTTGCTCACACTACTCTTCCTCCTGCTTGCTGCGTCGGCTAGTAGTCCGGTGGCCGCTGGTGCTGGCGACACCTTGGGTGGCACCAGGACGGTCATCGTCCACGCCGCCAGGGCTGCAGGTGGCGCTGGCGCTCCCGACACGGCGGTGTGGCGGCAGCAGCGCCTGGAGGACGAGGTGGCGCCGGAGTTCCCGGTCGGCGTCCTGCTTGGGGGCAGCCTCAACTCCAGCCCCGGCCGGATCCGAATTCTCTGCAGTACCTCAAGGCAAAGGTAAAAATTCACGCTACAGTAACCGGTTGGAAGGTATAAATTCACGGAACAGTGTAATATACTGTAGCAGATACTGTAGGAGAAGGATTTTTTACTGTACACATTTTACTGTAGCATTCAATCTGAACCGTTGATTTTTCATCCATCGGTATTTGGTGTGAATAAATTCAGAGGCACTGTAGCACCTCTGAATTTTCACCTCTAATGCAGAGGATCCAAATCCGCCCCGGCCTCAACCCTGATCGCTCTGTGTGCCAGCAATACAGTGGCTGCGCTGCCAGGTGTAAGGATCGGCGGAATTGCCCCTACACCCGGCCGTGCACGTACCAAGAGAAGTGCCCCCAAGGCCACAACTGACCGCGCACGCCATTGTGGTCCCGTCTTCCGTGTCAGTGCGCTCGCTCGTTGCAGCTTGCGCCAATATATAGTGTATTGTCTGTTGCGGCAGATCAGTAGTACTACTAGTATGTGTTAGCTCCCTTTTCATCAATGAATGTGTCGTGAGTTGTTTTTCCGTCCAACAGTACCTTCTACTAGTACTAGAAATGAAGCAAGTCAACACATGAAAAACCACCTCACAAAATTATTCTTCATTTTATTTTAAAAATAATTCGAAACGAAGAAATATGTAATACTTAAAAATGTTGCATCCACAACTCGAGATGAAACTGATTTATGAATCGGACACCAATGAAGAACGACATGGTTCCCTTTGTCATAGGGGCGCTACACCCGAGCATTTAGTAAATATATATAGTTTTACTGATCCTTGCGTAAATGAGAAATTTGTTCCAAGTACGAGGTTTGGTCCAGGAGCTGAACATATTGGCAGTTGCAGAGGAAACTAAGCGAGGGAAAATTATCACGTGCATCACTTTTGGTTTAGTTAGCCCCAAACTTCAGCCATAAACTGACGCAAATATGTGACCTACAAAATCAAAATATGTTTTATGCATCTCTTTTTCTTTTCCAGAGGTTGCCGCAAAGTAGTTTTTGTTGTACTTTAAGCTCTCCAGTATTGTGAGGAATGATTTGTTGGGCCTCAGCGTCTGCGTCTGACTTAAGACCAGGCCATGTAACATTTTTTTTAAAGGGCAAAAGCTTTCTAAGAGACAAATTAAACAACAGGGAGGGATCGATTGGCAAATTTTTTCTATCTAAGGAAGCGCGGGGCTGGTCCCTAGTATGACACAGGGAGAGCCGATCCGCGCCCTATCAGCCATTGATGTGCGTGTTCGGCTGGGTAGCACTAGGCACAAAACCCAAAACCCGAAGACCGAACCCCAAAAACCCGACCCCGAACACGGAAAACCCGTAACCCAATGCCCGAAGTGTATTTTCGGGTTGTCGGACTGAAAACCCGAATTTATTTAGAGGAAATCGGGTTTCAAACTCCGGTACCCGAAATATCCGAGTAACCCGAAATGTAAGGAACCATATTCAGGTTTGTTCTATTTGAGTCCAACCCAACTGGTTAAACCAACGACCCGTACTCTAGCAGCCCACAAAGGATAGCAAGAAGTCACGTATACAAGCTTAGATAACCTGAAAGCTGAAGCGTATTCCCAATTCCCATATAGGTTGCCGTCCTACACCCAACTCGCTAGTCCTAGCTATCGTGGTGGCGCTAGCACTCATCGGTATTGGAGGTGTGGTGCGGCACGCACAAGTCCCAACCCGCGCCAGATCCACTAGACACACCTGATGGCCAATGCAAAATTATCGATTTATCGAATTATAGACCAGACGAATTGTTGATTCACGGGCCAGTAACCATTGAAGGATGACTGTTACAATGGTCATGCAATGTAAGTGTTCCTTTTCTAATCTAAAAACTTATTCATTGATTAGTGATTGCTATTTTTTGAATGGTTATTTTGAAGATTTCTATGGTGAATGCTTTTCTATTCCTCTGTTCGGGTTACCCAAAACCCGAACCCAATTTAGTAGGTATCCGAAATGTCGGGTTTGTTAATTTTTTCTATAATTTCGTATTCTATTTTTAGAAACACGAAATTTGAAAAACCTGAACAATCCGACCCGAAATTTTCGGGTAACCCGAACGCCCAGCGTTACCACGGGGTGCCCTGTCTGGTCGTGTGGTCCGTTCGTTGCAATCATGAACCAATCCATGTTTGTATCAGAACGTACTGACCCTGACCGGGCAGCACGCCAGCCATAGTGCCGGACCAAACCGGTGAAGACAGTGGTGTCCACAATTCGCCGCTCGCACTCCTGCCAGACTAAGCTTTGAAACAGTGTTCAGCCATGAGCTGAATATAATTATTTTACCCACAGATAAGGTGGCTTTAAATAGGTTTCGCACGCCAGAAGTATTCTTCTTTTTTTGAAAAAAAAATGTCTATCGATTTTATCCTTTTTTTTGGAAGAAGTAGAACTGGTTTACAACAGCTGTGCAATGAGATATATTTATTTTTGGATAAAGTACATTTTACTCCCTCCATGTACGACCAAAGTCGAGATAACTCCTGAATTATTGTTTGGTTTGTTTTACCCCCACAATTCAATAAAAGAGTTCATTTTACACCTTTTATTAGTATTTTAATCCCAATTTACTTCAGTGGATTGAAATTAAGCAGAGATTTCTTATACAATCCCACACCTAGATCCATGTGAGAAAGTAGTGAACGGATCATATAACACATGAATGTGTAGAGTTTTTTTGTACGCAATCCACTTTCTCCGCTTAATTATACAACAACATGATGAGAGAGATAATTGAACTATAGTTATAGAATGTTAATGGCGAATGAGGGCGATGACATCGCAATGATCAAGATTCAACGAGAGTGAGCACAAGCTACTAGTGGTCGAGAGTCTTGAAAACACATACGGGAAGGAAGAAGGTGTTATATGTCACATTGATTACCCTATTATCGAGTCATAGGTGAAGTTATATGTCACATTGATTACCTTGTCATATCCGACAACACATGTGTTAGTTAATGCAACAATTTCAGCTTAATCCCGGTCTAAATCAATAAATTGGGATTATAATACCAATAAAAGGTGTAAAATGTACTTTTTTATCAAATTATGGGAGTAAACAAACCAAACAATAGTTTAGGAGTTATCTAGACTTTTATTATATTTGGAGGGAGTAATAGTTAATGCAACAATTTCAGCTTAATCCCGGTCTAAATCAATAAATTGGGATTATAATACCAATAAAAGGTGTAAAATGTACTTTTTTATCAAATTATGGGAGTAAACAAACCAAACAATAGTTTAGGAGTTATCTAGACTTTTATTATATTTGGAGGGAGTAAAGTGAACTTTATCCTTGATTTTTTTTCTCAAAGGTAATGTGCTACCTCGGTATGTGCTACTTGTACACTGTTTGGAAGAAACCTTTACTGGGTCTTGATAGCCGAAGCCCTTTTTTTTATGACCGCAAGCCAGAAACATCAGGCCCAATGAGCTCAGAGTGCTTTGGTAACCAAAACACTTTTTTTCTCTCTCCATCAGTCTCACACTTCTGAAGGCTTCCCCTCAACAAAAAAAAAATCTGAAAGTTTGTGGTGTCGCCCCCAGAGGCGACCTGGGCGGAACCATAGTGCTGGGTCGCCGCCGTCGCCTCCCCTACCTCTCCCCTGCCTCGCTGCCGCCTGAGCCCGCCGCAGCCATGCGCGTGGGCGTGAGGACGGCGGCGGCGTGGCGTTCTCTCCTCGAGGAGCTTCTCTCCAGCCGCATGGGTCTCGATGGCGTCCATGCCGCGGAGGGCATCCGCACCGTCGGCCGGCGGCGTATCCGTAGTCATGGTAGAGGGCGCTCTGACTCGCTGTGCAGCTTCGTCGATGGCTGCCACGATGGAGGCACGATTCCAAGTTGTGTGCTTGCTGCCGCTGGTCGGACTGCTTGGTGGGTGGCTATGTGGAGCTGCTCCTCACGGTCCCTCTGTCGAGTGCAATCTTCTGGAGATCCATTGACATCAGGCGAAAGCTCTGCCCAACATTTCAGTTGGTGTCGACAGTGCCGACATCCTTGGGTGTTGATTTCCTCGTTGGAGACGTTGCCGTAATGCTATATGGTTTTCCATGGAGGTCCTCCGGGTGTAAACCTTACCCTGGTCCTCGGGATAGGCGACGACGGCGTTCTAGCGTCATGTTTTTCTTGAAGATGTTGGAGGCCTCTGAGTGTCTTGGTTGTTGCAGATCCCGGTGGTGGTCTTCGTTCTCGTGTCCAGTTGTCGTTCCTCTTTAGAAGCCTTTAGTTGCTCATTCGGCGAGGTTCTTTGGTTGTCGGCTCGGTGGTGTAAGGTGGATGTTCATGTTGGTTGTGTGTGTTTCATGTTGTCCCTGGGGCTGTGGAATTGTAACAAACTCTCCTCTATCTTAATACCAAACATGCAATGCACACTTATTTAAAAAAAATTGTAGTCGTGCTCAAGGTGCAATGGTCTCTCTCTCTCTCAAATTCCAGTCTTCCTACACGCTGGCTTCCTGTGGCCGCTCATGCGCGAGTGCCTCCCTCGTCGCCTTCCTCGCGCCAGGATCGCCATCACCAGAGTCGCCCCTCGTGTCGCTCGCGTTGCTCGTGTTGTTCGTGTCACACGCCATCTCAACAGCCCACCTCCATTCAGTACTATATTCCACATAATAAATGGGATAAAGTTCAATACTTGAAACAGTAAGACAAAAGGAGCATGTTGGACTGTTAAAACACACAAGGAAATGAAAGTACTGTTTCCCTTGTTCTGGAGCAGACACGAACTCAAACACGCGGTATGTAGTTCAAAATAAAAAAAAAGGATAAAAACTGGAGCAGAGCTCTATCTTATCTTATATATACTAATTGGAGGCTCCTTTTGAGGCCTCCACATTAATCGGAGGAAAATCCTAGAAATTCTCAAAAAAAGCAAAACATCTAGCCATTAATTTTGAAGATAGAAATTTCTGACCAATGGATACTCATAACATGGACCCATTGTCGTGGGCTCCGATTAAAAGATCTATTCCTCCACGTTACCTCAAGTTTACATACGTATCTGCTCGGTTCTATCCTTTACAGGTCATAGTCAATTTCTCTCTTGAACCCTAGCGATGGAATATAATGGAGAGGCAAGGCGTCTGGGGAGATAGACAACTTGGAGACGAATCTTATCTGAGCCTGTAAAAGCAACGATCTGTTTGCCCGGCGATGATCTGATGATGGTATCTCTCCATCGTACCACAGTGTGGGATCACGTGATCTGCAGGTAAATTCGTTTTTCTGGTCTATTATATTGCTTCTCTGTGAAAGCTTGCTTTTGCTTTATATCATGTCGACCGATTCCTTTGATGTGGTTCATGTAATCAGAAGTGGTAATTGATCAAAGTCTACCATGTCACTTCCATCTGGCCTGCACAGTAGGGTTCCATCCCCCATCGTTCAATGTTATGTAGATACGGAACTCAAGTGTTTCTAGGTAATTTAGAGTTTTTTTGCTACTAATAAATACCCAACGTACTGATTCCATTGGGAAAGAATCTTAAAATAGAGAAACATATTGGCCTCTAGGACTCTATATGTATAATCGCCAAAAGTAGTGGAGTCACTAGCCTTTACATGGCAATGACATTGCCACAGTAGATTTTTGGCAAATATTTTTTTCTTTGCTAGCATGGTCTCAAGTTTAATATTTTTATGTGTTTCTTCTCTTTACCATATATTTGTTGCAAATCAATCATATATACCATTCTACTGTGGGAAATATCTCATGCATGAATATGCTCCACATTGATGCAAAATGGATCAATCTACAAGATAAAATTTTTAAGGTTTCATCGAAAGAAATTGACAACTTCAGTCAAAAGTAACAATATACAAATATAACGTTCGTTGATACGTGTTCATGGCCTGTTTAAGATCTAGAGGTCAGAAGGAGGCATGAAAAGAAAGGTGATGAGCTCATATTCTTTGATGAGGAAATTTCAACTGAAGCTTCCGAATTCATGTAAATTGTCAGATCATGTACTTAGAGACTAAAGTGTATTCAAAGGTAAATATTTGGATCTGTTCGTACCTCTCTTTAAATTTCATAAATACTTACCAGTTCGTTGATATCCACTTAGTCAAGCTTCTATATAGCTGATATTTTAAACCATCAATGCAGTGAGTTTCCACAGCATCAGTTATCACTAATCTGTTTTGCTAATCTTATCCTACCAAATGCTCAAGTGACAAGCCACAGTAAGAAAACGAAGTTGCTTTGTAAACAAATGAAATGTCAGAGAAACTCTTCAAGTTTGAATAATTCCATTTGTGCAGCAGAAGAACCTTTTCAGTATTCAAACTCATCAAGGAAAGAACCTTCTGTTGAAATACGCCTTTTTCCATAGTTGATGTGATGGGTGATAAATAGACTCCATGGAAAGCTAATGTAACTGAGCAAATAATTAGCCTTTTGCCACAGATATCTTTTCTTTATCAAGAATGCCTACAGCAGCACCAGGTATTAACATTATTTAGTATTTATCAATTACGTTTTAAACCCAGTGAAGGGTAGTTTCAGGGAGCTGACAAGAATAATTGTGTTATATAGAGTGTGCAAACGGTCCCAGTTTGTTGTAGTTTATTGCAGTTGCATCGATCTTACCATCACAAAAGATATTTATAAAGGAAAAATACACAACACATAGCCATCTGAATAGTCACAGGAAAATATATAAGTATTTAATACATCAAGAGTGCATGCATGTTTGTAATTGAATTTTTATATTACAGCAATATATAGAATATTACCCATGCATGTTGCGTAACAATTGATACCTTACCCGTGCAACGGCACGGGTTGATAGTCTAGTATATACTAATTGGAGGCTCCTTTTGATGCCTCCACATTAATCGGAAGAAAATCCTAGAAATTCTCACAAAAAAGCAAAACATCCGGCCATTGAATTATTATAATCTAATATACGTAGCCATTCGATCTAATTTGCCTCTATTTACCCACCTATGCCATCATAAAGAAAAAAGCTTCCATATACTTTCTATCGTACTCTCATGTTAGTAGCATTTGATAATCCACCGCCTGCCTCCTGTCGACTCTTCTCACGTGATAGCCTGCAGCCCTAGCGCCGCCACCTATCGATACAGATTCAAGACTGCTCATCTCGGTCACGGGGGCGACAAAGGGCCTTGGAACCTGACTGCAGGTTTTGATCCGTCATGCCATCATCGAGAAGAACAGAAGAGATAGGCCAGGCGCACAGGTGGAGGAAGAGGCAGAAATCCGGCAGCCGCGGCTTCGATCAGAAGAAACACCGTAGGGATACAGGTCATGTGAAGGCGTCATCGCGTCGCCCCTGCCTGCGTGTTCTCAATACCTGAGGCATGCGTGCGGAAATTTGTGGTAGAGATCTCAGGTAAGTTGAACTTGCTGTCGTTGTTTGCACGTAAAAATTACAGTTCCTCTAGGAACACGACGGGTTTTCATTCGAAAGAAAAACCAACAGTTCAACATATCTGACAAGAAAGCATTGAAACCCCGGAGCATGCTATACAGGATTCACCTGTATCGAATCAGATTTTAGGCTTCTTGGTGTATCATACAAATCATACGTTGGTGCTAGGCCCAGGTGAGGTTATGATCCGGTCGTCCAAGCAAGGCCTATTCGCAGGTATACTTACAGGTACAAGACATGTGCTGTTAATTAGGACATGCTGATGGAAGATTAATCCAAATTAGGTTGTCGATTGATCCATAATACTTGGCATAAGCATACGGACTGATCAACTGACCTATGGCTAGATCTGGCTGGGGTAGTGCCTAGAATCTATGACCAAGGCCGCCCACAATAACAAGAGATAATTATTACTACTACTCATTCTCCATATACAGATGAGGTTGCTTGACTCCGAAGGGACTAATAACAACAACTAAGTAAACGAATCTACGAATCCTTGCTGCAGTTACACAGTAGTGTGGTACTACATTAGAGTTTGCACGCGACAGTATTGTGTGCTGGCCCATGATACTTAATAAAATATCAACCTACATGTATTTATGATATATCCAATTGTCGTTCAGTTTTTTCTACATGTTACGATATTTACTTGAAGTTTAGAATAATTTACTTGAAGTTTAGAATATGTGTACATATACGGTTATTTAAAAGAAAATGCACATTCTATTTCAGACAAAGTTGTGATTCTAAATAAATGATACAACTCTTTTTATTTTCTGAAATATTCAAAATAGATGGATTTTGTGCTCCTCAAGTTTAATATTAATTAAGAAACAATGGTGTTCCTCTTCATAAATTAGGGATAGTTTTAAATTTTCGTAGCCCGTGCAATTGCACAAGTCGATGGATTTTATATGGTTATGTTGGTGTTCCATGCTTTATTGCAGTGCTAAAATATATATTATCTATGTATTTAAATGTGCGTCTAGAAATTACAGTGCTAAATTCAAAACTGTCTGCAAGTAAAAGCAGTTGTTTAGTTACAGTTCATGAAGTGTCACTAGATTATAATAAATTGTAAATTAGGTTTTAGACAATGTTGAGGTGGTGTTTCTCACTCTCAAAATAACTAAAACATGGCTGTGGAAAGAGTGGAATACTTGAGCCTTCAAGAAAGAAAATCAAAATTTTCATTCGAAGTAGTCAAGCAGAAATTAGGGGTGAGACTAGGGAGGGGCTGGAAAGGGCCTAGCGCTCCCTAACATTACTAATTCTTCCTTTGGTCAGCTTTAGATTCGTCTTATCAGATTACAAATTTACTACCCAGCATGTAATTAATCTTATCTGCATTCATGGGTTCGCCCTTGCACTTGTAGATACAGGGAGACACTAGAGGGTTGAACGTATAGGGTTTGTAAACACTTCTTACTATTGTATGGTGGTGTTCTCTAATAAATGCATACAGTGGTCAGAAGTCAGCGGACCTCTTGAATATTCTGTCATATACACCATTCTGCAGTAGCATGAACACAATAATATCCATGAGGAGCATAACGATATTGTGTTATTAGTTAGTGGTTCGGACTATGTTTTCTAGAAACCTTAATTGTATATATAGGACTATAGATGAAAGAATAATGGTTGAGAAGAATAAGATCTACAGTACTGTGAAGGCAAAAAAATACAGAAGGAATCATTACATAGTTTGAGAGGCAAATGGTGATGAAAAAGTTTCAAATTAGTTAATTACCAGCGTGTAAAACTTTATACAAACATGCACAGTATTTTGCAATTAGAACAATGGATTATCATGATTTGTTTCATTACATTGTATTTTGATACTGTTATCATCTAAATAGTTTAAATAAACACATGCATTTCCTACTTTAAATAATAAAATAATATTTCAAAAATTACAATAAAGAAAGTTGAAAGATTTTTGCGAATTGAGTATATTTGATTTTTTGACAATAAAAACAGTTACATATTTGTATACAAAAACTGCAAGCCCGTGCGGATGCACGGGTTGATGGACTAGTATGCTAAATTCTTCATCTTCCATTCCGGGACTTGTTCTCTGCCCAAAATCAAGGACTCCAGTTTGACTTCACTATAACTGCAATCCATCACTTGGTGATATCATCTCAAAGACTATCTTCATCAGAACTTTCTTCTTCAGATTGCTGTTTTGAGCACACCAGCCTCCTGACTGCATGTTTCCAAGTCGGTTCTGGCAGATCTCACCATGATCGTACATGATGTTAGAATTTATGCATGCAAATCTCAACACGAAATTAAAAATTATATATACACATATGAGAACAGACTATGGCACCCAATAGTTCTTAAAGTTTTAAAGGAAAATTATTGTTTATGTAAAAAGACAAGAGCCATGTAAAAAGAACTACACATATATAGCCGAACTAAATGCAATGAAGCTACTGATTTTACGAAAAAAAAAGTAAGGACGACTACCACTTCAACTGGTTCTCTAAATGTAAGCTGACGCATATCAAACTCTAAAAGGGAAAGTAATCACAGAGTACTGTATACTATCATATAGTATCAGTGCAAAGGACCGTGGAGAAGTTTCACTAAAGGCAATTGGACAAAAAAACTAATACAAATTGTCTGCAGTAAGTCCACGATGCCATGCTTAATTTAGTGCAGGACTAAAGGAAGATTGAGAGAGAGAGAGAGAGAAAAGAAAGAGAGAGAGAGAGAGATGACTGACTATAGTGAAGTGATATATTGGTGCCTAAATTTTTTGACCTAGTTGTGCGTGTTTAATACCACCAATGCAATATGCAAAGGTTCAAAAATTGAGGTATTAGTGGTGCATTGGACAATATAATGTATATATCATCAACAGTTGGCTAGAGGTTCTGAACACCGTAAATTTTTATCACTAAATCATACCGCATCTTGTAATAACTAACTGAATGTTTTAAGTGAAGAGTTGTGTCTTACGGAATGGAATACCAAGCTCGTGACTATTTGGTTAAAAGAAACAGCAAAACTGGAGATTACCTTGATAACGTGCATCTAGACGTTTCTCCTCGAGGTAATCCAAACGTCTTTGTAGGCTCCGCGGAAGCAACTTTATACCATCACATTCATAAATCTGAAGACGTCTAAGAGATGAGTATGGTTGAGGCCCATCCGGTAAGGAAACCAGGCTTTTGCATCGATAAAGCCAGAGTGTATCCAGCGATGGGAGCTCTCCTAAGCAAGATTCCAGAGATTCCAACCTATTGCATGAGCAAACAGTTAATTTTTGGAGGGTATCTAGCTGTCCTGATAGGGATTGAAGATTGCCACAACTACGAATGGTTAAGGTCTTGATAGATGGAGGAAGATTGGCAACATGTGACAAACCATCGCAGTTCTCTATTGTTAGAGATTCTAGGCATGGAAGGAAGGGATGCTTGGCTGCAGATGACAGCTTCAGTACAGCTGTAGATGTTATGACTTCACTACTGCTGGACCCTGGAATTGGTGATGATGTATCCAGCCATACAACATCTTCTCCACTCACCAAACTCGCATCCTCCTGCTGACCAAATACGATGGACTCTACATTATTGCTGCAGCATTCAATATGTAAACTCTTGAGAGATGCTGGCAGCTTGGGAAAAACTACCAAAGATGCGCAATCATCTATCCATAGAGATTCCAGACGTGTCAGGAGCCCACCCTGTTCTGGAGCTGGAGCAGATTGCTCATCAGAAGCTTCTGTGAGTCCTGTATGTTTGCTGCATCGCCAAATTGATAAATTCCTCAGGGATATCAGGGCCTGGAACACGTTTTCTGGCCAGTAGACAAGAGCATCACAATCTGAAATTGTCAAATCTACTAGCTGTGCAAAACATGTCCATAGAGCCAGAGCACTTGAGTGGGAGGAGAACAGAAGGTCACACCTAGTTAACGTCATATCTATCAGGGGGAGTTCATGATTCCATTCCTGCTTGACATGCTGCAATGTTGTTTCTGTGTCATCAGGTGACACAGCCAGACTCAGACTGGACAATGAAGGAATGTATCTGCTAGCTGCTTGTAGGGATATTTGTTGGCCATCTCCTTGTATGACTAATTTACTTAGCTGCGGTGCTTCAGGTAGATCAGTCAACTTCGGGCAGCTATGAATCGCCAAGTCCTCCAGCAGAGGAAATGTTACTTCTTCTCCTGGAGTTCTTTTGACTGCTTCCCATCTTTCAAACATACCCAAACAATATAACCCCATTTCCCTTAATGTTGGAAACGCTGAGCGCCACTTAGTGTGCACTCCGCTAGATGATTTCACAATCACTGACGATGCTTTTGGTAATGCAATCAAACTTTTACACTCCCTGATATGCAGCTTCTCAACCTTGGGAAAAATCAGCTCTTCTCCTTGTAACTCATCGGTGTCCAACCATGCCTTGAAATTTGGCATATTATGCAATTTAAGAAACTTTAGATTCTGAAATGTGATGGGTGTAGTGCCACTGCTGCACAAACAATGTAAACTATGCAACCCATCCAGGTTAATAAGTTGCAGGGAAGGTAACTGCCAGAGTGCAGGAAGCTTCTCGAGCCTTTTGCAATCACATAACACAAGCTCTACCATGCCATTCAACGTATTTGTCCACATCGGAACATTTCTGCTCCTACAGGAATATATCCTCAGAGCCTTCAGCCCATCATGAGGTTTCAGACATTCGACCACCTCTTCATGATTTTTATTCTGTGCTTCCAAGTCACTATCAGTCCATCGTAACTCCAACTCGGTCAGTTTTTCCTTATTTCCAAGACCTGCTGCTTGTGCATCAGAGCCTATCACATTTTCAAGCTGCCGTAGCTCCAGTTTACCGCCAAGGTCCAAATTCTGCAATTCTCTCACATTACTGCAACCGGAGTCGGTACCTGCTACAAAATACGTAAGTGTCTGTAGGGAGGTGAGGCGTCCAAGCTCTGCAGGCATGCTTTTCAACTTCCAACAATGGAGAATGTAGAGGTGACGGAGGGAAGTCAAATACTTCAGTTCCATTGGCAGTCGCTCTAGCTTATGACAGTAAGACAGATTTAGTGTTTGCAGATGATATAGGATGCTCACGTCTTCTGGAAGTGTTTTAATATCACTATATGAGATATCAAGATACCTCAGGTGATGAAGATATTTCGGCCTTATGAATGAACCTCTGATCTTTAAAGCTCTGATAGAGTTGTGTTTTGATAAAATCTTTATACTTTCTTCCATACTTCCATTACATATCATTGTTTGGAATGCTAGTGATCCTTTCTCTAGGGAAGCATTCAGAAGAGTTTCTGGTCGATGGCCTGACAAATACAGGTGACGAATTGAATGAAGAGCATCCTCACTTTCGCGTGAGCGTGTAGCTATTGCAGCACATTCTTTTCCCATAGAAGACTGTGCAACATCGTGCATAAAGTCGTGGATCTTACAAGTAATTCTAGAACAATACCCGTCATTAAGAGGTCCACAATATCCATTGTCAAATGGGACACTCTTCAAATCCTGGAAAAATGATCTTGATGCTAGCTCATTGAAAATTTGTTTTCCATAGAGTTCAGGGCGCACACCTTCCTGCTCCAGGATAAAACCATTGGCCATCCACAATTGGATCAGCATTTCCACATCAATCACATAATCCTTTGGAAACATAGCACAAAAAGCAAAGCACTGCCTCATATGTGACGGCAAGCCATTGTAACTCAGCTTGAGTACTGGTAAGATTTTGTTTTCCTCGTCACAAACCGAGCTTCTACTTAGTACAACCTTCCATTCTTCCTTGGTGGTCTTGGTACGCAGTAAAGAGCCCAATGCTGTAGCAGCTAAAGGAGAACCAACACACCTCTTGGCAACTTCACCAACCATTTTAACAAGTTCACCAGGCCATTCCTCTTCTTGCTTTGAACTGAATGCTCTTGTCTTGATAATTTTCTCTATGAAGTCAGTACCCAAGCTTTCAAGTTTATAGGCTCCTTCAGTTGTGCCCATCATTAGTTCAGCAACAGCTTCATCGCGCGTTGTTGTCAACACTGAGCTGCCACTGCCACCATGCTGAAAGTAGGACTTCAGCTTCTCCCACTTGTGCTCATCACGGTTCCAAACATCATCCAATACGAGGAGGTACCTCTTCCCGCTCACTGCCTTTTGAAGATTACGTGCTGGTGATTTTTGGCTTTCTTCACAACCATTCTCTTTCACTACACAACCATTCTCTTTCACTATTTTGTCAGCTAGAGAATCTACATCAAAGTTATCGGAGACACACACCCAGAGCCGCAACTGGAAGTGCTTCTGAATTTCAGGGTCATTGTAAACAAGCTGCGCTAAGGTCGTCTTGCCCAAGCCCCCCATTCCGACGATGGGAAGGACTGTGAGATTTGAGCTGCTGGCTTGAGCAAGCAATCTATCAACAACATACTTCTTCTCTCGGGCTCTTGATTCTTTGGCAATGTTCAACGGATCAATGATATCGGGACTATTCTGCCTCAAGTAAATTATGGGCTCTAGCGGCCCTGATTTGAACATGAACCTAAAGTCATTCATCTCTTTGATGAGGATATCAATTTCTTGCAAGATCATACGTAGGTAGTTTGCCATCCTGTAACGAAACACAAAACGATTGTGAGAAGGGAAGAGCTTTATTACATCCATGCCGAGGTCCTTGTAGTGACCCTCTTCCTTGGCTTTGCGGCGCAGCGCCTCGTATTTGAACTCGTCGAGGACATCATTGGCCTGGTAGGCCACCTTTCGGACCTTCTCCAGCCAAGCTTTCGCCCCTTCTCTCTTGGCCGTTGCCTGCTCCTCAGCGTCAGTGATGACATCCAGGATGTTCAGCAACTTGCGCTTGAGGGCGTCGTGCTGCTCCTCCATGCCCTCCATCACCTGGTACTGATTCAGGAGGTAGCTGGAGGCCTTCTCCTTGACCATGGACACCAGTGGCCCGACCACCATGGTGGCCAGTACCTCAGCCATGGGTACGCCTGGAGCTCGCAACACAACACAGGGAAACACAATGCTAGGTATGGAGAGAGTGAAGCTAGATGCAGAACCGATCTCTGCTGCTCCGCACCGCTCAATCGCTCATGCTACCGCCGAGAGCTGCTATGCTGAGCTCTGATCTGTTACCGCAGAAGCTTCTTGCACCTCCAAATTGACAAACTCTAGAGCAGGCACCAGGGCAGGGATCTGCATTTGGTGGACTGAGGGGGAGCCATAGTGGAAAGTAGATAGAGAACAGATAAGGACTATGAAACGAGATGCCAAGAGAGCAAGAAATGAAAGGAGAGGAAGGGACGAAGGGCAGACAATAATTGGTTTCAGGAGCGAGAAATCTACTTGCCGATTTTTTATAACAGATCCACCACTTGCGGTAGAGACCGCTGTCGGGACGTTAGTTAAGGACTTATTTAATTAATCAAATTCGTCCCTCCCACTTCATTATTCACCCACCATTTATTTCACCCCTTTTTTCTAACTAAAAACCCTCACTTCTGTGACACCTGACACCCCGTGTCATAATCATTTTTACGAGATAGCATTTTTAAAATGTGTCAAATAGTTTTGGGTAGTCAAATAATTAAAACTTAATTTGAATTGAACTACAACTTGAATGTTTGTAACATAAGTGGATACCTCCAAAAATATATGTTGTAGTACATGTCAAAGGAAAATTCTAGCCCAAAGGGCACCCATTTTTATTATACCCCGGTTAAATCAGGGGAGCTTACTTTTATGCATTTTTGCTGAATTAATATAATTTAATTGGGAGGAATTGTAGACCAAACTCAACGTGCATGTCACTTTCTCGAGTTGATCTACCCAAGGAAATTTTTCCCATTAATTTTCGAGCTTGGGAAGTGCTTGTATTTAAATTTTCATTTCGAATGAAAGCCACATTTGAAAATTCGGGGAAAAAGAAAGATGCTAGGGAATATGCTTACGGGCCCCACCTGTCAGCCGCACACACCGAGCTCACGGGCGCGCCACGCCCAACCGGAGCCGTACGTCGGAGCCGCGTGGCGTGCGCCCCTAGCGATGCCCCACCCGGTCGGGAGCTAAGGGGAGGAGCCCAAGGCCCGGCCGAAAGCGCCCCTCCCTATTCCTCTCCCATTTTTCCCTCTACCTCGCCGCCACCGCCCGCCATTGCCGCCCGAGCTCGAGCTCGTCGCCCGCCGCCTCGCACCATCTCCGCCCGAGCCTCGTTCACCCGTAGCTCGCCCCGACCAACTCCCACTCCACGAGCCGGCCGCAAGGAAAACCATGGAACGTGGGTGACGAATCGGACTTCTTCCCCATTTCCGACAGCCGTGAGGTCCCGAACAAATTACCCATCTCCGGTTAGCCTCTTCGCATCATTCTTCGTTGTGTGCGTGCTCGGACTCCTCCCCGGACTCCACCGACAAGTTCCTCCCTTGATTTTTCCCGCGAGGTGAAGTCGGCACCATTTTTCCCCTCCGCCATTGCCGGCCGTTCGTAAGCTCCACGATGCGAGCCACCCTCGGAGCTGCCCATCCTCGCGTGGAGTTGACGACGGTCTTCTCCAAGCTTCCGTGAACCTCTGCGAGCCGACGGCATTGGATTTCGTGCTTCCCCGAACATGAGTCGCCTTGCCGAACCCGCACCGCCCGCCACCCTTGCCGCCGGCAGCGCTCCGGTGAGGTCCCCAACCCCTAACCCCACCACCCGGCCCGTCACGGCGTGCGCAACAATCTAGAGCCCAGCCAACCCACCTTGGCCACCTCCGGCAGCTGCGCCGCCGCGCGCCATCGGGCCACGTGGCAGAGCCACACGGGTGAGATCCCGTGTGGCCACGGCCGCTTCGGATCCGGGACTTTGTGGTCCCCGTATGGCCCCGGGCACGGGAATTAAATATAAAATACCAATAGCATTTTTATAATTAAGGCAGAAACTTGATTAAACTTAGAAAATCCATATCCTTTATTCTAGACATCAAAAAATTGCAAACCAAAATTTGTTGGAATCCTTGAGACATGTACTATTTATGGGGCATTTAAATTGGCGTGATCAGGAGTAAATTAATTGGATTAAATTCCTTTATACCCATACTTGTTTAGCACTTAATTAATTATGGTCTTGCATTTAATATTGAAGTATAATTTAATTATCATCCTTAATTGGTGCATAGTGACCAGAGGTATTTAGACTCATATTTTACCTAGATTTTGCAAGGTAGATAATTTATTTTCATGCACCTAGGATGGTAATTTAAATGTTTCATGGGAGTTGCTAATTGCAATGAAATCATTTCACCCTCGCTCGACCCCAAGTTATTTTGTTGAAATTCATAGGTATTACATAAAATATTTAAATTGTGATTTCACTAATGTAAACATCACATTTGCATCATGTAGCTGCGGTGGTGAACGTGGTGACCGGCGAGGAAGAACGAGAAGACGTTGCTGCCAGTGACCCCGCTGTTCAGGGTCAAGCTCAAGGCAAGCCCCGTGCACAACCTTTTATGTTTAAGTCTTTATTCCATCACTATATGCTTGTAGGCCTCTATTGTGCATTAGGTTTATAGGAGTTGTGATGAAAACCTAGCATGCGATGAGGCTATTATGTATCCCTATTCGACACCCCTACGTAGATGCTTGCTTAATTAGGGCGATAATCCATCGAGTGGTACGGACACCACTCGTAGTATAGGACAATCACTTTTGAACACGATGCTAAGTATTGAGATGAGAATGAAAATTAGAGCCCGGACGGGCAATTTAGGTGGAAAGTGAAGGACTCGTAAGAGTCTTCAAGGTGGTAGCCCCGTCTCGTGCACACAATGACCGTGTCGTGTCCGGCCCATGTGGATTAAGTTTGAACGTACTCGTTTGCATGCTGGTGTTAATGGGCCCAAGAAACCGATGTACGGATGGTTGGTATATGTTAGAGAGATACCATATTCCCTTGGTTACTAGGCAGGAATTTGGGAGAAGAGGAGGGAGCACTCTACTCACGGATGACGTCCGGGACGGCTTCACGTGAGGGACCCTTCTCGGGGAACTAGGCCCGACTAACACTACAATGTCGGCTGGGAAAGGTTGTCTCATGCGGCTTCTAGGAAGCGCGTATGTGGCGTGCAATCAGATTGCTCCTGTAGGATGTAAATCAATTCGAATCGATGCCCCTCACGATGAACGAGTACCGCTTGTCCCTGCGTCGGAACGTAGTAAGAAGAGGAACGTAAGTGTTGATGATGGTTAATTTGTTGTATTGCTTATTACATTGTTTGGAGACATGTAATGCTATAGCATAGTGCAATTTAAATTTATTTATTTATACAACTTAATGAACTACTAAAAGATGAAAGTAAGGACGCACTTATAGGGTGGCTTAGTGCTTAATTATCATATCCCCGGCCTTTGCATGTCTAGGAGTCGGCTGTAGATGGCCACTTTGACGGGTCGAGTCTTGCTGAGCTTTAGTTGCTCGTAGCTTTGCTCTATGTGGTTTTCGAGAGAACCATGTCGAACAGGATGTCTTAGATAGAGATGGCGACCGGCAGGACCAGTCCGCGAACGGAGGCCACTACATTTGGGAGTGGTGCGGTCCGGAGGAGTAGAGTCGTTGATGTGCCGGTAAGGTATTTAGGGCAAAACACATGTCTCTACCGGATGGCCCGTGGTGTATCACCGTGAGAGCGATTGTATCTTATTTGCTTCCATGGTTGTAGTTTATTTTCCAAACTTATTTGCTTCTGAAAAATTATGAGACTGATGTATTATTGTACCCTGGATGAATGTAAGAGATATGTACTTATATTCATTGTATGATGCTTATGTTTATATGTTGTAAATATCGGACATCATAGCGTGTCTTTCCGGTCAGATTGCCAGTGTGTCGTTCCGATCGATGTGCTTCGTCCTCCATGGCCATGGCAGCCAGATGAGATGAGCAGCTCAGTTCTGTGTCTAATGCCTAAACACTTGTTGTCATCTCCATCAGTTGATCAGCGGAACGGTGTAAGGTGCCGCGAGGAAACGGAGATCTCCACTGAATCAGTTGTCGTACACCTAGCCATCTATTTGCCGTGACCTTCTTCATAGGTCCAAGGTAATTAATCCATGAAAACCTAAGAGACTCAAGGTTTGGGTTAATTACCAGAATTTCTGCATGATAAAATTGTACAATAGAAGGATTGGCTGGTGAAAGAGGAGCAAGGCAAATCAAAGCCGCACTCCATTCCAAGACATATCTAGCAACATACAAGAGGGTATATTTGATTTCCAACATTTACTTATGCATCTTGGTAAAGCAAAATTACATATATATGTCGTCCACCTGACATAAACTCAATCAATAATTTCCGATGAGGAAAAACTAAGAGACTCAAGATTGAGCAACAAAAGAAGGGAGAAAAAGGCCAACATGGGAGAAAAACATAATATATACAATATATATGTCTAAGCAAATATGAGGAAACACAAAATATATACAATAAATATGTCTAATTTGGTATTTTCACCCACTGAGTGGCTAGGAAGAACAAACTGCTACATATATATATGTGTCGAGGAAGAACAAACTGCTATAGCAGACAGAAATACAACAATATGGATCAGATGAGTTGAGAGATATTGTTACACATGAAAAAGGAACACCGGCAACTGGCCAAGGTGAGTTTGTTCTGGATTATTTTTTAATTGAAACTGTCTATTATTTTATTATATTCTAACCTCCGGTATTATATTACTATATAGTCGAGCTCAATTCTGTGCTCTCAGGAAATACTTGCGACCTGCACAACAATGTAGAAGCTAACTCTTGGATATAATCAAATTTCCCAACCAAAAATTCTATAATGGATTTCTTGCTAAACCTATCCTTCTCATAATTTTTCCGAAAATTATTCCTATCATTTATTTGTTATGAAATTTGCTCATAATTTTTTCGGAAACTAATGTTTTGACAATGATCCATGATAACACTTGTTATATAATTATTTATAAAATACATCGGAATTTATACGTTTAGTGACAAAGATATTATGATGTATAACCACCTTAGCCCATTGGGCCGACCCGGAGAGAAGTCCAAGAATGCCTAGAGAGGAAGGTGCCCAGCCCATCTAGGAGCCCAACAAGGCCACTAAGAGGGAGGCACCCAGCCCATCCAAGGCCTAACAAGGCCATGCAGGGGAAATCCTGCCCATCTAGTAGCCATGCATCATGTATGAGTATGATCAAAATACCCTTATATGAGTATAGTGAGTCTAAGGGCAATTATGTAAACTATGATGACAATAATTGTTAGGTTGAGAGAATATGTATCTATAAATACTCTCTCAACGCATCACAACCCCGAACCCTAACTCCACCGCCGATAAACCCACCGTGGACGCGCTCTCGCCACCACTTTGCTCTCCTCCGAGCTCACCGCTGGCGCTAATCCTCCACCGACGACACGGCCCCACCACCGCATTGCACCGCCAGCACCTCGCATGCGCTCTGCCACCATGTTCGCCGCCACTCGTGAAACCCTAGCTCGCACGCCGGCCACTTTGCCCGCATGTGCACCAGTCAGGTGCTTGCATTTCCCCTTGCACATCAAAATGTGTTGTGTCTATCTCTTTTTTTTTTTTTTTTTTTTGTTAAAAGAGGTTGCCGCAAAGTAGTTCTTGCTGTACATCAAGCTCTCCAGTATTCTGAGGAATGATTTGTTGGGCCTCAATGTCTCAGTCTGTCTTACAAAGCCAGGCCATTACAATTTACACCGTACCGGCAACAGCCATATGTAACATTTTTTTAAAGGGCAAAAGCTTTCTAGGGGACAAATTAAAGAAGAGGGAGGGATCGACAGGGAAATTTTTTCTATCTAATGAAGCGCGCGGGGTTGGTCCCTAGTATGACACAGGGAGCTGATCGGCCGTCCTATCAGCCATTGATGTGCGTGTTCCGCTGGGTGCCCTGCCTGGTCGTGTGGTCCGTTCGTTACAATCACGAACCAATCCATGTTAGCTAGAACTCACCTTGACCGGGCAGCCAGCCAGCCAATGTGCCGGACCAAACCGGTGAAGACAGTAGCGTCCGACTCGCCACTCACACTCCCCGTGTGGCGTGAAACTAAGCTTTTAAACAGTGTTCAGCCATGAGCTGAATATAATTATTGTAGCCACACATATGGTGGGTTTAAATAGGTTTCGCACGCCAGAAATTTTCCATTTTTCTTTTTAAAAATGTTTTTTGGAAGATGTGGAACTGGTTTACTACGAGCTGTGCAATGAACTATACTGCTTTTTTTTCTCGAGGGGAATGTGCTATATACGGTATGTGCTACTTGCATTCACTGTTTTGAAAAATCGTTTACTGGGCCTTGGTAGCCGAAGCCCTTTTTCTGATGACCACAAGCCAGAACATGGAGCCCATTGAGCTCATGGAGTGCTTGAGAGTTGAGACCAAAACATCTTCTCTCTCTCGATCAGGCTTCACACTTATGAAAGTTTGTTGAGCTCTCTCAAAAATAATTGTAGCCACGCTCAAGGTGCAAGGGTCTTTTCACTGAGCCGCGACTAACAACAATTATTCAATCAGCGTCGTTCGCTCTATCAGAGTAAATGAACATCCTTCGGTTGCTCTGTTCTGCTTTCATGCATACCGTCACAGACAGACGAAGCAAAGGTAATCGACCGATCGGGCGTCCTATCAGCCATTGATGCGCGTGTTCAGCTGTTGCAATCATGTTCGAAGCCATGGTTGTATAAGAAGTGACCGGGCAGCCAGCCAACCATCACCAAAGAAACGACCAGACAATGGCGCCCAACTGGCCACTCACAATCCTCCTCCTCCTCCTTGCAATGTGCGCGAGTAGTCAGGCGGCTGCCAGCAACAGCTACGGTGGTGGCACTGCAGGGGTCACCGTGGCGGCGCCCTCCTCGGCGATGCTGTGGCAGCGGCGGCGCCTGGAGGACGAGGTGACGCCGGAGTTCCCGTCGGCCGCCATCCGCGGCGGCGGGATTGGGTATGCTACCTTCAACCCCAACAAGCAGGTGTGCATCAATGGCTGCGCTGCGCGAGGAGCTTCCTACACCCGGTCGTGCACCTTCCAACAGCGTTGCCCCCAGGGACGCCGCAACTGACCGGCCCGCGCCAAGTGCGATGAGCTCGCCAGTGACGTCCAACGCGACGACGACCCCCGCGTTACCGTTTGTGTGTCTACAGTTGTGTTCATCTGTCTCGATCGTATTTCCATTCTACTAGGTTCAAGTTATACTACCAATGTTCCAAAATTCTACTATCACAACATAAATCACCGTTTGTATTTCCAAGAACGCGAGGAAATGCAGAAGCATTCTCGTTTTGGTTGCCAACTTAACTCCGAGCATGCAACCTAACTTCGAGCATGCAACCATTCGTAGTGTGGAAGTTTCAACTTTCAACCGTACTACTTAGTAGAAAAATGATGATGTGGCATAAAAAATAATAAGAGAGAGAGAGAAAGAGAGAGTAAGCGCTATAAAAATTAATGAGAGAGCAATAATGATGATATGGCATAAAAATGATGAAACTTGGCCAGCACCGTCTCCAGCGAATGAAAATTCAATGAAACTCTCATTGAAAATATATTGTGTCATCCTAAGCATGTTTTGACCAATAAAATCTTAGTAATTTAATGATTTTACTCACCTATGAAATTGTGAGATGAAATAGATGCATTGAGAGAGATAGTTTCATTCTCTAAATCAAAACTAAAAGCTTGATGTGGCACATTTGGAAACGGTGAAATGAAATCGTGTATCGAGACTGGCCTTACTTTTGCCATGTTGGGATAGTTATTGATCCGCACTCGTACTAAGTTTTCTGTCCGAATCGTTAACAAAAGAAATATGGGGGAAGTATGATGATTACCAAGTTGCAGCGCAAAATGAAACAAAAACTTTTGTGATGGCCACGGCATCAAAGATGATTACTAAGACAATACTTCGGTCATACTCTGTTCTCAAAATCTTGTTGTTTTCCGTTAGCTACTAGGTTTCCTCACCATCAGATCAAAAAATAACCTTTTTATAATCCAGATCGTAACAAATTTTCTCCCTTTATAAGCTTACGTAACCCTACAAATTCTAGTACAAACCAGTGTTCAAAAAGAGGAAAGATGAAAAACAATTAACCGTGCAGTTGTGTTCGAACGTCAGCAATCAAGTACATGAAGATGTGAGAGTATGTATATATTTTGTTACTAATTTTCCCAGCTTATACACTGTACGCCCTTACTACCAAGTTGCGACGCAACTCCATCAGCATCACGCAATAGTGGGGTTGCATCGCAAATTTAAAACCTTTTGCACTGTTGATGTCGGTGGTTTGCATTAAGTGCAGCACTTAGTCGTAACAACTGTGCAATCAGCATCATCAACCCGCCCTTCTGCCTGGTCCTAAGTGGTCCGGCATTGTTGATCATGATAACGTAGTCTGCAACTTCCAACCTCTGCACCGTGTAGTAATGGTCACATATTACGTATCTGTTACATGTAGCTATCAAACTGAAGCACAAGACCGAGTGATGCGAGCAGCACCGCATTCAATTTTCTCAGCGTAATAGTAATCTTAAACGACACTGTCGTCCAAAACACACACACATGGATAGCTACGTGGGGCAAAGGACGGGTTATGGTCCCGTGTGGCAGGGACGCTCCACCCGACACTCGAGCTTGCCAAGCTTAAGTTAGTGATTGGTCAGCTTTGGGTGGGGGTTAGTTAGCTTGGTCTATAAGAAATAAAAATGTGGCACTTTTGGTTTAGATTGAAACAATTCAGCCATGAACGGAACACCAAAACCTCTTTTACTCACGAAAGATGGCATTCCTCTAGTGAAATTGCAGAGCACATGTCCTTTTTGTTCAGAAAAAAGAAACAAAATTGGCCTTTGATTTTGCTCAGCGTAGCAAATGATTCTATTTTTTTGAAGAAAGTGATGTTGTCCAGTCCTTCAGTAGCGACCAAAACACTAGTTTCATTTGTCGACTGTTCTAACGAATGGTTTATTGGGCCTAACAACCAATGCACATTGCATCCTCCATCATATTAGGATGGCAACAAAACAGAAACGTCAGGCCCATTGAGCCCGTGGATCTTTGATGCCGAATCTCAACACTTGTTTCCTCTAGTCACTAGAAGAACAGAACATCTCGTATAACACCTTGAGCCATCGTTGTTTCACAACTCATTCGCTTTTCATATCCACCGTAGAACCTTAACAGAGCTCACATTATGGATACTGCACATTATGCAAAAGGCCGTCTTCTCTAAAGAAATTGCAGACATAAACAGAGTTCACTTCACTTCCAACGGGAACGCACATTATGCATACTGCAGTCAGTTGATCTGAAAAACTCTGTTCTTGATTTTTCCTTGTTTATTCAGCTAAGGAACAGAAACGGGACAGCAGCAGCATTACATTCCTGGATTCTGATCAAATGGACCAAGAAGAACCTTAACAACAGTTGAGAAAGTAAAGCACCAAAAGAAAATGAAAGGCATCATCCAAATGGCTTCGTCGTCGTCCCAGATTGGTCGGTTCCACACAAGGCGTCCACGAATGAAGCCAAGAAGTGAGAAGAAATGTCAACGGCGTGCGCAGGCCGCGCGGCGATGTCGGCGGCGGAGTCAGCGGAACCAGATTGCTCAGTTCATGTCGGCGGCGGATGGCCACGTGCGCGGCGGCGGCGGGTGGCACGCCGCGCCGCCGGCGACCTGCTCGAGGAACTTGGCGACGCGCGCGTGCTTGGCGGCCCACTGCTCGGCCATCTTCTCCTCCTTGGCCATGGCGTCGCGCCGGAGCTCGGCCACCTTCTCCCTGTGCTCCCGCTCGACGCGCTCCGCCGCCTTGGCCTGCTCGGCGGCGGCGGCGCGCATCCGCGCCTCGAACTCCTCCCACACCTCGCGCCGCCGCGCCTCCCGCTCCGCCTCCAGCTGCTGCTCGACGCGGCGCAGCCGCCACGCCGCCTCCCGCCGCTGCGCCGCCCACGCGCGGCGCCCCTCCTCCAGCTCCCGGCAGCACTCCACCAGCTCCGCCACGGCCTGCCCCTCGACCACCGGAACCATGGCCGGCGCCGCGCCCACCCCGGGGCCGGGCGGAGGCGCCGCCACCTGCGGGCTCCCGAACCCGCAGAACGGCTCCCTCTCGACCGGCATCCACGGCGCGGTCGGGGACGGCGCCGACGCGAGGCTGAGCGTCACCGACGGCGAGGGCGGGCACGGCGGCGCGGCGGCGTTGGACGAGGCGAGCCACGGCGGGAGCACGGGCGCGTTGGCCATGTGGTGCAGCAGCGTCGCGCCGGGCTGCCGCTCGCCGACGAGCTTCTCCGCGAAGTTCTCAAGCAGCCACTCGTAGCGGCCCCTCTCGTCGGGGCTGGGCTCCGGGGGCGGGCGGCGCGCGTCGCGGACCTCGCGCTGCTGCTTCTCCTTGAACACCTCCCACCACTTGCCGAGCCTCTTGGCCGTGCGGCCGGGCACCTCGGCGGCGATGCGCTTCCACTTGTTGCCGTGCTTGGCCTGGAGGCGGATCACCAGGCGCTGCTCGTCCTCGGTGAGCGAGCCCTTCTTGATGCCGGGGCGGAGGTAGTTCTTCCAGCGCTCGAGGCAGGACTTGGCGTCGCGGTCGAGGGCAACGTTCATGCGCTGCGACACCAGGTGCCACTCGCGCGGGCCGTACTGCCGGACGTACGCGCCAAGGACGGCGTCTTCCTCAGGCCGCCACCGCTGTCGCTCCTTCATCGTCTGCACAGGCCATCGCACATCCCGCCACGCCGCTGCACCTCATAGCGCGATCTGCGCGCCGTCCATGCAAAACAGACACACAGAAAGATCAAATCTTTGTCAGTACTAGCTCCATGTAAACAACGCTGGAACGCAAAGATCAAATCTTTAGCTGAATGAACGGAGAGCATATACAACATGCAACACTCAAGTCTGAAACGGAGACATCGAGCAACAAGCAGGCATGGGCAACTACACCTACGCTAGCGGTATGATCTGCCAGGACTCCACCGATGTTTCAGTCGCTGTCTTGCTACATGCAGAACAGTGATTGCTGATCAATTCATTGCAAGAGAGAGGGAATTGCAAGTGCATGCTCGTGCTGTGTGGTGGTTCGTTCCTTTAATTCATTACCGCATTTATCACCACTACTGGTTTCACCCTAGGCCAGTCTCAATGCAAAGTTTCATTTCACTGTTTTCAAGAGTGCCACATCAGATTTGAAAATTTACTTTGATGTATGAAATAGTCTCTCTCAATGCATAGTTTCATCTCACGGTTTCATAGGTAACTTATAGCATTAATTGAATATCTATTTGTTGCATTGAGATTGGTCAAAACGTGTTGGGATGAAACTCTATGCTCTCAATGGGAGTTTCAATGCAGTTTCATACCTATGAAACAGTGCCAAATGAGTTTCATCCCTATGAAACCCATTTGTCCAGTTTCATATTAATTGCTATGCCACGTCACCTCTTTTGCTTATGTGACACCTTATTTAATGCTAATGAAACTCCCATTGAGACTGGCCTTATGGTGGCAAGAGCACAAAGACACGAGTTACTGTGGCTCTACTGGAGCCAGCGAATTCACACCACAAAAGCATTGCTGAAACTTTACAATTCTTACTTATGGCATTCTGCAAGTTCTACAGCAATGAAGATTCAACGGTCTGATAAGAGAGTTACACCTACTGCTAAACATTTCAGATCTCTTTTCTGATCAAACTGTTAGCCATTAACCTATCGCAACAGGACAAAAGGAACCGTCCAATGCACACCCCAAAAATATTACAGCTAGTAGTACTGAAATTTACAATTCTTGTGACATACTACTTGAACTAGATTCAGTGCTCTGGTAAAAGTATTTAATACTACTCCTAAACATTGCAAATCTTGTGTTACCACTGCAGTGGTAACAAAAAGACCGACCGAACTGGAGGTTTCCAGTCCACAATTAATTTCCGGGTCAAAAATAGCGGCCACGTAACCTTGACCACGATTAACCCGCAGCTAGTACTCAAGTCAAGCAAGCATTCACCCCCGCATTACCAGCGTGGAGACAAGTACGTGGGCACAACACTATGAATAAGCACGCACTATTTTCTCGCGAGCTTGTCTTGTTTCTGGAGCAGAGTCGCCATCGGGCATTGATGGGGTGCCGATCAAGGACGAGCTAATCTGCCAAATTCAATGCCAACCTAATACTCGCACATCAGGGAAAAAACAAGGCGGGGGAATGTGCGCAAAGCCAAAATCAATGTGATGGTGATCACACGAGGACCAGTCCTAATGACCAATTAGAGGCGTCACCCCTGATTAGTACGTGCTTCCAGTTCCAGGTGAAACTTTGGATGTTTCAATTTGACAAGTGAGTTTGGAAAAAAAAATTAACTCGAAACAAATAACAGCGAGGAATAGTAATTTGCATATTTTCACCCAAGTGGGTAAAAAGGATACTGGTACAAGACAAAAAGAATATAACCATATATGTAAACAGAACAAACGACTAAAAATGCAAGCAATTACTACAAAGAGGAGTAAACAAGTGGGGGAACGTTTGTGTGTGTGGACCCTTGAGTAATGTAATTAGTTAGGTCCAAGCTTATCCACCGATGAAGCGTAATCTGGAACAAACGAAAGAGTACAAGGTTGAAAGGATTTCATCAAAAGGCAAAATCAATGTGGTATTTGCTTGGACCATTGCGTTGCATCCCCGGGCTACGCCCCTGACAAATTGAAGGCGCGGTGGGGGTGTCCTACAGGTAGGATGGGGGCGTGGATCTGTGGCGCTCGGCTGCTGGGTACTAGTCGAAATTGTATTTCAGGTCTAGGGTCACTCCACAACGAGTTCTTGGGATTGGTCAATCATTCTTCTTCAGTTTGGTCCTAGTGACATTCGCGTAGCCAACCGTCTACTGCGTATTCCAAGGGGCAGCAGTGCAGGGTGGAGAGAAGAAGCGAGCGAAAATAATCATGGCGCAATCAGAACTACGAGTGGTTTGAAATGATGACGGCGCTAGGTAGGATGGGCGTCGTTCCTAAAGAATCACCGCGCAAACGAAACGGTTTACTTTTCGGGAACTTTACCAAGAACAGAGAAGGACGTCGCATTCCACCGGACCGCCACACTCAGAAAAAACACCAGGAACCAGTGAGAACCAGGAACTAATGAAGGGAAACGAAAAGTTAGGACGAGGCGCCAAAACTAATCGAAGCATGGATGCTACTGGCAGTGAGCACCAGAGCCGAGCTCCTACTTCTAATGTGTGTGACTCATCAGAACCGAGACTCCCTCTGCCGACAGGAAGCAACCATGGAAAAAAAAAAAAGGAGTACTCAATGCGAGTCATCAGCACCAGATTCGGACACTTGCTAGTAAACCAGCACCGGAGCAACAAGAAGCAAGAATCCACCGCCCTGCTTCTTGAAGAAAAGCAATGGTGGAAAACTAGGGAGCGATCCCTGTCACGAACCCAACATCTACCACTACGGATCTCCCGCGGCGCCGACCCGGCAGGCCGGCAGCAGCGCCGCGAGACAGAGAACGAAGTCTAGCTCGAGAAGCAAATACTTGTTTGTAGCAGATCCGAATGTAGTACTAGTAACCACGAGCAAGAAACATCTCTTTTTTTTTTTTTTTGCTCGGACAATCGACAGCAGAAGCGGGAAAAGAAGCGAGGTCGGGATGCACTTACAGAGGCACACGGCTACGCCATGGGTGCTGCGTTGTTGGGCCGGGAGGAGCGCTCAAATGATTGATTGCACGGTTTGGTTGACGGGAGGGAGGGAGGAGGACGAAGCGGGCAGCTGGTTTGGTTGGCTGTGGAGGAGAGAGAGAGAGAGAAGGAGCCCGAAGGCAAGCAAAGCAGCGAAGGGCAGATGTATAGGAGGAGGACCTGAGGTGGGGGACAAGGCGGCAGCGAGAAATTAGGGCACGCCGGGCGGGGGACGGGAAAAGACGGGGCTGGAAAAGAGGTGCGCGGAAAGGGCCGGGCGCGTGTATATATAGACACAGGACAGGCTCGATCACTCACTGCACTGCACTGCCGCGCCAGAGCCGCTGCCGGAGGGGACGAGAGAGCACTAGCGCCGGGCGCCACGAACCACACACACACACCCCCACATGCAGCAGCAGCAGCGGCACGTACGTGTCCGTGGGAGGCCGCCTGCCACGCTCCTCCACCACTCTGCTCTGTACTGGCCGGGGGGTCACTGTTGGAGAGGAGATGGAACATGGCCAACGGATGGATGGATGGGCAGCAAGCAGTGTGGGCGCCGCGCGCAGACCAGATCGGATTTTACCACCGCCCGCCCCGGCGTTACCGCACGCATGCATGCGCCGCGCCGGCGCGATGCCCGCGCGCGTCGTCTTTTCCACCTTTTTTCTCACCGCGCGTGGCCCGCCCCGCTCTCTTTACACGGAACCGTGCAAACAAACCTCGCGCGCGCGCGCGGCCGGGCCGGGGGTGGCGTGGCGCGGAGGCAGGTTCCGGTGTGGGCACACACACCGGCGGAACGGTTTGAACCGGACCCGGAGGGAATGGAATGGGCGCGCTGCGCTGCGGCCCGGGGCGGGAACCAGCCAGAAAGAGGCGCCGTACGTCGGCGTCGCGTCTTGTCCTGGCAGGCCTTGTCCGGTCTGGCGCGCCGAGAGTAAAGGCGGGGGAAAAGGCGTCTGCCGGACTGGGGGCGCTGCCGGTAGATACCGTAGCCTGATTAACCGATTAGATTAGCTGTCGTGTGTAGGATCAGTGCTTAGGTCTAGTCATGCGTGAATGGCTACCCCTGTTAGCTCAGCGACGGCTTTCATCCCTACTACTGTACTATAAAAAAAACAACGGCTTCCTTCCGGACTGCTTCAGTAAAAATATGTTTACACTACACTGAACAAGTCATTTTTCCTCTTGTGGCCCAAAAAAAGGGGTTCGTTTCGCTACCACACGCCGGCTGACCGGCCGGTTCCTTTACAAACGTAGGCGACGAGATGAAACACTCATCAACCATTGCAATTATCCAGATAACTCTTGCAGACTAGTAGTACTAAGGTTGGCAACATCTAGCTAAAATAAAATAAAAAATTACTGGCAAAATAACAACAGTGTAGGAGTTTAGGTCCTGTAGGCACATGGCTGGTCCATTTCCCCCACGTATAATTGGCCGTCCTCCTTTCCCCCCCCCCTATCGACTGTAATCAGATGGCTTGTCGCTACTAGTAGGAACAACAAAACACAGTTACGTACTTCGCATTTACAGGACGGCGTACTACCATGCTACGCACTACTACTCGGTTTAGTACAAACCCATATTCATTATTCGGGCGTGGGCGTGTAACCGAGCCGGAAATCATCTCGGTCCAATCGCATTACTTTCGGTAGCAGCTTGTGGCCTGTGGCCGCGCCCGTGCGATGCATGAGCCGGCCGTTGGGGCGGGCGGCGGGGCTCGTCTGGACTTCTGGTCCCCGGCCGCGTGGCGCTTTCGCATGTTGACAAACCCATCATACTATCAGGGACCGGGGGCGGGAGGGGAGAGGTGGTCTCTAGACACCACTCCTGTGCAACGCTAGCGTTTGTAGGACCCTGTGGCCTTTACAATTATGTTTTTTTTCCTGTAACTATTATGTGTAGGTAGGACCTGGTTCAGGCGGAGGGACCGCGCGCTTATGTTAAGTAGGTGCTGCTCACTTGGGAGAGGTACCTAATCACAGCAGATTGGTCGCGCTGGCTGCTGGCCCTCTTCCCGTGCGAGCCCAGCCGGTCATGTTTCACACCGGAAGTAGCAGAACGAAGAAGCCGGCCGGGGGGGCCTACCGGCCACGTGACGACGGCCACGCGGGTCGTGCACGCGTGCCAGACGTGGGCACCGGCCCGCGAGAAGGGTGGGAGAGGGAGGTGCCGTCGCCGTCGGGTGATGTGTCGTGTCCGGTCGAGTCGTCGGGCGGGGAGTTGTGGCTCGTGTGCAGAGAGTTATGCGTGTTGTACTGGCGTGCCCCGTGAACGGCGAGGGTCAACCGGCCGGTTCGCTGTACGTTTTCCAGGCGCAAACGGCTTTCGGTGGAGCGATGCGTCGGCGATCCCAAGGTGTCGCTGCGTCTTTTTTTTGGGTGCGTGTGTGGTAATCATGACCTGCGTGTCTGCGGGGATTGTACGTACTTGCCGATACCGGAAACGCTGGGCCAGCTCGAGATAACAACAACACTAGGGCTGCACAAAAAACGGTTGACCGTCCCTGGCAGCAGTACTCACGGGCCGGGGAGAGAGACGGACCCTGATCCGCTAATAACGCGGTATCGCAGACGGTCCCGGGCGCAGAATCAACCCGGTTCGTTTATTACGTCACCTGTGGTATATATTTACGGTGCAATTGTCCCTTCAGATAAGACTGCTACGAGTATCAACAGTTGTTTATTACATAAAAAAGGAGTAGCACAAGTTTTACACTCGTGTATTTCTACTTTCGCCGGCTTGCGACGACTGTTCATTGAAATATGCACGCATGCATGCCTCTGGTTGCTGTAGCCGCTTCACTAGCAGTGGCAACTGTACCCATTACACGCCCAGCACATGCAAAGCGTTGTCCGGCCGGGAACCCGAGCGAGCGAGCTGCGCAAAAGCTAGCGCACCCACCATTTACTCGCTGACACCGAGCAGCAAGTGATGAGCCGATGACCACACGGTGCGCGGCAAGCCAGTAATGGCAAGTCCACGCCCCGCCTTTCCCCTGCCCCGAACCGTAACCCCGGTCTGGCCGAGGAAGATCTCCGCCACGCCCCGGCAAACGCCGTTCCCCGATCTGTCTCTCTCGATCTCGGCCGAGGCCGCAGCAACGCAACGCCCGCAAACACCAGCCGGCAGCGTTTGCCCGGGCAGCGCGCGCGCGGCGCGGGCAGAGCGGAGTAGCGTTGGAATGGCAAAGCCGGAACGCGCAAGCATACGCAGCAGCGGCCAGGGCTGCGCCGCGCAGGGCGCGCGGGCCGAGGCGATCAGGGGCTCGAGACCCGTCCCTTCCCTCTCCCTGCGCGCGCGCGATCGGGCAGGCCTACGTCTACGTCCGGTGGCAGAGTCCCGCGGGTTAACCACTGTACCGAAGCGACCTGTGCCCACAGTATAGTAGTACGTAGAGTAGGAGTGCAGGCTGTCGTGCATGCATGCGCCCGTCAGGTGATGTGACGCGGTGTGGTGCTCGTCTCGTCTCGAGATCCCCCGCGCGCACTGCCCGCCCGGGTTCGGCTTTCGCGCAACGCCTGCCCCCCTCCCCCTCGTGCAGTACGAGATGCTGCGTTTCGTTCCCGTTTTCGTTTTCGTTTTCTGTGCGAGTACTTACGCGGTGATCTGCAGGAATCGTTGTGTACTGCGAGTACTACCGCGGGGTGTTCTTGGCTGTAACTACGGGCGATGATGATGCCAGTCCTCCTCCGTTCTCACTCTGCGCGCTTTGTATGCAAGGTACCACTCTCGGCCCAGCCTTGTGGCCGCCCCATCTCTGTCCAGGCCAGCGAGCAGGTGCTGCCGGACGGGGCCTGCCCGCGCTGCGAGAACCGGCAACCGTAGAGCTAGTAGTACATGCCGCCGATCACAAGAGACGCGAAGAAGAGCATCTAGCTCTCCGCACGCTTCACACGCGGGTGGCTGGCCACGCGCCGACCGAGCACGCGCGTCTCTACACCGACGACGAGCAGACGCACGCCCGTTTTACCCAGCAGAACACCGGACGATCCACGACGGCCGTCCGGTGTTTCCACCGTTACGGCACGGTCGAAACATTGCCTTTTCATTTTATCACGTGTGTGTGTTTGCGCGCGCGTGAGTCCACGAGTTTGCGAGACGGGATCTCAAAAAAGGGGGTTTGGACACGAGCGGCAGGAAAGGGTCACGTGGAAAGGAGCGATCCGATGGGACGGAGGGAGGCAGAATCATGAGGGCGAGATTGCACGCTACCACTTCGACGCAAGCCAACGAAAAAGCCGCGGCGCCGGCTGCGGCGTCGCAGCAGGGGTGTCGCGAGCAGGCACGGCCGATCGGGCACGCACGCACCAACGGAATCTGCCTTCTTCCGTCCTTCCTCACTGAAAGCTGGGGCCACCTGATGCGTCGGACCCATGTCCCAGCGAGCGCGGCTCCGGGGACCGTGGTCCGGGAAGCCGGCGAAGGCATGCGGGGGCCGCGCCGGCGCGATCTCGCGAGCCCGGTACGGACGGGATCTTCTTCCCCGCGGCAGGGGTTGGGCGTGGTTTTACTCGTGCACTGACTGCCGAGTGCCCGTCCGCATCCCGTGGACGGATCGATACGCGGTGCTCTGACTCTGACCCGTGCATGCATGCCGCCACGAGAAATTTCACCCACCCGGTGGCACGCGGAGAGAGAGAGAGAGGGGGATGGGAGGGAAGGAAATTGAAGGCTTCCCTGTATTCATGCTAGTGCTGGCGTATGGGAGTAGCCCTGGAGAGTGATTTGACGTTGCCATGTTGGATGTGCAGCACAAGCACAGCCTGCGTCGGGAGCAGTTGACTTTTGCCTCTCGATCCGAGGCACTGCGCTAGCTGTACGTGGCGTCGTAGGTGCGCGTACGCCCAGCCAGTGGATAGGATTGAAATTCTCGGAGAGAGTCAATGCGCGCGAGCCCAACGATGATGCAATTTCAACAAACTGATCGGGAGTTCAGGGAACTTTGGATACCGAGTTAGTAGTAAAAATCTTTGTTTTGTACAGCTAATGCGTCACCACAATTGATTAGGAGCAGTCATAGACACCTTGGTTAAATCCAAATGAGTTCTCACTAGCTACAGTTCAGAACTCCTTCCGCGACGGCTCCGGCGGCGGCATCCCAAGGGGCGGAGGCTCCTCCTCTCGGCGGCAGCGGCTCCACCCCATCCTCGTGTCGTAGCACGCGCGGCGTGAGGCTGCGGGACGCTCCGACGGCGGGACAGGATGGCGCCGCAGCGACGGCATCTAGGGCGGGACCTAACCGAGGCTTGCTTTCTTTTGTTAGTAGGTTAACGACGCTAGTCGCGGTCCCTAAACCGTCACTGACGTCCCATTAGGTTTAACCGCCTCGACAGACAGTCACGGTCCCTAGACCGCGACTAAATTTCTCTATAAGTAGTGACATGGCCTCGATGGCGTTTATATCGTCCACCACCGAGGCCCATTTTAGCCCGCCGCCACGAGCTAAAATATAGTAGTACTTGGTACATAGAAACAATATACTTACTGAACTATGGTCATGAATACAAACTTTATGTACGTAAAATTTAGAGTAACAAAAATAATAGTGAAAGTATTGATTTTGTGGTACACATGCTCAATATAATGAAGCTTAGTTGGGCCCAAAGGTGGCCTAGGCCCCCTAGCACTACTAAATTGCACAAGATTTTGGTGATCTTCACGGCGGTGTCTCCCTTCCTGGCATCGCGGGGTCCTCTCGGCTCTGCTTGCCGGAGTTGACACGCAACACGTCATCGGCCATGACCGGTGTGTATATTCCATCTCGTCTCTCGGTCGGCTTCCGCCACTTGACAATTCCCATGTCGCCCTCCCGGTTTGCAACCAACACTCATCGGGTCGTGGCGCCGTTCGCGTTGGGGATTGGGTGGTGGTTGCTCCAGCGAGGGGCGGGTTGGGGCTGGCTTATATGGGCTCCGGGTACACGGAACGGAAAGGAAGGAAAGACTAAAAATGAGTGAGGCAGAAAGGGGACAAGGATGGTGCGCGCTTTGGAGCGTGGGTTGTGCGGTGTGGTGCCGTGTTTCCTCATTGTGCCTCTATTTCCGTTTCCTCCCACAAAACAGGTTGGTGAATCGTCCGGTTGCTGCTTGCTCCGATCAAGCAGCTGCTGCATGTTAAAATTGCATAAAAAAAAAGAACATCGAAAGTACTGATTTTGAGGTACACATGCTCCATATGGTGAAGATTAGTTAAGGCCAAAGGGGGCTAGCACTACTAAATTACACAAGATTTTGGTACCACAAAATTACGGTAAATAAACAGCAACATCGTCCCTAATAGCATATTGTTTCAATTTTAAGTTATTGAGTATGATGGTTAGCTTTTCAGATCGAATCTAATAGTATTATCAATATTCGATTGAATTCAATGGGTTTTTGAATTTATACATTGTCGGTCAATGGTTTAATAGTTTGACTTCGATGATTGAGCAAGTTGTACTAGTGATAAACCCTGCTTTCAGTAGGCTTGCTGCGCAGACAACAGTACTAGGCATTTCTCTAGAGAGAGAGGGGAGAGAGAGAGAGGTGGTATTGTCACGAGGAAAAGGAACAGCGGATCACTGCGCGCGCAGTTGAGTTGAGGCGCCCATAAGTTGTGCGCGGCATGCAGAGGCACAGCAGTGGCCGGGTTGGTGCGCACCGCACCGCACTGCACGGCACCTGACCCGGCCGGCCGGTGGCAGCATGCGACTCCGGCCGTCCCATCTCATCCCCGCCTGATGGATCTCACTGATGCGGCCGCACATGGACCGTCCATCTCCCCCAATGATGGAGCTAGGGAGCTCGGATCAGGAGGCGGTCGTCGTGGACCAGACCACAACCAGAGAGTGATGCTCTGGGCGCGGTCCCCGTGCCTGCCTGCACGAGCATGGCTAGTTGCGGTGCTGGTGGTGGGGCCGGGTGGACAGTGACAGTGTACTGTGACTGTGAGGAGGAGGTGCAGGAGATTTGAAGAGCGAGCTGCTGCGTGCGCTAGGGGTCCCTGACTCCCTGCAGCTACAGGTCGCGCGCTCGTTGCATGCATGCATGGGGCATGGATGGCTGGACGGAAGGGAGGGCTGGTAGTCGTCCGTGTTTCGCGGCACGATGTGGCAGGCACAGCCAGCACGCTGCATGGCTGGCACTGCCTCCTCCACAGAGGGGACCCGTCTCTCTGTGACCCCCTGTTGCATGCAACCCACGCGATAACCTCTCTCCCTGCCCTGTTCATCCGTGGTGGTCAAGTACCCAGAGACCGTGCTGTGCTGGCTCGCGTCCAAGCCTTTCACGCGCGCGCCATACTCGTACGTGTGTCAGGGGACGGATCGGCGAGTAACGTCGCTGTTCCCTCCCACCCCCGCGCGGCGGACGGGCGCGGTGGCGGGGCCCGCCCGGCACCAGGAGCAGCACCGGCATGCGGACCGGAGCGGTTGTCTCGTCTCCCGCTCGCTAGCTTTTGGGGCCGGGCCTAATTTACGGCCCACCAGTACGACCGCAGTACAAACTCGACGACTGCTACAGCAGCTTATTACCCTGCCATTGCTACGCGTAGCCTTTCGCCTCGATCGGTCGTGCGTTCAGTTCATCCAGCTTATTATCAGCCGTATTTCTGGTACACTTGCAGCAGGCGACGCGTACGCCTGGCCCGCGGGACCGTCCCACCGGCTTGTACGCGTCCTTCAAGAATAGACGGTGATCGGGACGCGTACCAGTAGCCGTAATCATGGTGCCGTAGAGTATAGAGATATTTGGCCGGAAGTACCGGGCCAAGTACCGGGCCCTGCCGTATTCGTATACGGACAGCGACCACGCAACAACAACGTACATATACCCGCGGCGCGCGCCTTCCCCCGGTGTATACGTACGCGCGCCACGGTCGATCTCGACTGTTCGCACGTACGTACGTACGTACGTGCGTGTGCAGCTGCACACACACCACACTGGTTCCATCATCATTCCCACTGGTCGTTATCGCCGGGGGAGATGGTCCTCGTGCACGCATGGATGCCTTCTTTAATTAATTTTCCGTAAGTGCCACCGGCCCTGCTCGCTTCTTGCATGCCGTCGCTCTCCCTGTAGTACTACCTGACAGGAGCACACTCCACTCTGGAGATACGTACGTATAGATCGTCAGACGTCAGGGGTAAACTAGCCCGTCCCAGAACGTCCAATGAAAAAAAAAACGAAAATTGCACGCCGTGAGATAGCAGATGTTACCGATATCAAAATCAAATTGTTTTGACCTCATCATTTGCATTCTTCCCTTGCCGTTTCCGTCGACGTGCATCCTTCCTTCTCTTTGGAGCATGATTTGTACCACGCCTCCACTCTCGGTGACTACCTAAAACGATGATTTGATTTTCTTTCTATCAAGTCTCTCGTCATCCAAATTAACGAAGCACGGCCCATTTTCTATATTTCATGCGGCCGGCCCACAAACGCTAGCCGAACACACTTCTGCAGCTCCCGTGGAGTACAGTTCACTTTGAATAAAAAATAACTAACACAGCGGCCCGGTCAATCCCTGATGGCCTAATAATAAAAAGAAAAATGACAGCACACCAGATTTGGGCTCACCGCTCACATATGTAAGGGGGTGTTCGTTTCCATGGACTAAAGGGCTGAAACTAAACTTTAGGCTAAACTTTAGCTCTAGTAAACGAACAGGAGGGCTAAAATATGGACTAATCTTTAGCTCTAGAGAAAAAGAAGGGCTAAAAGGAGGCAAAACTTTAGCCCTCCAAGAGGTGCTAAAGTTTAGCCTAAATTTTAGGAGCTAAACTTTAGCCCCTAGAGAAAACGAACATCCCCTGAAGTTCAGAGGAACAGACCAGACAACCAGTGGATGTTCCCTTCCGGGGAACTAACCAATACTGCAGGGACCAGAAAAATTACAGCCCACCAATGGTTGTTCCTAGAAGGGAGGGCTGTAATTATATTAAGTAAAGGTAACACAGAGAAATGTTTGATCAGCAAAATGTGACATGGAAAAAAATGATTGACAAGAGAATAACATATACATTAATAAAATAGGTATATATTCACCTACATGGAACAAAATGTTAGGCAATTAATGTTGAAGATTTTATTGCTAGGTTCTCGGAATGTCATGGAACATTATTCTCTTAACATTTCTACAGAGTGTCCTGTTCCAAGTTTATGTCTACTGTATCTATGTAGTCATATATGAAAGAAATAACAACTATTGTTTACATAAAGAAACATATATAAAGCGCTGATTCACCAGTATTATAAAGCATGTGTCACAAAAAAATAAAGGTTGCCATTAGGAAATCTCCCCAAATACTAAATCTCCTCACTTCTACATTGTGGTGCTTGGCGTTGTGGATCCCTCCGGCAATCCCACCACGCGGATCCCGCACTAATGGCGTTTGGGCTCCATCCCATGGCGCGCAAGGATAGGGTACGTGAGGTTAGCGAGAGAGTATTCATGACCGGACGACCACTCTAATAAGTAGATAAGTATAGGGGGCCCATGCCCCTCCATGGTTCTGTCAATTGTGTCTCATGTCTACGTGTCTTGTACAGTTAAGACTACTAAATATAACATACCTTAACTGTTGACCCAAAATTACCTAATGCCTTTGATGAAACGATGCACTGCCAACCAAAAGTCATTTCGTACAAGGTTGGAGACTAAAGTGTCTAATCAAAAGTGCATCTAGGCCCCTAATTCTATTTTGTATGATTGAAGTCAAAGCAATTAACGCAGACTAATGTCTTCATGAGAACGTGTGGGGATGCTCAACTTATGAAGCATGTAAGACAAGAAGGATGAAAGAAAAAGAGAAAAGGAAATGATCATTTGCTCAAATTTGAAAAGACGGAAACTACACTCAAACAACTCGATGCCAAGTTTCTTAATTATTTTTGAGTGTAGGTATGGTGTACTGTTAAGAGGAATGCAAATCACACTCTTGGTTATGCTTCTAACTTTGGGGCTAGGTCTAATTTACAGTTGATTAGAGGCTTGGTGCCTGAACGAAATGTGTCATGACTTGGTTCTTAAGACGTCTAACCTTTTTTGTTTCCATGTATTAATTACTTTTGTGAGCATACAACTTGGTCTTCCGCTCTGAAGATAATAGCCTTATCCAGACTCTACACTAGGCCTGGGCGCGGTTAACCGTAAAACGGATGACCGAACTGAACTGAACTGAAATAACTGGAATTTGCGGTTAATATGGTGTTCGACTATCGGTTCAATTTTCGTTTTTTGAGCTGTTCGGTCTTCGGTCGAAACTACGGTTTTGAGTTTATACTACCGAATAGACCGAACCAATCGATACTTGGACCGGGCAGCCCAGCTATTACATGCGGCCCATGCAAATCAAGCCCAGAAACTTGAAGCCTAAGCACGAACGACCACCCATGACCCATCGGCCCCGTCCGCTCTTGCTGTACCAACAGCCGCCACCCTTTCCTTGTCCCTATCCATCCAAGGAAATGTGCTGGCAAGGCAGGCATGGAGGCGGGCACCGGGCAGGAGACTGTGGTGCGTTGGCAGCTCGCCCGTGTGTGGAGGCGACGGCGGCGTGCTGGTGAACGAGCTGCCAAATAGGCAACTGCGAAGCGAGCTTTGGCATGCGGGCGGACTCGAGTGACAGTCTGGTGGTGGAGCTAGCTCGAGCAAGCTACTGCAGGGCTGTGCACAAGCTGTAGATGACTGCCGGGCGCGGCGTACAAGCGACGACGGACAGGATCCACTTACATATATCAGTGATTAACCGAAAACCGAGTGGATTAACCGTAACCGATTCGTGCGGTTATCGCTTTTCTCCCAACTTGTTCTGTTGCCATTTTTCAATAACCGAAGTTTTTCACAGCCGTATTAATTGGATTAACCGAACGCCCAGCCCTACTCTACACGTGTCTGGGACATCAACCTTTGGAGCCACCACTATGGTAGCACACGCACTACGGGAAAACCCTCAAGAGTGAGGTGGAGCAATTTCCTCACTCTCCGAGTTCTCTTGCTCCGCAATGTCAAAATCCTCAACCGGTTCATCCGGAGCGGGACCCTTGTTCTTCCTCTCGGATACCTTGGTGCTCGACATTGTCCGACACATGATTGAAGGAAATGATAAGGATCAATGAAAGAGCATGAAACAATTCACCAAGTGGCATATTTTCATGGGAGAGTTTCTGTCAGGACGGAACTTCCGTTATGGACGGCACTTCCGTCTTGGCAGGAGCTCGCCCATGGAGATATGCGATTTGGTGAATCCACGCACTTTACGACTAGAACTTGACACAAAAAGTATACTAGGGTCCTAAGACCTAGTCTACCCAAGGAAACTAAGCAAGCTCCTAGCATTTGACCGAATCAGAAGATAAAGAGGTCAAGATCCATACCAAATCCACTCAATGGGCGTGGGAATCAACGAAAGAAGATGGGGAGTGGAAGTTCCGGAGGGTGGAGAAGCTTCCCCATGGATTCTTCAAGCCTTTCCGTTGAATCTTCCAATCGCTAAGGGAGTTCCACGCTAGGGTTTGAGTGAGAAGAGAGAAGGTTTTGGATAGAATTAGGAAGAAGAAGGAAAGGGGTGGCTGCGGTTTGGGTTAAACCTGACAGTGAGGGAAGTTCCGTCGTGGGACGAAGTTCCTTCAAAACCAGAGAGTTTTGAACGGAAGTTCCATCCTAGATGCTAGTTCCGTCGCAACCAGTTTTCAAGAGTTTGACGTGCTAAGTGTTGACGGAAGTTCTGTAGAAGGCGACGAAAGAGAACATATAGGTTGGAACTTGGAGTTGTGTTTTCTTGTGAATAGCCAACAATCAATCAATGGGAACTATATTCACAAGATAAACAACTTGATCATAGGATCAAATTGCAGATACATGTAAAAAAAACAATCAGCAAGTTTATACAACTCAATTTTCAACAAGAGAAGTAAATCACCCAAATTCACAAAGATGCGCAAGACTTTATTCCACGTTAGAAGAATCAAATATATTCAGTTCACTCCTAAGCTCACAAAACTGTTTCTCATCTAGGGGCTTGGTGAAGATACCAGCTAGTTGTTTGTCGATTCTCACATAGCTAATCTCAATATCCCCTTTGATTGAGTGGTCTCTCAAGGAAGTGGTGCCGGATGTCTATATGCTTAGTCCTATTTCGACATTGATCGTTTGATTTCTTGTAATTCAAAGTGGCCACAACCGTTGGATCTATAAGATAAGAGGCGACATCTCAGTGTGTGTTTTGGTGCATTCGGTTTATGATGATAATGATTGTTTTGGGTGCAATTTGGTGCAGACCTAAAATTGATAGAACTCTTGGGGACACAGGGTTTGGTAGTCATAGGATTATTTTGTTGCTCCATTTTAGAAGTAGAGATAGATATAGAGATTAATTGAGAGTATAAATTAAGAAAAATAAGAATAAATAGATTTGCTATCTAAAGTATTGTGACCTTGTTTGTGAAGTGATTCTCTTTTTATCAATCAACATTATGGATAGATAGATAGATAGATAGATAGATAGATAGATACACAGATAGACGATGGCTATCTTCATTGATTGTGTCTTATGCTGACGAATCTTTTCCTTCGGTCCATACAAAGTACTGGGTAGCAAGAGGACTGACAGAAGAATGGGTACAACAACTGCACTTTGTTTGTTCATGGTTTTTTTGCTGATAGGAAGCCATGCCCTTGCAGGTTCTCTCTCTCTCTCAACACAAAAATTTTTTTGGACACGAAGCATACAATGGAATGTTGCATTTGTTTTCTTTCGTATTTTTATAATTTTATTTTCTGCCTGAGAGACGAACTATGACTGATGATGAAGCAATTGTATTTCCTATTACAGATAACTGTAAAATTTACAGCTATTTGGAGTTCGTATGCAACAAATACGACTGTAAAGTCGAATGTGTCAGTCGCCACCCATTCAAGCATATCAGTGAAGCCGATTGTACTGGCAACAAGCCGTTGTATAACTATTGTCGCTGTGTCGTTTGTGACTAGTCCAGTTACGGACGCTCAAAGTACCATGTGTAAGACATGTTGCATGTGTTATGGACATAATAATACCTTTTACGGAAGGCCTGAATAATACTTGCGGATCACACCATGATTTTATTCTTCTTCAGGCTTTCAGTCTTTTGCATGAGGTGCAGAGCGTGAAATATAGCCTATGGCATATTGCAACCGATCCAGGCATGGACGCTTTTATTAACAGTGTCAGTAGAGGGATGCTAAGAAAGAAAACGTCTCAACGTGACTAGTAACTGCAATAGTGTTCTTACTATTTTCAAAATTTCCATCCCGAAATAAATTACTACTTCCATCATGTAAACTGTCTGTATTATCTCTTGTACAACCAAACATCTCGACCTGTTCCCCTCTCTTGACTGTCAAAAACTATTATCGACAATATTTATCAACCTAGATGTTACTGTGCAACGATACATACTAATAAAAATTTATTAGCCTATTATAAAGATATATGTTGCAATAATTCACAAATCTTCGCAACAGCATGGTTATAATGTCACAATTAACTTGTCCTGGCTATGCATTTTTTCTATCACTTGAGATTCAATAATAGGACTATTCTGAATCAATTACAACATGTACCACAGAATTCTGGTCTAAAACTGAAGCACTTGAAGTTCACTAAAAGGACTATATATTAGAAACAATACACATCGCGATTCAAACGATGTAGTTTTCATCAAAGCTATAAAGGAACCCCACAGTTCATGGCCTTATCCTTCCAATTATTTTTTTGGCCTTAGCCACTTGAGTCGAGAGATGATCACAGCTCTCGAGAATCATGCCTTCACCACCATATATGAATCTGAAGTTTTCCAACCTTGACAGATTCTGCTGTACCCTATCCAGTGCATCCATCATACCCTGTTCTCTGAACAGGATTGCATAGCGAGGACATGCTTCCACTACTGATGTTGCTAGCTCCACTACTACCCTTCTCATTGTTGGACAATCAACACTTGGATTGTTCCTTGCATTCAATTCACTCACCAGTTTCTGAATGAATATTTCAGCATTTGTGAAAGATTCCAAATGCCGTGCAAAGCAAATTGGAATTACATGGTGGATATATGAAGCAAGGCGAACAAAAATTTCTAGTTCTTTTCCTTCAGCCTGCAGTAACAATTCCATCACCTGTAGAATCACAAGGTACCATCAAACTCAGCATGGCATGGACATGTTGTGAGATAAAAATACAGTTGTTTTTTGACCGGAAAACAGCGAGGGAGGCCCCTGCTATGAAAGATAAAAATACAGTTATTACCCATAATGGCTTGTATCTGTATCATTGAACCATAACCAAATAAAAAGAGAGGTTTTCAGGTCTAAAATAATGGCCATTATTTTTCCTCAACTAATGGCCATTAGTTCAAGGGTACTTTAGTAATTGCACTAAAAAATTAATATTTTTTATCATACAAACTTGTGTTAAATACACTAAAACTTGACTACAATAATAATGATGATTATTATTCAAATTTAAAATAAATATTTTATAACAAATTCAGGTAAAAATTGACTAACTTATTAGTTATGATGAATTTTTGTATTATAATCATATTATTTTAACGATATTACCCTTACTAATGGCCATTAGTTATTAACTTCTAAAATTTAATCTACACAGTTAGATCCAACTAATGGCCGTTAGTTGAGGGAAAATAATGGCCATTATTTTGGACCTGAAAACACACCAATAAAAATCGAATCTTTATTGTGTGATATTTGTATTCTCTAAACTAAAACCTAGATATCTTAAGTTTTTAACATGTGTACAATTTACAGAAGGGGCAGCAAGGAACATTGGTCACAGATTCAAAATGCAGAATCTTTGTTAAGGCACACCTGTTGTATAGGAGATGACAGTTGTTCATGTGAGCTAACTCGGCAGAGCTCTGATCTTGCGTATGCACAGAGATTAGTTAAAATGCTTGCTGAAATAAGTCTGTAATCTTTCTCAAGAAGCATTTTCTTGAGATCCTGGATAAGATGGTATCCTGGTTCTTTCGACATGGTCAAATTGTTGCGGTGTTCTCAATTGTAAGGATAGCTAAAGCATCACCGGATACCTTGCGCAGTGCAGGATTATAGTTTGAGGGACCACCTCCCAGAAAGATATGCATGAGCCTCCTGATAATTACTGGGATTTCCCCAATTTCCTCATTGTATTCATATCCATGGAGAGCATGGATATTATTTGGATCGTTTGCTCCAATATTTCAGGATCAGTATGTACATCATCCGAAATTTCAGTGAGGTTGCTCAGCAGCGACACATTTTCAGACAAGTCTTTTCGGATCTTGAGACTGAGTTTTCCTCCAGTTCTGGCAAGTATTTTCAGAAGTGTCAGTGAAGAAAGTACCAATGCTCGTTTCTGTACAACGTTGGTGCTGCCTGTGTTGATGGTGTAGCGTGTAAAAACAACAATTTTTGGTAGCAAGCCTGAAGCATTGCTGATCTCTTCAAGATTGCAAACTTGGTTCCACGTAGCTCCTCTGTTGTCGGGTCCATCATGTGGTTCCACGTAATCTTTAAGGTTCTCACAATCTAGAAGAGAAGATAACAAGTCCGTTGCACTAGGAACAGAAGATATCCTGAGCCTTGGAGCAAGCTCGGCAACTACCATTGATGCTCTAATTCTGATTTTTTTATGCTCTGCTCCTGTCCAGCCAACCATCCTTACTAGTTGGGTAATTAACTTTGTTGAGGTGCTGATTTTTGAGATAATAAATGTGTCATTCTGTATCAAAAAACCGTGAAGAGCTTGCAGCCCACTGAGTTGCATTTGACTCGATTTTGAGGTCACAGGGCCTCAATTGCAAAGGAGGGGAGGTCCAACTGGTCCAACACACAACACACGCACCCTCCCTTCCATGTATTCGGTATAGATGTGTTCATAGTATAAATCAATAAACTTAACTCCATGCTTTCCTCTGAGTCCACAGCATCGCATGACAGATTTACGAAGAAAGTTCAAAGATACATCTACAAGGCAAGCAGTAATGTAGAATATGGCTTGCAAAATTACCAGATAATAGAAGACATAAAGTGCTCGCTCCAGATTTGGGTTATCAATTTTCTGACATGCACTGATACCTCGAAGGCACCACACAGACACAACAACACATGCAACTGAAGTAGGAACCTGAAGGTTTTCAAATAGTGAATGAAACAAGAAACAACATCAAAAGTGCTTGGACTGAACTCAGAATGGATAATCTGGAGACCCATTTCACAAAGAGATATCTGAAGAGTAGCGTCGATCCAACAGCCATATGAATTCTCTTTAAGGGATTGAAGACTAGAAATCAATAAGATGACCATTGAGAATGACACTCCTATAAAATTAAACATCATGGTTAAATGTTCATCGTGCACTATGAACATGATCCATGAGTCACTAATTATCAAGCAAATTGCAGCAATGAGCTTCAGCAGATATAGGACTTTGCAAAAACAGGGTGTATTCACTAATTCAGTTTGTGGCCTTGAGCTCCCAAGTATCGCAGAAATAACCTGTTGAAAAATCCCCACTAATATTCGGACAGCAAAAAATGTATCTCCATTCCTCAATAAGTCATACGCTCTGATCGCTGAGACACCAGCGCAACCAACAGCAGTACCCAGAGGAAGAAGCGCCAGTGGCATCGATCCCATGGAAACTTCAGTTTGATAAATAAAACTAGCATAATTGACAGTGCAACACCAATTAATGCTCTAACGGAGCAGTAGCTTAAACTGTTGACAAAAAGGGTATAGCAAGCAGAAGTGCCACAACCCTCTGCTGAGACTTGGACCCAAGGGGTAACTAGATTTTCCAAAGAGATTTTCTGGTCTGGAACCACGATGTGTTTCCCAACTTATTCTCACGGTTAAATAATCTGCAGGCATTTTAAATCGTTGTAAAAAAAATTGTGATGGAATGACGTAAGTTATGGTCTAATGGTATGCAATGTCAAAATCTAGGGACAGTAATTCCCTCTAAAAAAAACCTAGTGGTAAAGAAGACTATATGCTTTTAGGGTTTAGTTACCTGAAAGCTTTAGTGAAAATTATTCCTGTTGCAGACCAAAAATCCGGTGGTAAAAGCTGAGAGCAAAATGCTCCCAGCACAACCGCGCCTGTTCAGAAAACTGAAATCCCACCGAGACCATTTGCGAGCCACTCCATAAAAGCAATAGCCCGACAACTAAAGTTTAGCCACATTACTTGGGCACAACTCTTCTGCTTCAGCATATCATCTGACGGCATCATGATCGAAACCTGGTCTGTTGCAGGGAACAATCTTTGTAAGAAAAGGAACAAGCTGCCACTAAAATACAAAAAATGAGAGGGCCTCAAGAACATGGAGTAAACTTCTGAAGCAATTGATTGAAAATTAGTAGTAAACATTTGTTTGAATCTACATTGGTTTTATCATACCAAACCTTAGTTACAAGCCACATTTGTGGTTTGCCTAATGCTGCGGCAAAATGAATTTATTTGGTTGACAGCCACACATTAGTTGTGGCAAATTCTGCATTGCAGGTATTTGGATGACTACTTTTTATGTTTGGAAAACAAATTTGGCAGTTATTCTATTCAAATCAAAACATTAATACTTAAGATCATCGTGTGTTTCTTTTTTAGCAATCTTTTCTATTAAAAGAAACTAACGAAAATAATGAGTTCAACAAACAAAAATGCAAAGGTACAAAAACTGTTATACTATGCGTAAGATTTTTTTAATTTGATTTAGTGCTGGTGAAACTCGCAGATTCTACCAAAATTCTGGAATCGAAAGACCACAGCTCTTTATACGTACAAATATGCAGAACGTATTCCAAAAAAAGAAAGAGGTAAAAATGTACTGAAGAGAGCCTAAAGAACTAATAGTATGATGATCATACTGGCGGTAGGGTCAGGCTCGTAGGTTAAGCACAGAGGAATCTTTTGCATGTGTGGCGAGCCACAAAAAAGTTTCAGGGCATGGCGGAATCATGGTGAGACTACTTGTGATTGGCACTCTGAAATTTCAGGGCGAGATGTGTTATGCCAAAAAAGAGAGCGAATTTCTTATTTGCCATCAGAATTTTGTACTTTTCTTATTTGCCACCAGATCTAATTTTACTTATCTTATCTGCCACTTCAATCATTTTAGCTTATAGAAAAATTTGGTCATGTCACATTAATGTTCAGGATACAATACCAAAATAGGTTTGTCTCATTGTGTACTTTATTCTAAAAAGGGTTTTTAAAATTTTTGAAGAAAATTTGAGTTAATTTTGAGTTAAGAAAAATATTGTCAATAATTTTCATCCAGAAATTTTTGAATTATTCTTCGCATATGGTATACACTGAGACAAATCTATTTCGCTACTGTAGCACAAATAACTAACGATGAAAGTACAATAATCTAACAACCAAAGTGATTGGAGTGGTAGATAAGAAATGTGAAATTAGATTCAGATGGCAAATAAGAGAAGTGTAAAATTTTGATGGCAAATAAGAGAAGAGTATAATTTCCGGTGGTAAATAAGAAATTTGCTAAAAAAATCGGTTGAGGAAATCTCACCGTGCTCGACATCATGGAGCCCCAGGTACCCTTAATACAAATAAGGTAAGGAACCACACATGCCCTGAATCTCTTAAGATTTTAAACCGAAATAAAATCCATGGCAACTAGCTGCAGCAGAATACAACTGTTGTTCATCCAAGAGAGGGGAATCATTTGCAGGTGCGGCTAGCCACACAAAATTTGGCCATTGTTTTTGCTGCCACACCTACGACAATTACGCGCGAGAATAAGCAGAGAAATTAGGATCAATTATGATCAAGGAATTGATAGAGCTTGCATGGCAACGCTAAATCCATTAGGAGTCGTGCCTCACGTCGTTACGCTACTTGGCATCGGAATCCATCTTGAGACTTGTGCCGTCGAGCTCGTCTTTAGTTTGGGCTCCTTCGGATTCTCCGCCTCTATAATACGTGAAGCTAATACGGAAAAGAAAATAAATAATTCGAGATAGCAATCAAGCTCCAATTTAAAACTCTATTTAGATCGGAAGGTTTAGCGTATACCAATGGATGGCAGGGATAGGTCGGGGTTTATGAGGACAAGATCGGGATTATGTGGATTAGGTTTGGGTATGCCGGAACTCGAAGTTCAATGGCGGAAGGATCGGTGGAGATGGGATGTTAAGGACGGGTAAGGAGGAAAATATTATGATGGGATAAGATTATGGTGGCTAGCAAAATATTCTATGCATCGGGACGATCGCGTGAGCGCAAGAATCGCTCGAAACGGAGTTCCGGATCAAAAGATATGAAGTCCGAAGTTCTAGGGACCTTTCTATAATTACTTTTAAGATGTCAGGGACCTATTTGTAATTATATAAAAGTTTGGAGGGTCCTAAAAGATAATTTCCAAAAAGTTTGAGGGCCTTTTGTAAAAATCCAAGGATCTAAACATACTATAGGATAAGGACAGGGGCTTCAATGCAAAAGCGCATTTGCTGGGATATTATGGAATTTTCGGAATTTATTTTTGTATGGAAAAATGTGTGGACCAGGTGCACGGGTGGTAGATCAAGGTCGGTGGACTCGGTCCACGGTCTGTGGCGTACCAAGGGACCTTGGTGTAAATATTTGTAGTGGAAGGGCTTAATTGCGAGATTTCTGAACTAAGAGTTGGAGGTGGGTTTATTTGGAAAAGATAAGAGGGGCTCCATGTAAAATGGCCAATACTCACGTGAGAGTGTGAGACAGAGGAATCGTTTTTTTCTTCCTCTCTGTTCGACTCCATGGATGAGCTTTAGAGCTCGAATCCGGTGGGGGAAAGGGAAGGGGAGAAGCGGGGGAGTTGGGGCTTTGGTGGAGGAGGTCGTTGCGCGTAAATCTGGGTGGGGATTGGGGGAAAGGAGCAGCAGGAGGCGGCGGATTTCAAGGAATTCCGGCCATTGCCATGGAACTCGAGGAATGGGGAAAACTCTAAATTGGAGCTGCTCGGTGGGAGAGGGGAGGCGATGTTGGAGTCATTGCGGAGAGGAGAGAGAGGCGCATCTATTTATAGGCTGAGGAGGTCGGCAAGGTGCGTGGCTTGCCATGGATAAGGAAGCCAGCCATGGCGGCCTATGCACGAGCAGTGGCCATGGGGCGTGTGCATCGCGTTGGGCGGCGCGCTTGGGCCGACGAGGCACGGGGCAGTGTGTCCGGGCAGGTGGCGCGAGGGAGCGTAGGGTCGCTGATCGGCGTTGCAAGTCCGTGCCTCGGCTTGCGGTGCCTTGGCCCCGACGACGCGCTCGTCCGAAGGCAGAAGCAGGAGCAGGGGCCTCGTTCGACCGGGATTCGCGTGGCGGCTTGCGTAAGCTTGGCCCGAACGCCGCACTTGGCCTGGAGCGAGGGTAGGAGCTTGGAGGGGGCCTGGTACGGTCGGGCGTGGTGGAACGCCACGGGCAGGCTGCGACGCGCGGATGGCGGGAGGAAGACGACGGCTACGTGGCACGTCCTGCGCCACGCGTTCGTCGTGGGCCAGCCTGGCCGGATGGGCCGGAGACGGAGGAAAAGAAGCGACGGGCTGGGCCGATAGGGGAAAAAAAGGAAAGGGAGGCCCTGGCAGGGAAAATGTTTGTCTTTTTCTTTTTCACTTTTTTTTGTGGGTTTGAATTTTGACTTTGAATTTAGTGTTGGAGTTTAATTTTGGAGCATCAAACAAAATAAAATTACAAGAGCAGAGCAACATGCACTTTTCAAAGTTCTTTTTATAATTCTGAAATTTATTTTCCTCTAGTGTAATTATTTAATGAAGTTCTGTTTTCGAAAAATTTATGGAGCGTAGAATAAAATCCTAAAAATTTAAATTATTTATGAATTTTTGAATTTGATTTAAGTTTAAAATTTTCGGGGTGTTACATGTTGTCTGTTCTTTAATCATGTGGAAACGATGTGAGGTTGTGCTTTTGCAACCACGAGCTTCTCCTCCCCTATTGTCTAGAGATGGATCGGTTCATAGGAGTCAACAACTCACGGGGACGAAGCAGGAGTTGGACAACCGTCTCATTTGTCGGGTACTACTTCAGTACCTAAGCAATAAGATGACCAAGGACAGGACACTATTATGAATCCTATACTCTCGGACCCCCACACCTAAAATTCCCATAGTACCGGCTATGAAGAGCGTTAACAACAAATATTTCCCTTTGTCGAGCCCGAAGGGTAAACACTCGCCTTGGATGTAGAGCCTCGGATTATCAAGCCTATTCGAAGGTGTTTACTCTAATAATCCCTAGGACTATTATGCCTGTCCGGGTGGGGGTGGGGGGGGGGGAGTACGTCAAAGCCACAACATGAACATGTCGTGAAATACCCGCAACGAATGAAGAAGGGACCCATGCAATCAATCACACCTATCACAAATCCTCATAAATTGCTACGAGTACAACGATGACATATTTGAAGGTCATGACGAGAATAAGAACTTCCCAAATTTCATGTTTGGCAAGCTCCACGTATCTAAAAAGTATTATCAAACCTATCATGAGAGATGCGGAAGCTACACGACGGATACATAGCGGCAACGGAAGAAAGAGTGGATGTGATTACCTACAAGCTTCCAAGGGACATGTTCAACGATATCGCTGACTTGACTCTTGTACTATATTTTAATGATATCCACAAGTATGTTTCGGCTCAGCGAGATGGACACAACCTTCATAATTTTGTGGTGCATGTAAGTGTCTCCATCGATGTTTTTCGTATTTCCTAGCTTTTGAAAGAGATGTTATATATTGCCTTGTGCTCTTTCTCGTAGCTTTAATTCAATATTTCAAAAGAAGAAATGCAACAAACCTAATCGGAAGGTTGGGTACCTCAATCCAAGTTGTTGACACCAGATTTCGGATCCTGGACCCATGAGACAGGGACTACATGAGCTACTAAGGACATGTGTGGAAGATATTAAAAAGGAGCATATGAAGATAGAAGGTAGGAAAGGGAAGCGTCAGGTGACAGAAGGACACGTTCAAATCGTAGTATGTCTCCTAAAGATAGAAAAGTAATGTAAAATAAGGAAAGAGTATCTAGGTCAGTTGTGACCATGATATAAATAGTAGATTAGGACCATTGTAAAAGATATACAAAATCAAATACAACTCTCGGCGCATCGCCACAATCAACTCGACGGATTTTCTCGTCAACCGCTTGAGCTCTCGTGGCTCCGGCATCAGCAAGGATTTCGTCGGTAAGTGCATCGAATCTTTCATGTTGACTTGTCCGTGCTAGAATCGATGTAACCGTTAGTTATCAGGTTGTTTCGGTTAATTATAAGCTTTAGTTATGAATATGGCGCCTTGGAATAGTTGACGTGTCCTATTCCGTTCAATTCGATCGACTTGTCCAAGTATCATTCCATTGTCGATGCTAGTGCTTTAGTAGACGGTCGATCGGGCTACTCGAGTTTTGGCTAAGATGTCCTGCCGATTCAAATATGTTCCCTAGCATTCGTAATAGTACAGCTTGACGTGTCCCGAATGGCTCTGTTGGAGTTTACTTGTCCTATGATAGAGTGGGTGCTACGGTTTAGGTTGAATTAGTAATATATCCGGGATTGCTCTCACCGATTATAGTCTATACCTTTCGATTAGTGCAATATAGTTGACTTTTCTTATGTTGCCTTGTCTTTGCTTAGTTGACTTGTCCTAGGTAAAAGATAATAGTAGAATCTGAGCTATAATTTGTGTTAGCGGTTTAACCATTCAATCAGGATGTGTAGACGATTGCTTACCACATTTAGATCTATCTTACATGAACTCGTCAACTACAAAATCTGTCGATTATGCTTAGATTTGAACCATGTTATCTTGATAATTTAGTGATTTCATATGCTTTGCATGCTTGGATCCTCCGATTTCACGAATTAGGCTAAGTTGATCATAAATCGGCAGAGTTACTTCTAGTTACCTGTTGTTGCCGATTTATACATATTTGAATGCCGATCTGCATGATAAAGTGTATTCTAATACTATCGGTAATGCTAGATATCGAACCAATCTACCAAGACGAGTATGAATGTCTAGTTCATGTCCTCGTTACTTCAATTAGATGCCGATGAATTAAGTAACCGATAGCGGATGCGTTTTACTTTATGTCTTATTTTTAATCTTCGGCTGCGGTTACTTATCGGCCCGTCAGTGATGATAACACAGGAATTTTACACGTTCTATCTTGTCTTTGTTGGTTTGTAGGGAAAACCAACCGGTACGCCCAAAAATCGTCACCGCGTTCCAGGATTTGGTCCGGCTTAGCGTTAAGCAGATCTCCCACGCCAAGCATGTGTCTCTAGGCGGGATAGGCGTCACTCCGTGCGTGTTTTCCTGTCAACGAAACTTCATCAATCAAAGTGCGATCAACCCGTAGATAAATGAGAAAGAGCTGATATGTAAGGACAAGACACCACAAGAGTTAGAAAAAATGAAAGCCATCATGACGACAAAAGCAAGGTCTCGAGCTGCAACTTATTCTTATATGTGCGTCAGGGACTCGGGAGGATAGACAATGCATTTTCATGCCTTACCACTTCGAGTAAGTTCGATCACTACCTTCCTCTCCTCTATTGTATAGCTAGATGGCATACTAACTACTACGATCTTTGTTGCAGTGGTCATTGGATTTGTTTTTTGATGATGCCACAAATTGGATATCTATTAGTGTGGATAGCCTTGACTATAACTACAAGCACTACAAAGATATCGTGAGTGTCATAAATTGGTGTGTGAGGTCAGTGTTAGAGCTAGGGCCGGAGGCATGAACGGGGCCTAGGCCGGGGAAGGAGTAATCGAGGTCGAGGTCAACGACAGTATAGCAAGTGGTGGAGACGACCTCGTAGTCGGGGATGGGAACGGGCTAGCGGCCGAGCCTAGGTTGCGGCGACGAATGTGGTGGGTCACCGGTGGGTGGGTCGGACCGTGTGAGTGCTCACTGCGATTTGCGAGAGGTTGGGGAAAGAGGATGAGAGGCAGATTTTGGACGAAAGCAACGTGCGGTGCTAGGAGCCTTGATGTAGTTGAAGATTCGTATAGTGTAGACACAAGTTTGAATAACTTGAGTATTATATGCACTTGCTGAAAATTTTGATGGATTTGTGAATATTTTTACGATGGATTTGTAAATATTAATGTGATGTAATTCTAAAATATTAATGGACGATCCTGATAATTGTAATTTATTATCTCGTAATACGTATTTATTTTTTTATTGTTAAAAAACAATAGCGACGGTTGACAATGCCAACTATGGCTTTAGTGATACACTATAGACATGACTAGCCTGGTTTATTGTAGCCTCACAAAAGTTGCCACGGTTGGGACAACCCGTGGCTGTAGGGCCCCCAACCATGGCTATAGTATGTTATTGCTTTAGTGACTCTAGGAACTACATGGGACATGGCCTCCTCTTGTATAATCCGTGGACTGTTCTCAGTTGGTGTCCATAGCTTTATCTCAATGAATAGACTAATATGCGAGCATTATGATTCTGATTAATTGACGATCATCCATTTGTGTCTACGAAAACTAGGGGTGTGTTCAATTTTTGGGTCACATTAATGAGAATCTTAGTATTTAAGAGTACTAAATAAAGTTAAATTATAAAATAATTTGCTGGCCCCTAGACTAATTCACAAGATGAATCTAATAATAGTAATTAAGTCGCGATTAGAAGACGGTTATTGTAGCATCACTTTAACGGAACATAGATTAATTAAACTCATTAGATTCATCTAAAAAAATAACACCTATCCGTCATAACGATTTTGTCATTAAATTGATTGAAATGTTCATGAATAGTAAGATTTTTTTTATATCATAGGACTAAATTTTAGAGGTCAAGAAATGAACACATTCTAGGGCTAGCTGCCGGGGTAACGACACGGCGGCATCGTCTCACCGTGATACGAGGAATCAAAGGAGGAGCCAAGAAGGATGGCTTGAACATCTAAGTAGATGTAGCCTGTTATGAAACTGGCAGGTTATTGTTCACGTATACAGTTTAATTTTTTTTTCTGTGCTTCTCCACTGATCTGGAGGCTACATTCTCATGCGACGGCTCTAGCTAGGGATCCGATGAAGTGTTCACAGCCGCTACTAGGAGCGAGTTAGGATTGCTCGCGTCCATGCTTTTCTGTCGTCGCTACTCATGAAAAGAAAAATAAAAACAAAACACGACAGAAACATCCATCCTACCGTTGAGGGTTAGTTTCACGGTGCATTTTACCACATTGAGGTACAAGGTGGTAACAGTTACATCCTACCGTTGATTGGCAAAGATATAGTTAATTTGATTTATAGTTAGTTACGTGTTTTTTCCGTGAAAGGGAATTTAGTCATCTGTATCGGATCAAAACTCAAGGGCATCACATAACATCGTCGCCACCGTGCGCGTGTTCTGCGCCTCACCGGGCGTCGCGAGTAGAGTGCTGCCGTGAGCTAACCTCCGCCACGAACAGACACCACCGCTCATCCAAGGCACATGCGGTCTATGCAGTGCTGCCACCGTGCGTCTCCGACGTCTCACCTAAAATGTTTATACCATCTTGAATTACTATTTGTTATCACGATGGAACTTTAGGTGCTAACAATCAATCTAGGTTATTAGATTAGAGGGAATGAATGGTCCACATTAAAAGTAGTGTACCATAAAAACGCTCGGAAAATAAGATTCATTCATCTGCAAATATTATTCATATTTATAATTGCACATTTGCTTTGATCATCTACAAGTGGTACTTAGTGCCTCCAAAACTGGATTTGTCACAGACGACGCATTGGCAATAATTAGCAAACGGCATGTTGCGAGTGCAAGAGGCATCGCTGACGTGCTTCTTGTAGTACATACTGATGCAGTCCATTTTACATTCTATGTCGTTGCAGAACAACTCCAGAGAGCGGTGAGTTTCACAGTTATTATCTGTATTAGGAAAATACAATTTAATCAATAATCAAAGTTTGTATTTCAGGCGGAACATAAAATCAGAAATAAAAGAGGAAAACAAATGCAGCATTCCGGGGGGGGAGAGAGAGAGAGAGAGAGAGAGAGAGAGAGAGAGAGAGAGACCTGCATGAGTAGTGCTTCCTATTAGCGTAAGAACTATGAACAAATAAAGTGCAGTTGTCTTGTCCATCTCTTTTTATGAAGTACAACGTGCGAGTATCACCTTTTCTTTATAGAAAAAAGCAAAAGAAAATAAGTTTAAAAATGATGCTTAGGAAAATCTATTTTATCTATCTATCTATCTATCTATCTATCTATCTATCTGCCTATTTAGAGAGCCAAGGCTGGGTGTAATCATTTCACAACATCTAAAAAATCTCTCGTCCTATCTTTTCTCTCACTACAACAAATCATCACTGTAGCAAAAGTTGCTAAAAACAAACAGAAAAAGCGAAGGGTAACGACACCCGCCGTGAGAAAAAATACGGTACCGGTGTGAAGCGATGTCACCCGCCCCTACAAAGTAAGCAGCAAAATAATAAAAAAAAGATATGTCACACACAAGATCCTCCGCTCGCCACGTGCCGCACGGCAGTCGACTAGCGCTCACCGTCGTGCACCCCAGTCCCATCACCCACCGTGTGCCCCGCTGCCTATCGAGGGTGGGGCCGCTGGAGGAGAGACTGCTGGAGGAGGGAGGGGACGCTTGAGGAGGGCAACGGCGAGATCTGCACAACCCCGCCCATAGTCGGTTCGCACCCCACCCGCCACTGCCTCACACCCGACCCGAGAAAGGTTCGAGTGCTACCGGCCCTTTAGGTGTTACCGTGTTATCTTTTACCTCTATAATGCTCGAAACATTTCAACAAAAATATGAATGGATACCTCATATTACCTTCTACTAACACACAAAAGTTGAGTTGGAGACTTACAAAAAATATAACAAAAAAGAGAAATCAGCCAGTGAACAATGCAGGTTGCAACTGTTCATATTAAACCCGCAACCCGTTACTGTTTATGGCAGATTTCTCTTTTTATTACATTTTTTGTAAGTCTCCATTACAACTCGACTTTTGTACGTTAGTAGAAGGTGACATGAGATATCTATTCATATTTTTGTTGGAATGTTTTAAGCATTATAGAGGTGCAAAAAAATTTTAGTAACATGGTAACACCTAACCCGCTTGTAACACCTAAACATTTCTCCATCCCACCCACCTCTGACTTACCCGCGCTCCACACGCCATGTGTTAGAGAGGAAGAGAATGGGAGAGAGAGAGAGGAAGTGGGAGGGAGAACATGAATAAAAAAAGAAAATAGAGTGCGTTTTGAGTCATGGGTGACCCGAGTCTACCCCTAAAAGCATCGTTGGATTGGTGCAAACGTCGTCTAACTTCCGTCACCAGTTCGGTCCCATTTTTGGTCCTGCTTTTCCTCCGGCTTGGCCCCACTCAACATGTGCAGCACCAGGAGCAGGGGTACGACCGCAGCGGCAGCAGGAGGTCGCGCATACACGTTTTTCCTCTAGCATGACAACGGCAGCTCCTTTGGAAGCAGTCACGCCTAAAATATTTTTGAGTCGGGCTGCCAAATTTCATTGGTGACCCAAACGAATTTGCGGTACGAACCAAAACTATCTGACCGTGCGAGGGGTCGTGCGAGGCGAGGGTGAGATCGAGGTCGGGGTCGTGCGAGGCGAGCGCAGTGCATGAGAGGCGCGCGCGTCCACGGAGGCAGGGATCATGCGAGGCGAGGGCAATGCGAGGAATGCATGGCAGCCCTTCGCATGCAGCATAGCAGCAGCTCAACTAATAGGTCATTCGTGAGTGGCATCGCCACAGCTAGCGGCTTCAGCAGACGGTGGCGCAGGCATGGTGTGGCGCCTCCGTGGCCTGCGTTTGCTCGGTCAATGTGACAAAAATTACCCAAGTGTGAAAAAATTACTCACACTATCGAAGTTGCATCTTAGAATATGTGATCAATTTCATTCCATCTCATATAATAACACAAATTTCACATTTTGTGGCTAGGATTTGAGAAAAGAGAAAATGAAATTGAGAAGTAACCGATTTGTCAAAAACACATCCACCAGCTACAAGGCACGCTACTCCAACGCGTCACCGTCTGTGCCCAAACTATCGTCCCAGTGCCCGACCAAGGCCAAGACACCACCATCACGCAGGCCACCGCGGCCACGGTCAAGACCGACGCCCTCGCCTCTCCTGTTGCCGCTCCTGCTATTGCTCCCCAGGGACGGACCTAGCTGGTTGCTTGGGTATTCCCAGGAATACCCAACAACTTAGCAAAACCTTATACTTAATATAGTTTTATAGCTCAAAAAATTATCAAATAATCAAGTTTAATTGTATTTTTGCTTGATTGATCAACTTAGGAATACCCAAGTTTTAAGTGTTGCGTCCGTCACTGTTGCTCCCGCCACGACCGCCTATGTCAAGTGCAGCCGCAGGAGGTCACCCGCGGCTGCAGAGGACACTGCTGTCCGCTCCTATCCTGTCTGTCGTAGACTTGCCTTATGGATATACAATTGTCAAAAGAATGAATGATCAGAGACATAGCGGCATATCAATGAAGATAAGACTGCACTATAACAAAAACTCGCTATAGCCACGCCACCCAAAATGAAGTAGCCACGACAAAGAAAATAAACCGTGGCTACGTAGGTGGCGGGACTGCCTGCCTTCGGACCGTGGCTATAGAAGCCACTATAGCCACTGTTGGCTTTGTGAACCGTGGCTATAGTGGCCTCCACCAATAGCCACGGTCCACGTCACCAACTAGCCACGGTTCACAAAGCCAACAGTGGCTATAGTGGCTTCTATAGCCACGGTTGAAGACGTCAACCGTGGCTACAGCAGGCGGGTGCGCGGCGGGCGGGGGTTTAGTACCACCTCGCCCGCCCAAAGTCGCGCATGCCAGCCTTATAAGCTCCACTCCGCACGCTTCTTTGAAGTTACCGATACATTATGTGCCTGCTTCGCTATGTGGGCCGTCCGTTTGAGATGGGTCTTTAATCTTTATCTTGTCCTAAATCGTGGGCCTTGATCTTGTCCTAATTCGTGGGTCCATGTGGTCGGGCCCATGGGCCAAAATTTTTTAAAATTTATTTATACATTTAGTTTTAAATTTTAAAATTTGTATATATACTCGAGTTAAAATATTGAATAAAAGATTTAAATTTTAAAATGTATTTATACATTTAGTTTAAATTTTAAATACTGAGTTAAAATATTGAATAAATAATGTTTAGGTTCAATTTTTATTTGAAATTCTAAAATTAACAAGGGATAATTTAAAAAATTTTAAAACATTTACTCATTAGATTTAAATTTTAAAATTGATTTATACATTTAGTTTTAAATTTTAAAATTGATTTATACATTTAGTTTTAAATTTTAAAATTTGTATATATACTGAGTTAAAATATTGAATAAATAATGTTTAGGTTCAATTTTTATTAGAAATCCTAAAAATAACAAGGTATAATTTAAAATTTTAAAAGAATATAAACCGACATATAAACATTTTTAAGTGTAAGATAGTAATTTAATTATTTTTAAACAATTTAAATCAATTAATAATATTTTTTAAAATAACAATAGTGATTTGGGCCTCACTCTTAATATGAGGCCCATTAGTAGTTCATCCACTAGTTCATTTAGGTTGTGTGTTTTTTTTAAATTTCTATTTAAATTTTGAAACATGTATATAGAAGTCAAATATTGTCCAAATTTACTGATTCTTGTTTCTAAATTTGTATAAAATTCCAATCTATCCATTTCCACTTTGTTTTGTTAGAATCTCCAAACTATTTTATTGAATTTTCTTCAAATTTACTTAGGGTACGTTTTGACATTTATTTAATCATTTTTATTTCATAAACCGTATCGATTTTGACCTCAACATTCGGTCGGTATGCATGCCATTAATAAACACACACGTGGAATTTCTGGTTCAATTTTTTAAAACATATAAATGTGTTTGGTACCAAACAACATTAGTTTCAAGTATAAAACTCCACTCACTCGAGACGCATAGTCCCATTTGAACTACTTTTTTTGTAAAAATCTTTACAAAAAATTATAAAAAATATAAGTGAGTTCGAATGCTCGGGAAACAGTGGCATGCCAAAATGTAGGTCAAACGGGCTTATAGTTTGCAAATGATAAATGTGCAAAATAATAGAAAAAACATGGTGTCATTTGATTTTTTTTATCTGCACAATTTTTATTATTTTTGAATTGAAAATTGGCACACACATCTATGATACAAATTAAAATCTACTGTAATTTTGTTGGAAATTTTTGAAATATTTGGGTCATGTAAAAGTGAAGAAAAACAATTCTATAGACGAAATATTATATTAAAAAGTAATGGAGTAGAAAAAACAAAAAATACATATGTGTTTGTAAACAACTAAAAAAGTGACATGCCAAAAATTAGGTGCAAAGTCATTATAGTTTTTAGAATAAAAATTGAAGAAGTAAAAGAAAAATTACACAAGAAAAAAATAAACACTCAATGACAAGTGGGGCTGGATGAAACAAGTAGCCACGGTTTGTGCTCGGAACCAACCGTGGCTATTGGATGTTTCATCGACATGCGGGTCCCACATGTCGGCTTGGAGCACAATAGCCACGGTTGGAATTGACATGAGCCGTGGCTATTGTCTCTTATCCCACCGACATGTGGGTCCCACCCAACCATCTCCAACCGTGGCTAATGGTTGGTATATAAAGGGTGGGTCGGGCCAAACCCTAACCCTAACCCCGACGCCGCAGCTTGACGAAGACGCCGGGAGGCTGCCCGTTTGTGCCGCCGCACCGTCTCCGCCGTGACCTCCTCGTCGCGTCCGTCGGAGCTCCTCCCGTGCGCCGCCCGAGCTCCTCCTCTTCGTCCGTGTGCTCCTCGTCGCGCCCGTCGGTGCTCCTCCTCTCGCGCCGCCCCGCGATCCTCGCGGCGCCCGTTGGGGCTCCTCCTCTCCGCCGCCCGAGGTCCTCCTCTCGGCCCGCGAGCTCCTCGCCGCATCCGTTAGGGCTCCTCCTCTCCGCCGCCCGAGGTCCTCCTCTCCGCCCGCGAGCTCCTCGCCGCATTCGTTGGGGCTCCTCCTCCGCCCCGCTCCCTCCTCCTCCTCTCGTGCTCCCCATGCTCGCGCCCCGCAGCTGCGCCGCGAGCTCCTCCTCTCGTGCTCCCCTCCGCCGCATCGGTTGGGGCTCCTCCTCTGCCCCGCTCCCTCCTCCTCCTCTCGTGCTCCCCACGCCTGCGCCCGCAGCTGCGCCGCGAGCTCCTCCTCTCGTGCTCCCCTCCGCCGCATCCGTTGGGGCTCCTCCTCTACTCCGCTCCCTCCTCCTCCTCTGTCAACTACTTCATGGCTTATAAATCTCTTCCGAAACTTATAGTTGTATCTCAATTTATATGCTGGCCTTACCCATGATTACTCACTGCAGACTGGTTCAAGGGCTCCTGACAGTTGGCTGATCATTTAGGCATCAGGTCGGTGAAAGTTTTTTTTTTGTTCTTCGGTAAGGTGAAGATTTATTTATCTACACATTTCGTGGATCGTATTCACTGTCTCAGATTCTTGGTGGTCTTGTTATGTAATTGCATTTCTAATCAATAGATGAATTCATATTAGGTTCCAATCCCTTAACATTTAATTCTGCAGTTTTACTGTGTTAGCATCACGATGTGAGATTAGTTTACTCCTCCCTTCAAGGGTAACCCAGTCAGGCATTTAGTTTGCTCGTATTATCTTATTAGTTTCATATGTTCCTTCATTGTTATCTGATCTAAAAATCCATGAATGAAATAATAGTGAACCTGCAAAGTAAACCAGATTGGAGACCGGAAGACACGGCGAGGCTGGGGTCAATCAGTGATCAGCAAGCAGCCACTTCATCTGCCTTCTCTGGTGTGCACTGTCTGCCCTCCATCCCGTCTTTGCTTGTTCATGCTTTACCCAGGAATCCCAAAATATTCTCCAAAGATTAACTACATGAACTCCTTCGCCGGTTCTTGATCTGCTATAGGTTCTTACCCCGTCATTACCAACTGTAGCTAGTAGTTTCTGCAGGTAGCCATTTTGGAGGTAAACATTTAGATGTGCCTAAAAACCTTTTTTCCCCTGTGCGGCTGTGCATGGTATTGCAGTCACCTGAACTCCCAAGAAAAGGTGGAAGATGGCACGAGAGGAGGGCAGCAGTACCGGGGACGATATGTTGGGCGGGCACATGAAGTTGATTGCGTCCAAGATCAACTCCAAGATCCACTTCCTCGAGGGTGCCATCATGGAGTACAGGGAGGTGAAGGACATAATCAGCGACCTTGCTGAGAAGAAGGTGGAGATGGAGCAGCAGGCCCTCATGAGTTCGGCCGGGGCACCCCAGTCCCAGGAGCTCGCACTGGCGAAGGTGGAGCTTGCAGCGGCGAAGGAGGAGCTTGCAGCGACAAAGGGGGATCTTGGCATGGCGAAGGAGGAGGTTGCGGCGGCGAAGGAGCAGCTCGAGGTGATGAAGGAGCAGCTGGTTGAGAAGGATGCACAACTGAAGGCTTTCATAGTGGAGGTTCAGGAGATGGAAGCCATGAGGAATCAAGATGAGCAGCAGAGTTTGAGTTGGGTGAGTCTAATTTTACTTTCGTGGAATTTAATTGAGTGGCATATTTTTCTTTTGAAGAATCTCAATGGACCAAAGATGTTAGTCTCGATAATATCTATGAAGATGGAAACATAACCTGTAAATGCAGTGAACCTTTACAAGAACATGAATTTCTATGTTTGAACTTTCATCTCAAACTCACTGGTAATGTTTGAGGCATTTTAGTAGTGTTTCTTTGACCCCCAGATGCACGGTGTGCTTGTCAAGTGAATGGCAGAATTTTATCAAGCTAATAATATACTACTAGTTGAGTTAATATAAGTTTATTTTCAAGGAATTTGAGTGAATGACATATTTTGTTTTGAAGAATCTCAGTGGACCAAAGATTTTTAGTCGTGATAATATGTGTGAAGATAGAAACATAACCTGTAAATGCAGTGTACCTTTAACAACATGATTTTCTTTGTTTTAGCTTTCATCCCAAACTTACTATCATATTTTATAAACCAGGGTGATACATTGTTTTTAGTCCCTATTGTGCTTATACAAACTGTTCACTATGAAAGCAGTTGAAGGCCAGCAGTTCGGTCAACAGGTGGCAGGTCATTATGCAAGCAGCAATAAGGCGTGGGAAGAGCTTAGAGGAAGACTGATCAAGGTTTTCTTATATAACTGAACTTATATATGGTGCTGTGCATTAGAGACCCCTAGAATTTGAGGTGTGAGATATGGCTTGATGATTTCTAGGACTTTATGATAATTGACTGTGGTGGACGGAACCTTGGGGTGAAGGAAATGGGGAGATTAAAGAAGAAGCCATTTGATGTGGCATGTGCCGCCAAGCTGCCTACTAAAGAAGCTGAAAAAACGGCTTATACTCTGTACACTGCATGGGAAAAGTTGCTGAAGAACCCAAGCTGGAAGCCCTTCAAGACGGTCGCTGCAGTTGACGATTATCATCAGGTAAGTGAATATTAGTAACCATTATGCCACTTTGCAGCTCACGTTTCTACGATTATAAAAACTTTTTTTTGTTGGGGGGGGGGGAGGACTTTGAACCCGGTTGGTTAGCTCCTTCCTAGGGAAACTAACCAGCAAGCACTAACACAGCCGTCATTGTGTTTCGCCAATTATAAACATATATTATACAACTTCTTATGAATAGGAGGAGGTCATAGACGTTGATGATGATAAGCTGCAAGAGCTGAAGAGGGTATGGGGAGTGGGTGCCTATGACGCTGTTATTAGCGCGCTGATGGAGATGAGAGAGTACAATTGTCTGAGCAACAGAACCATCACCCTTGAGCTCTGGAATTACAAGGCAGGGAGGAAGGCCACCATCATTGAGTGTTTTGAGTACATGAGCAATCAGATGAAGCAACTCTCACGAGCCAAGCGCAGGAAGACTCGCAGGTAATGCAAATTTGTCTTAGGCCGATTTCCGAACACGTGACATTGCCATAGGAGCCGGATGGTGTTCCTTGTAACACTGCTTCTAGTCCAGCATTCACTTTGTTCTAGGAATGATGCTCACACACTCATTCCCTGAATATCCTCTCGACATATACATTTGGAAATTACATGGAGCTCATGCTTCCATTCCATTGCTCTGCAGGATGGCAAACTGACTGATTACTCTTCATGGCTGAAATCCAAGAATAAGCAAATCCAGCAAGAGCAAGAAAGGAATCTGTGGTGTGTACCGTTATGTTGAGATAGAGCTATCGGGTGGCTGTTAACCTCGTAGAAGTGACTGTAGCTGGGATGGAAGACTATAAAGTAGCAGTTTCATTCACGTATGATGAATTTGCAGCCTGACTGTTGTACTGCTAAATGCTAATGTTTCATGTTCTTTAGAGGAATTGTAATGTTTAACTATTTCAATGCTCGAAGAATTGTCTACCTATCTAGAAACCTGACTCGTCGCCCCTATTGTAAGACATCAATCTTGATCTCTGATTTATTGTGGTCTAAATGCCTTGTGATTGTGAGCTTAGCTATGACATGCAATGTCCAAGAGGCAAGGACTGGGTGTACAACACCTGAATGTCTTTTTTTCATTCAACCAGTACATACATGCAGATTCAGAACAAGTCAGGTTGGTTTCTCAACAAAAAATCAGGTGTGTTATTGGATTCTGGACAGGGCAAGCAAACCATGAGTGACTTTCTCTGTAAAAATGTTTGTCCAACTCCGGGGACGACAGCGCCTGAAATTTTGCAGCCAGTTGATCCTAGCCCAGAATGACACCAGGTTCAGAGACAAATAAGCAAACAGAATCAAGAAAATCTTTTGTATGGAAACAGCAGACCCTTCCTGCGCGCGCTAGGATCCCATAATTAGCTGTTTCCATGCACGCGCCTAATTAAACGCGCCGCGGATCCTGTTTGTTAAGGCGCCAGGGTAGGCGTCTGTGGATGGAAAGCATTGCTGGCGACGAGGAATGGAAGGCAATGAAGGCGAGATCTCGCCGCCGATTCGGTGCCGACGGCGGCGATCGCGCGATGAGCTGGAGGTGACCGATGGTGATGATGAGAACGCGAGATCGGGTCGCCAGCACGAATCCAAGCTGAAGCCGCCGAAGCAGCAGGTCTTCGCCGTCACGTGCGTTGCTTGCGCACCGGCCGCGGCTAGCTGACCGGTCCGTGACGCCATGGCGAGCTCGCGCGGGCAGGCTCCGGCGGCGCTCCGCGCCGGCCGGTGCGTCATGCCGCTCGCCGTCATGGCGTGCTGCGTCGTGTGGACGGTCCTCGTCCTCGCGCCCCTGCCGCCGGAGCTCGTGGTTGCCGGCGGAAGCCGCGGGAGTTTCCACGCCAGCGTCGGGGGCATCGTGGGCACGGTGGAGCGGTGGGCCGTCGACACGCCGCGGTCGCCGCCGCGCGGGAGTGAAGAGATCGTTGGCGTGGTGGCGGCGGTGGCGGAGCGTGAACAGATCGTTGGCGTCATGTCTCCGCCACCTCCGACACAACGCCAAGCAAGATCAGGAACTCCGCCGCCGCCGGCGCGCGAACACATGATCGACGTGTCGCCGCCACCACCACCGCAGCCACAAACAAAAACAGAGCCTCCTCCTCCTCCTCCTTCGCCGTCGCCGCCACCACCACCACCACCACCGGAGCCGGAACCAATCACAGGACCACCCCCTTCGCCACCACCGCCGCATCAATCGCGTCACCGTCACCAACTCTCTTCGTCGGAGAAGAACCCGAACCCAACACCACCCGCATCGCCCGACCGTTGCGCCGGCCGGTACATCCACGTCGCCGCCCTCCCCCGGCGCTTCAACGCCCTGCTCCTCCGCGCCTGCCGCACGCTCTCCTCCTGGACGGACATGTGCATGCACGTGGCCAACGCCGGCATGGGCCCGCGCCTCACCCGCCGCAGCACCGGCGGCGCGCTGCCCTCCACGGGCTGGTTCGACACCAACCAGTTCACGCTCGAGGTCATCTTCCACCACCGGCTCGCGAACCAGTACCCCTGCCTCACGCCCGACGCCGCCCGGGCCGACGCCGTCTTCGTGCCCTACTACGCCGGCCTCGACGTCGGCCGCCACCTGTGGGGAAGTTCGGCAACGCCGACCGCGACGCGCTCGCCGTTGACCTGGTCAACTGGCTGCGGTCGACGCCCGCGTGGAGGAGGCGTGGCGGGAGGGACCATTTCTTCGTCGGCGGGCGCATCGCGTGGGACTTCATGCGCGAGGACGGCGGCGACTGGGGCAGCCGGCTGCTCCGCCTGCCGGAGGCGCGGAACATGACGGCGCTCGTGCTCGAGTCCGCCGCCGCCGCCGGCGGCGGCGACCGGGTCGTCGCCGTGCCGTACCCGACGAGCTTCCACCCGTCGCGCTTGGCCGAGGTGGCCGCGTGGCAGCGCGCCGTGCGCCACGCGCGGCGGCCCTGGCTGATGGCGTTCGCCGGCGCGCCGCGCGCCGGCGACGCCCTCCGAGACGCGCTCATCGGCCAGTGCGCGCGGTCGCGGCGGTGCAAGCTCCTGCAGTGCGGCGGCGGGGGGCCGGCGGAAGAGCAGTAACTGCCACGCGCCGGGGAGCGTGGTGGGGCTGTTCAGGAGCGCAGCCTTCTGCCTGCAACCGCCCGGGGACTCGTACACGCGGCGGTCAACGTTTGACTCCGTCCTCGCCGGCTGCGTCCCCGTCTTCTTCCACCCGGGCTCCGCGCTGTACACGTGGCACCTGCCCGGCGACCGTGCCAGCTACCCGGTGCTCGTGCCGGGGGACGGCGTGCGCAACGGGTCGGTGAGCGTGGAGGACGTGCTGCGCCGGTTCACGCGCGCCGAGGTGGCGGCGATGCGGGACCGCGTGGTCAGGCTCATCCCGCGCGTCGTGTACCGTGACCCCAGGGCCCGCGGCGGCGGCGAAGATGGGTTCAGGGACGCGGTTGATGTCGCGGTAGACGGCGTGATCGAGAGGGTGAATAGGATCAAGCGGGAGTTGGACGACACTGCTAGCTAGCTAGGTCTAGCTGGTGATCGTGTACTGCTTCCTCAGTTGCTCGTGAAAAAATTACTGAACGGTACGGTTCTATTTCTAGGTTTCTAGGCAGCGAAGATGGCATGAAACAGATGGACCTGATAGATATCAAGGATAGAGATTAAATAGCTTAAATTACGTTCCATGAAGTTTTTTTTTTAATATTTAGCTGCATTAATGGTTTGTTGACCTGCGCTGTGCTAAATTGCCAAGTAGAGCAAGCTGTATTGTGGTGTGTATCTGCTGAACACGCAGAAACTATGGGTCCAGGCTACTGCAAGGCAGCCCCTTGCAATGCTGGCACGAGTTCAGTTACAAGGTCAACAATGAAAATGAAAAGCCACTGTTCACCGTCATAAGGTTACTGTACACTGTCATCCGTTTTCGTTTCTGACGTTGCTATCTCTCCTGCGATTTTAGAAACAGTACCAAAAGTTGATTCCGTTCATCTTCCTTTCTATGCACAGCTGGTTTTTAACCCCTTTCTAGTTTCTATGTGTAACCTATATATTCAACATGCTGCATTATCGATATATATATATAGTTGCAGCGTTTGAAAACACTGAGGGGGTTAGCATCACATTTTGGGTTAGCGTTTCAGAATCTGAGAGCTGAAAATCAGAGATCATACCATGCACATGCAGGACTCAGTTCCACAGCTACAGCATTAGATGACAGGAAGTTATAAGAAACCATGCCCAAATGATTCTTAAAGAACGTGACATGGTGCTACACAAATCGCCCGCACTGAACAATACACAACCAGAAAGCGTACATATTAAAACACCAACAAACGTAAAAAAAAAGGGCAAGCCATGCGTATAGATCAACCAAGAACCCTTGAAAACATTCTAAAACTGCTGACCAAATTCAGACATCAAAAGATAAAAAGAAAAGCATTGCAACCACCAATGCATAAGAATGATCCACCGTACTTACATAGCACTTGCAATGTTTACAAAATGAATGCCATTTTATAGATAAGTGTAGCTTTACATGATATCATGAACTTCCAAAATCAGAGGTAACACGCCACTAGAAGCTCACAGAAAGCAGCTTTTGCGTAAGCATGAAGCATTTCTGACAAGGCATTCTAAGCAAGAACAGTGAGTAGCCAAAAAGGAACAACTCAAACTCAAGCTGAGAAGACCAAGTTTGTGCATTGTCTGCATTCTGAAAATGACATAAGATCATCAAGCCATAAATTTAGGTTGGGTTTGACACAAAAAAGATCAGCAAGCACCAAAAACCAAATTTAGACATCAAGAAACATACAATTAAAAGCATTGTAACCAGCACTAAAAAGCTGTAGAATGATCCACCCTGTACATACGACCCACAATGCTTACAACACGAGTGCCATAATAGATAAGATGGGCCCTACATGATATTGTGAGCTGCCAAAATCGGAGCTAGGGAACACTCCGCTACAAGCTCACAGAAGCAGCACTAGAATAACACTTAAGCATGTCTGACAAGGCATTCCTAAGGAAGAACAGAAAGTAGCCAGAAACTAACACCTCAAGCTGGGATGAGCGAGGGCGCCTACCATTGCCAACATAACCTGTTAGCACATCCCACAAGTGTGGCCAACTGAAAGAGAGTATATCAGATCTCCCCTTCAGATTGTAGGACTGCTTGCTTTTTTCTACATCTTATTAGAGTTTTCTTTCTAGAATTACTGAATTAGGAAGCGAGCATTGTCAAACAAACTTGAAGTGGTCAATCATGTAGCCACAGGTGGTGCAGTTCTTCAGCAATGTCACTGACGCAAGGAGGCATCCTCGGCAAGCGATGGCGTGCATACAGGGGGAACATCTGACAATTGCCTCAGCTCCACGGCAGACAATCATCAACTGGCACCTTTGCTCAGAAACACGTTCCATGACTCCCTGCACATTCAGCAATTGATCAAAAAATCCAACTCAATGCAGTAAAGCAAAATAACACCAAGAATCCAAATGGTATATTAGTTGCCAACCATCTCTAAATAGAGGGAATCAAAGGCAATAGTAACAGTTAGTATTTTTTTTTACCATGTAGCGGTATGTTGCATCCACCGCAGGCGATGACTTGACTCCACTTACAGCAATGCCACAGGTCATGCATGCCCTCACATTGCACCTCATCATGCAAGCAACACATATCTTATGAAGGCATGGAACGAGCTGCATTGCAGCTTCAGAAGATCGACAGATGATGCAAGATTCACTCTTGGGATGTGGAGTCTAAATACAAACAACACGATCAGTACACATTATTTTGATCTCAACCATCATTTGAGCTTAACGAACATAATAAACAGTTTAAGTATTCAAGAAGGGCCCTTACTAGGTACTTGTCCCACTGTGACTGGAAGAAAGAGAATCTCGTATCAGTTCCACAGCTGCTTGGAGGTACTGGTGGCCTTTCAACCGGACAATCAACGAAGCATGTGGTAGGCCTAGACCCGATCAACTCGAGCCTTCTTGAAGGGGCAGACTCGAGCAAATTCAGCTTCAACACAGGTCCACATTCATTTCTTTGAGGAAGGGGTCTAGACTCGATAGCATTGGATGCTCTTGTATGCCCAGGCTCAATCAAACTGGAGTTGCTTGTAGGTACAGATTCAATCGAATCATCCTTTCTTGCAGGTACAGACACAAACAAATCAGGCTTTCCTGTGGGTTCAGTCTCAACCAAATCAGTCTTTGGGGTACTGACAGTATAATCATCCAGTAAGCTTCCAGTGGAACTTTCATCTTGCTGGCTTTCAGCATTGCTCCTGCTACTCTCATCACCCTGCTGGCTCCGAACATTGGTCTCACTGCATGCATCACCCTGCTGGCTGTTAGTATTATGAGGGGAGTCATCTGCGTTAAATGGAGATCTCGGGGACTGATTATCTGACACTGATTCTGGGAGCTCATCATGATCGTCAAAGGATGCTGGCTCCAGCAAGGGTACATACTTTGGTCGTGAGAACGGTGGCAGAAGGACCATGTGTGTTGCAGGTCCACTTCCAACAGGAACTACACACATCCTGCAGATTCCAGGGAGAGAGCGCATAAAGTCGCTCAGCTTAGGATAACCAAGTGCGGAATGATCAAGCTCCATCCTGCAAGTTGCTCTAAAATCACCCTTGAGAGAGCTTAATGGATACCTCTCTCCAAGTCGCTCAGTTTCATCTCTAAGAAATCCAGGCAACCACTTCCTGAATATAAAGAACCAAGATGGAAGGCACTTCTCTGGCAATGGGCGCCGCTTCTGAGGACCATATTCCTCAATCAATTCACCATCTAGCAAACTGTGGTTTGCCTTTGGAAACTCCTGGGTATATTTCCTCGTAGAAGTAGCCCTCCGCTCTTCTGAAGGCAAGAATGATCTAGCAACAGCATCCTTTATCTCCACCCTCTTCCCAAGCATGTAGACATGATGAGCTTCCTTTGCACTTATCACATCCTGTTCTCTTTCAAATTTTACAAAGCCGAAGCCTCGGGACTGCACTCGGTTGCCTATCTGCAATCCAATGACTACTGCTTCCTCCACAGGACCAAATTCAGCAGTAAAGAATTCAATAAGGTACTCTGTTAGACACAAAAAAAATAAAGGGTTAGAAGTGTGTTTTAATTTGTCAAAAAGAACGAGGAAGGAAGGAATCATGAAGCATTACCAGAGTCTACAGATGGTGGGAGACCTCCAACAAATATTTTGCGAGTGTAGTCATGCTTCGGCCACTGATTATGCTAGAAGGAAAAAAACATAATAAGACTGCGAATATGAGAGGAAAACATTTCTTTGGGAATATATATAGAGGATAGAGCATTATTAACTTACCCGAGGAAAAACTTTTGAACCTTGTTTTGGAGACGTCTGGCTCTTACCCTTAGGTCCTTGGAGACGACTGGAGCGAAAATCACGCGGATATGCTGATTTCTTAAGGCCCATATAGCTGCATCAGTATTCAAAACTTGATTACAACTAGAGTTGACACATGAAGTTCTTATGGTCAATTCAATTACGTAATATTACCACACATACCATTCTTCACTGAAATCATCATCGTCGTAACCATCAAAGGTATCATCCATAAGCTCTTTGCAACTTTCCTTGCTCATCACGCGACCCTTTTGGGGTGAGCTATGGTTCCCTACAACTAAAACACATTGCTATTAAAGGGACAGTTTTATGACTATCAGAATTATGCAGTGAAACGAACAGATACTTCTATAGAATTACTTTCTCAAATTGAACTCCTGGCCTACGATGCACGAATCATATAAGCTAATATTAAGGAATATGAACTCTATACAAAGTGACATGGAGAATTATTTAAAGTGAACAATTAAGATAGTGATAAATATCAGATTGAGTCTTACATGGTACCACTTTTGCAGATCTAAGAATGAAACGCATGTCTTGTGATGTTGCCAATTCTATTGGCCTCTGCTTTCTGTTCAAGTCAGTGAAATATAACGTGTTAAGCGTACACCGTACAAAGTCAGGAGCATTCTTTGAATATACTCAGAAAATTTACCCACCGGAGGTTCTGGGCTTTGGTATCAGCTCCAAAGCGCAATAAGAGTTTTACACACTCCACAGAACCGTTCTTTACTGCAAAGAATAAAGGGGTTTCTTTTGTCTTGGAAGGTATGTCAACACAATCTGGTTCATGAAACAGTAGTGACTGAAGAAAGAAAAAAATCAATTAGTCCAGCTCAGTGTCATCAAGTTCATTTCATTGAAAGGAAGCAACAAAATATACCTGAAGAGCCTTGTAATTGCCCTTAGCTGCAGCACTGTGTACTGGCGTGAGCCCTAGTTTGTTCCCCTGGAAAACTCTGGCACCATTCTTAAGCAGGAGCCACACAATTCTGTACAAAAACACGAGTGGTTAATAAGAGGCATCCGGAAAGGGCAAGAGCAGGTAAACTTTAAATGTAATGGTCAGCAATGTAGAATTTTGAAAGAGGCACCTTGGCTCCTGTGTCCTTGAGATACCACTAAGGCACCAGTGAAGTGCTGTGTTCCCTCCAGAGTCAACTTCATTGACATCAACATTACCCATCAGAAGCATCTTAGTGACATTCATATCTCCAGCCTACACAAGACAAGTCAATCAGCAGAAGTCTTTGTATGTCGAGATACAGTGGTGGACTTGAGGCCTAAAACTGAACTTGACTAGTACTTTTAACATCAACATAATATGATCAAAAGTCAGTTGTGATATTTTCGTCGCAAAATTAATCAGGCTTCAAACCCTGCTAGTCTCAGTAATTAAAGTCTCATGCCTATCATAGTAGTACACTGAATACTCAATTCACATTTTATCATGAGAGCTCAATATATCACGAAAAGTGCAAAGAAAGCAAAGATATGCATCCATGATCCATCACACAGAACTTCGAAGTAGTTAACTGCTCAGGAAGCTAATTGAGCACAACAACATAGACAATGGTACCTTAGCAGCCCTAAGTAGAGGGGCTAATGTTCGCTTGTCACATTGTTCCCTCCATGATGCCGATCCAAATTGGTTGAGCAGCTGGATCTCACAAAGCAGGGCCTTTCTCCTCTCATTCCCATCACGACCAAGAGTATCTCCCATGGATAAAGCCTCATCCACAATGGAGTTGTAAATCGATTTCTTTGTTCTGACGCCCTCTATCACCACACTCACTAGACCTGATATCTTCTCTTCAACCACCAGCAGCAGCATTGCCAATGGAGGAACACGTCCCTCCATGGCATATCTGTAGGCAAGTTCACCAACCACTCTGGTTTTCTCTGCCAGGAGCCTTACTGCCGTGAGGTCCTACAAACAGAAGGAGTCAACGGTAGTATTGGTTAACAAAATGCATTTAATCCTATAATCAGAAACCAAAGAAAACAAACAATTGACGAGTAGTGTTATAACATACCCTTCCATTAAGAAAAGCCAGAAGATCTTCGATTGACTTGTCTGGTGACCACTGCAATTGAACCCTGAAAGAAAAGCAGGTAGCCAAACAGTCATTGCAGGAACATTTGATGCTGATTCCAGTCAAGCAACAAAGCAATTCAGCAGTGAATTGACAATCAGTTGAGTGTGCATCCACATACCTCCTGCTCATGAGAGCAATCTCAAGCGGGAGAAGGGGCTGGCCGTCGACCACCCTGAAATCAACGCGCGCGTTCTTGGACAGCAGCAGCTCAATGCACCTGGCGGAGTGCGTCTCGGCGGCGACGTGGAGCGGCGTCCGCGTGAGCTGGTCCCTGGCGTCGACGGGCGCCGGCGCGAGCCCGCCAGCGCCGCTGCCGCCCTCGAGGAGCAGCCGCGCGCACTGCACCGCGTCGTGCTTGCAGGCGAGGTGCAGCAGGCGCGAGGACATCTCCTGGTCCAGCGCCCTGGACGCCTCCGAGCCCTTGCGGAAGCGGCCCAGCGCCTCCTTCCTCAACCCCTCAATCGCCGCGAGGAGCAGCGACGTGTTGTCCTCCGCGGCGGCGCGGACGAAGTTGTCGTGCTTCACCCGGTCCATGCCGCCGCCTCCGTCGCCTGAACCCTGCAAATTCGAACCACGAAATTAAACTTGCTTAAACCCAAGGCATTACAGCAGGAAAGAGGGGAGCGAATCGCTCCAGTTCTCGTCAGTCACAGCACCCAACCCAAACTTTATCAGCATTTCGCTCAACAATCAGAGCCGAACCAGCAGGAAGATCATCATTCGCCAACCAAGGCCCGTGCACATTAAGAACAAGCAGAAGAGACAAATGTTTTTTTTTCCAAATCAGTGCCTGTGCCCAGACGCCCACTAGTCAAATCAGAAGAAAACACCACCAACTGGTCTCCGATTCTGAACATCGTCAGCTCAACAGTGATACGAATGACCGTGAGGAGACGTGAGACACGGGACTGCCAGACGGCGAAGCAAGCCAGCCACGCAAAGGATTTCCTCGAATCCACCCACACCCACACCTCGGAAATAGTTGTCCACCAGTTTATTCGAACAAACACAAGCAGCGGACGAAACCCAAGAAAAGGAAAAAGGCCCGAAATGGCAAGGGTGGTGGCACCGGTGGACTGGAAACGGAGCAGAGAACAAAAAAATAACCAGCGCGTGCATCTAATAAAACGACAAAAGAAGAAATCCCCCGATGAACAAGCGCGTGGGGAAACCCCGAAAACCCCACACCCAAATCCAAATTGCAGGGCGAAGGAACCGAGAACGCCCAAATCGACACGCGGTGCGCGGAGGCCGGTGCGGGGCTGGCGGGGCGACCGGCGAGCTCGCGAAGCGGCCCCGGCTCACGGCGCCCGGAATCCCCGCGGCCACCGCGCCCGCGAAGAATGCGGCGCCCTCGCCGGCCAAATTAGACCGGACGGGCGAGTTCCCCTGGCAGCCGCGGGCCGGACCCCCGATTCCCCGGGCGGGGAAGCGGAGCACGCGGCGGCAAATCGAAAACCCCAAAGCCCCAGGTGCTCGGGCCGCCGCGGGACCGCGGAATCCGCCGAGGCGAGGCGCGGCGGAGGGCGAGCGCGCGGACCGGGCCCCGGAATTCCCGGGAAATCGGAGCGGAGCCCCGCGAGATGGCCCGGATTACTGTTTCCCCCGCCGCACAGTGAAGCGGGGGCGCGGAGAAGCTCGCTCGAGCTGGGAAAGCAGGCGGGCGGGGAAGCCGAAACACAAATCGCAGGGGAACCCGGCAGGAGCCGCGGAATACGAGGGAAGCCCCCAGCAAAATCGCAGGGAGACCCCTCGCGAAGCGGCGAATCGCAGCGCGCCCGAGTCGCAGCCCAGTGGACTGGACGCGGAGCGAGTTAAGCGCTGACGGCGCGCGATCGCGCTGGGCCAAGAGGGGGAGGGAATCAGCGGCTGCTGCTCTGCCTCTCCGGCCATCATCGGCACCGAACCGGAGGAAAGAAAGAAAGGGGCCGAGCGAGGCCGCGGTCGCGGACGGGGAAACCAACCAATCCGGGGAAGCCCCACGGCCCCAGAGACCCGATCATACGCACGCACGCAAGAAGCACCAGAAATCGAGCAGGGATCGAAGAACAGCGGCAGCGGAGAAAACCCCAAGCCACAGCGCGGGCGGGCGCGCAAGCAGCAGCAAGAGAGCGCGCGCATCGATCGCAAGGCAAGGCGGCGAGGCTCCGAACCCACTCACCTCTTCCATGGCGGGTTGCTCGTCCTCCTTCCGCCGGCCGCACGCGCACTCGGACCAGCTCTTCTTGCGGCGGGCGGGGCGCAGGGCTCTCTGGCTGGCTGGCTGGTTCCTCCAAACGCCCGGGGCTCTCTGGTCGGTTCCACCCTCTGATCCCTCTCCCTGCGCTTTGTACTACTAGAAAGCAGGGGAGAGATGGGGGGCGGATCAAGCAAGCTTTCTCTCCGAGCTCCTCCGACCTCTCTCTCTCTCTCTCCTCTCTGGTGTGTTCTCGTGTGTGATGGACGGACGGATGGATCGTCTCTGGGTGGTGCGTAGGCGTAGGTGGCAGGGCAGGGCTGCTCGGGTTGTACCCACTCCCTCCCGTACCCGTACGGGTCACAGCTTTGGCTCCCGCGTTGGCCCGCTTTGCGCAGAGGGCTTCTTCGTCGCGTTGCGCACCGCTTTCCCTTTTGCCGTTTCGGGATGCTGGACCACGCGGCCAGCCAACCAACGGGAACGGCAGCAACCCAGACCGCTAGGAGTCCCCCTGCCTGCGCGCCGTGCCGTGGTTGCTTTGCCTGGAAGGCGGTCGCGCGCGGCACCGTTCTGTGGCGCACGGTGAGGCGCCTCCTGGGGAGAGGAGATGCTCGCCCGTCCCACCGCCTGGGAGAGGGAGAGGAGGAGGAGGATGGTTCCCGGAAGCAAGCGTGTGATGGATGAGACGGTGCGTCGTGAGGAGGAGGCCCCGGGCCCCAGCGCAATCAACAGTGCGCGCTCGCTCGCGCCGTGGGATTGATTGACCGGTCTCTTCTTCTCCTTGCGATGGGATCGGTAACCTGGCACTCCGCATTGGGATTTCCTACACACCAACACACCGGTACGCGCGTGGAGAGAGACCAGGCAAAAGCAACGATCCCACGGTGCTGCACCCGAGCCGCCGTGCGTGACGCGCGTTGCCTCGGCGCGGCGGTGCCATCGGGGCGGGGGACAAAAGCTGCGGTCCGGCCGTGTCAGGCAGCAGGAGCAGATTGGCAGGGGGTGCAGCACCGCAGAATCGCCCCCTGTCGTATATCAGCTGCACGTAACGTAACCGCCCCGTGTTTGTTGCATTATTACTGCACCCTTTTTTTTCTCCCTTTTGTTATCTCTTCTCGCAGTCCTCCCTTTTTTAACTTTGCGCCCAAAGGAAGACAGAAAAGAGGGCTGACAGATTCTCCTCCCGTCCGGGCCTCGAGATTCGTTTCCTCACCGGTCTCAAGTTTTCAAGTTTCGGAAAATGAGCAGGGGAAGAAGAAGAAAAGAAATCAAATTCAAATCTATCTGGTGCCGGAACTCGACGGCAGTAGTAGTACTGGTTACACGCGGTCCCTGACCGGAGGTCCAGCCGGGAGACTGCCCCCGGACCGGCTTGGTTTTGGAGACCCACATTGCATTTTCGGGGAACGTGGCGTGCGCTTTGCCGATCTGATGGCAGTGCTCATCAAGTGCCCGATCGTACCACCGAGCGTGTCAACGACCACAAGCGTGTAGAGCGCGCAAACAGAAACAGGTCGCTTCTCATCCTCAGCCATCGGCAACATCGCATGCTTTTGGTCCAAGTTGCTTGAGTCTAATAACTGAATGTATTGGAAATGTGTGTGTGTCTAAACTTCATGATTTGGCTTAATTTTTGGACATTCAACTGAAGCCAATGAATCAAGACATGTCCACCCTTAACTGTTACCAGTACTGCTTTGTAACTTTTACCAGTATCACGGGTTTGTTTACCTCAGCATCAGGTGTAGAGGACGGGGAACGACCTCTCTCTCTCTCTCTCTCTCTCTCTCTCATCCCAAAATTTTAATTTTGGAATGTGAACCACTTTTCTACAAAAATCTTTCATTTCTCAAAAAGGTTCAAAATGATTTGTTGAATTCTATTAATTAACAATTTATTTTGTTGGTTATGAAAACTTTTTCTTTAATAAATACAGATAATACTTTGTTGAAACAAATACCTTTGATCTATGAAAATATTTATATTTACGAAAATAGTTTACTTTACAAAGACATGTGATTTCTGCAAATGGTTTGTTCAGTAAAAATAATTTTGTTTAAAGTATTTTAATTTGTAGCAAGAAGTTTTTAGGTCCAAAATGTTTTTTAACAAATAAAATGAATTTTCCTTATGTTTGAGCGATTTGGTTTTGAGACCAATTATAATTTACGTTTATAATCATTGTTTTTTGCATTCATGTTGGAATGGTTGCAGTAGGTTTTTATTGGGTGCAAAATATATTTAAAACTTCGATTAGAAATCGTTTTTGATTAGTTTAGAGATTAGAAAAGAGAAACGGAATAGGAAAAGAAAAACCCTTCTCTAGCTCCTGGGCCATTTTTTTCGAGCAACCCAACTCTCCCTCTTGTTCACTCACCTATGTGCATTGTCTTATGTCATCTTTCCATTCATTTTGGTAACGTCGCATCCCCGTTCATCTTTTGTTTCCTTCTTCCGAAAATGCTTGGACGTATCTCTACTCAATATCATCTACATTCTCTCTACCTACCACATGCATGAATCTGGACACATTAACCTTCTAAATTCATCCCGTGCACTTGAAAGAAAAGAAAACAAGCAATTGTAAATGTCCATCTGAATTGAGCGCTACCTAGCTCTCTCGGCCGATCTAAAAATTTCAAGTTTCAAAAAAAAAAAAAACAAGGAAGAAAACAAATTCATGTCCATCTGTGCTGGAACTCGGTGGCAGCTGTAAATGTAGTCATTGACCGGAGGTCCAGGCGATTGCGGACCGGCTTGGCTTGGTTTTGGAGGCAGTGAGCAAAGGATACAAAGAGAAGTAAAAAAGACAAATTACACAAGGTAGCAAATTGCACCAACTTAAATTGTTTGAGGTCGTAAACTGAGTCAAGATTTTGTTCGGGTGCTAAGTTAGACAAAGTGAATTGTTAGGGATAGTAAAATGGACTTTTCCCTTTACAAAATGTTGAATCACACTTCTTAAAAATATTGACTGCAATATTACAAAATTGTAAAATCATGCTTCTGAAAATGTTGATTTTTGTATAAAAAAAGTTCAGGCATGCTTTTGAAAAAGGTTGTCTAGAATATAAAAATGGTTGAATAATGCTTGTGAATATGTTGACTAGCACATAAAAAAAAATTGAATGACGCTTCTGAAAAATGTTGAGGCATACAGAACAAAATGTTTAAATGAGATACTAACATATTGTTAAAAGAGTGGTATGTTCCTTGTATCATCGAAGAACAAATAAACCAGGGGAGAGTGTGGTATCTTCCTTGTTTCATCGACGTGAATCATAAATTTGTGTTAGATTCATCATTAAATGTGTCCAAATATAATTTCATGATTTATTAACTATTCATGAACTCCTCGAATGTTGATATCTATACCACGAAGAGTGGCAAAATGACTGAAATACATTAAATGAGTAAATATTACAGAATCTAATATTTACCATTCTTCAAAGCAAATGTACTCACTGTATTGAAATACATTAAATGAGTAAATATTACAGAATCTAATATTTACCATTCTTCAAAGCAAATGTACTCACTGTATTGTAAATTTCTCGTATCTAATTTTTTTGTTAGGAAGATAGTTTCTTTAAAAAGGATGACTGACGCTTCTGAAACATGTTGAGTCGTACGAAACAAAACGTTGAATTGAGATAACATATTGTTAAAATTAGCTTCCACTCTTTGCGTGTCACAAAAAAGGTATTTTAAGAGTTTAGCTAATTAGCTATTTGTGTTGGACCTTGGTGGCAGTAGTACTACTGGTTAGATGTGGTAGTACTACAGGTTAGATGTGGTCCTTGACCGGCAGGGGGAATCTATGTCTTAGGACCGGGTGGTGCGACCCCAACGAAATTTGGCAAAACCTATAGGAAACCTATATTTATCATGATGTTGATCACGTCATGTAAGCTTGCCGACCCCGGCGAGCTCAGCGGCTGGCTTCGCCCCTGTTGACCGGAAGTCCGGGTCAGCTTTGTTCTGGGGTCGGTGGGCCCCCTCTCGGATCAGGAACATGCGCGCGCTCGCTCGCTCGCTGTTGTGATGAACGTGGTCATCAAGCTGTCGGACCATAGCTCCGAGCGCATGAACGACCACAAGCATGTAGCGAGACTCGATCATCGCATAATCGTTCCCACGCACGAGCTGCGAGCCAACTATGACACCCCGATTTTCAGTCAAAATAAAATCTACTGAATAAATCATTTCATTTTATTTAGGAAAAATATTTTTGAAAAATAACTAGAAATTTAAAACCTAATTACAACAATAGCAAATGATACATATAATTTAAAAATAAAAACCTAAAACTTGCAAACATGTTTGATTTTCTTTTCATTTCCTTAACTTCATTTTATTTCCATTAAACTAATTTACTTGGATTTATTTGGATTTTATTTGAATTTATTTGGAATTATGGAGTGAAAGAATAAATGGATAATAGAAAAGGAATAAAACCTAACGGCCTGCCTCCCTACCTTTTTCTCTCTCACCCGGCATAGCTTCCCCTCCTTTACGGTCGAGCCCAACACCGCCCCCCCCCCTCCCTCTTCTTCCGCGCCTCACGTCGCGAGCGCACGACGTGTGTCGGGCGCAGGCCTCCCCGTCGCCCGTCCCCCACCCAGCCTAACGTCGCCGCCTCCACACTCGCACGCACCGCGTCGGCCTCGCTCGCGCGTCCAAGCCCCCCCCCCTCTTGGCCCCTTCCCTCCCTTATCCCCTTGGCCTCCGTGCCGAGTCCCCAACGCTGCCCGGACCGGCGCCCCGGTCGCCATCACTCCCGACCAGCTCACCTCCACGTCGTGCCCGGCCCCTCCTCTCCCGCTCCGCCATGGCCGCACCTCGCCTCCACCACTATAAAAAGCCCCCCCCCCCCGTCTCTTCTACTCACCGCACGCCACCGGAGCCCAAGCAGTGCAAGCTTCGTGCCCCCGGCTCCCCTCCTCCCCTCCTCCCTCTCGCCCAGCACCGACCGCCGGCCCTCCCGTTTTCCCCCTTCCGTCGCCCGGCTGCCTCGGCCCTCCCTCGCCTAAGCAAGGACCCTAGCCAGCTCCGCCACCCTCAAGCGCACCCCTAGGAACCACCCCCTCCCTACAGACCACACGAGCTCGCGCCCAACACCTTACACCGCCGTCGCACGCCTCCCCGGCGAGGCCGCTCGTCCTTGCCACTCGCCTCTACTAGCCGCACCCCCGCAGCCGGCTCCGACGTGATCCGTAGATCACCGGCATGCCCTTCGCCACACCTCTCGGCCGCTCGTGGCTGCCGAAATCCCCAATTTCGGTAAGCCTGCCGCGCCACCCCTCCGGCCACCGTCACGCGCCACCGGTAGCCGCGAGCCGTCCGATCTAAGCTCGACGATCGAGATTAGATCGGGCATACCCTTCGCCTTATTTAAATCTCAGCCGTCGGATCCCGGATCAATGCCCTAGATTTTTCCAAGCCTTTCCTATGAGCAAATAAATCCTATTATCCTAGAAAGCCACTTTTACAAATAACCCCCTAATCTTTTCCTAATTTAGTTAAGAGCCCCTAGAATTTTACATAAACCCCCAGCCAAAAATGTACTTTTGCATTTTAGTCCCCCCAACACTTTCCAGAAATTACCGAAAATATTCCTCTTTTTAATAGAAGCCATGGCCTTTTTACAAAAACACCCCTAGAACTTTCGACAACCATAACTTTTCAACCGTAGCTCTGTTTTAGGCAATTTTGACGTTATTGAAATCGTGGTAATAAACCCTAGCCCCTGGAGCCTTCCTCTTCACTCCATTTAATTTGGTTTTTCCTTGTTATTACTTTTTGTCTTCATTATTTTATGTGACGTAGCTTACGTATTCTAACGTCGTCCGTAGACGAGGAGAACCAGGAACAAGAGCCGGAGGACCCCGACTACGTGGAAGACTTCGAGGACGCGTTAGGAGGCAAGGTCTATCAATTACTTGATCATAATTGATCCTATTACTCTGCTTATTCTCTCACCTATATAGGAAGCTATTCATAATATGCATTTATCCTTGTAAATATTTTGCTAGAGCCCAATTGTTGTATGATAATGTTCAAATCACTATAGATATGAACATTATACCCTTGATTGCCAGTAGAACACTAGATCAACCTAGATATTATTGTTAACTATGTTAATGATAATGTTGTAGCATCAAGCTTAGGATCTGTTACTATCTATCATCATATACCCTGTTTATGAAAATGTGTGAAAATGAGTTTGGTGGTGTGTGTTGATGGGTGGGTGATTAGACCAACCGTGTTAAGATGAAGTTGGATGGAAAATGTTACCGGTCGTGGGTGAAACTCCTAGTACTGGTGTAGAGTACTTGATGATTATGTGTTGTCCATTTGCGATGGACGAGTGTTTGCCCTGCCATGTAAAGATCGGTTCTTTGGACCCCAAATTGGTGATTTAGTGTACAACCACAAAACCTATTATGGGCAGGACTTTGCACCAAACCTTGGGTTAGCAGCAAGAAGTTCCGTCGGGTGTAGTAGATGACGGAGGTCTAGGGATCGTTTATTTGGTGAAGTCCAAGTACTTCGCACATATATGGTGGACAATATGCTTGTGTCATACGCGTTGGATCCCCGGGCATTCGGGGTGGATCGTTTAGTTGCGGTGACGGTGTTATGTGTTCCATTGCTAAGAACATATAGCTTGTGGGTAAAGTGTATCAACCTCTGCAGAGTGTATAAAACTATCCGGATGTCCGTTGTCACGATATATTGACACAAAATCTTGAGCTCTCGTTGATTAGTTACAAATACCAAACCATTGATGTGTGAGTGGGCACCCTTGCGCTCGTGTGTTTTGGAAATGGTGTTGGCCCGAGTGTGCCGTAGGCTGTTATGACCTTCGGTCGGAAGGCTCAACTAAAAATATGGGAACTGTCGGGATCGATGAATATCTCCCCCAGGTCCAACCAACTAAAATTACGAAAATGTATTCCTCTTACAGGAACCCCATTGTCTCTGTAGTGAGCCCATTGCATCCGCTCTTTCCGCCAAACCCTTGACCGTACCTTGACTACATCCAAATTATATATATATATATATATATATATATATATATATATATATATATATATATATATATATATATATATATAAAATATGTGTGTGTGTGTGTGCGCGCGCGCTAGTGGTAGAGCTTGTTGAGTACCTTATGTACTCACCAGTTGCTTAAATCATTCGGATGGAGATGGAGATTATTATTAAGACAAGGATTAGGTCGCGTTCTTAGCTCGATGTTGCCTGTGGAGTTTATGAAGATTTCTAGTGTGTTTTCTTTTTTGTGGGGCTGGCCTATCCACTCCTTGCTTGTAATCCGGACTATGTATCCCCTAGTTGTATCCCTTCGAGGAATAAATAAAAATTGTTGTACTGGATTTATATCATCGATGTGTGTACCAACTACTGTTTTAGGGATGGTATGTATGCACAGTGTAGTCCTAGGATTGGGGCTTGACACCAACAAAAACAGTTGTCGTGGCTTCTCCTCGTCGCCGCAGGTGGCAATGGCCAAATAATGGCGTCTGGGTGTGCGTGCCATGGAGGGGACAGAAAACCAAGCTCTGCCGCCAAGCTTTTGATAGGGTCTTAGGTACCACAGGTTTCTTTCAGCTCAGGATCAGGCGGAGATTTAATGGGCAACGGGGACGGTTCCTCTTTCCTTTTTTCCCTGTTCTAATCTCTACTAAGTGCATCTGGTTATTGTAACAGTCTATCGTACACACCAGAAATCAACTACGTGGCACAATACGTTGTGGACCCTTACCGGATCCCCACGGTAGGTCCTGGGAGTTGGGCGCGGGCCGGCTTGGTTTGGAGATGCCCCCCCCCGCCGCTGTCGACCGGATCGTTTTTTATCATTGGCTTGGATCATCTTCCTTGTATAGTGAGAGGTAGATAGAATGTATCACATGTGGGTCTACGTGCCATGCTGGGGGACATGTACACTTAATCTCGAGACGGTCTATTATACCACTTTTACTATGAGTAGTTGTTTCTGTTGTCTTGTAGAAATTGATATTTCCTAAATTTATGGATGAGGAAATGAATATTTATGAGTTGCATGGCAACTACCACTTGTACAATGGTGTGTAAGCCGTCTCATACTCCTAAATTCTAGCGCATGACACCTCTTCCTCTCACCTCCCTCTCTCTCTTCCACATAATTCTATATGACATTGCATGAGACGGGGTATGAGACTGCTCACGTGTAGCGTTGTACCTGCCCTTAGTGTCACTAGAATTAATAATGGGCAACGGGGAAAAGCCCTCTTTTTTTTCCAATTCTGATCTCTTCTCGTAATCTTCTCCTTTTTAACATACAACACTATTCAAAAGTAAGAATGAGGAATGCAAGTTTATACATGCTCCGTTTCAATCACTAGATACCAAGCCGAGCTCAAAGTTTAAGTCTCAGAAAAGCAGGCAAAAACCAAATCCAATCCAAGTGCCCTAGGGTCATTTGGTTATTGTCGTGCACCCCGGGAAGCTGGCGTGCTTGGTTTGGAGATGGCCCCCTACTGTCCGGATCATTACGGGGAGCGAGTGCGTCGTGCTTGGTCATCTGTGACTATCATCACGTACGAGTCTTTTAACCAATAGTTATACTAAAGAGAATATGATACTAACATACTCACTTTATCTCAAATTACTTGTTATCCTGGTCTTTTATCAGATTTATTGAACATGGACAACATGTATGTCTAGGTTCACTGAACATTCCATGAACCTGAACACAAAATGTACTCGCAGGATGATAGGTAAACTGGGACGAAGGGAGTAATAGTGAATAAGCATGAGCTACACTCAATACCATGGTTGGTCAACCCAATTGGAACTAGCTTGGTGGTATTCTTCTGTTGACATGAGCACAATCCTACGAGTAGTAAATAATTTTGCTTTGTATTGCTGCCAACTTATTAGCTTTGTCCAACCGAACGTAGTTTGCCCCGGAAGAACCACATGTTGTAATAAGCTGGTTCTTGCCACTCATAGACCCAAGGTTTTTGGGCGCTCACGTCAGGAATCATATATTCATGATAATCATACGTGCGCTCAGTAGTTTCACTATAGGAAGAATCACTTTCATGCGGTGAGGGGTAGTTACCTTGATGATGTTGCCTACCATGATCTCTGGAACCTTCCGGCCTGGTCGTCCTTTATGATTGTAGAGAGCACCGTGATCCTGGTCCTAGTAGCGTGAGTGAAGTGCGCCTCACCTGCAAATAGAAGTCAAGTGTCATCGGTTTTCATTGCCGACGGTAAATAAAACATTAGTATTCACAAAGCACTACAAAAATTTAACCTTTTATAACATTATTTTATAAAAAATAAAGTTCTATATAGTTATGTTGAGTCAGTAGTAAATTTGTACTCCCCCACTTCCCTGAAGCAAGTTGTTTTAGACATAGTCTCAGATACCAAGGAATGAGTAATGAATGTGTATTTTACAAGTTTCTCCGATATTTAGGGCGTATTTGGCATGGCTCTGCTCCTTGAGGGAGCAGCTCCATTGTAAACTCTGCTCCACTATGGAGCTGGAGCTACCTATAAAGGTGTTTGGCTAGCCGGTGGCTCCGAGATCTCAAAATAAGAATTTTATGGGTCAATTGTCATTTTTACCCTTTGTTATGTTGATCTTATGCTATTGATGATAATGAATTAAATATATTTAACTTTCATCAATATGAATTTTCCAATTCAAATTTAATGATTCAAGCACCTATAACAAAGTGTTATGACATTAGGCATTCTCCAGTGGCGAGCGTTTCCCAGCAAAAACAATTGGGCACAAAAAAGATTGATGGGCAGCGAGAGAAAATTGCACAGTGCGCGATGGGCTTTGGTGCCCAAGAGTGGACCAAAAAAAACAAACAAAATGCACGCACCATATTCTTCCATGCGAGAGAAAAAAATCCCATCTATCTTGCTCTTCTCGTCCGCCACTCCGTCGGAGTAAAATCCTCAAATCCTCCTCGGATATTGTGATTAGAAGCATGGGAAAGACAAGCAGTCTGGCGGAAGCGGCTCCCATGACCCATGGCTCCACTTCAGCCGCCGTCTACAACTCTAGGAAGACCCGGTTGTCACACCCGATTTCAACAACCGAAATCGGATTCATCCGTATGCGTGCCCGGGATCAAGTTTTCACGCAAATAGGACAAATTATGTGATAAAAGAACAATATATTTATTAATTTATTAAATAATTACGTCAAGGACCCGTGGGTCCAAAGTAAAATATTACATTGCAGTGGAAATTAAACTAAACGTTGGCGTCATTCAGCTCCCACAAAAAGTCGACCGGAAGACCGCAGGCCTAGACCGCCACTTGATTGTCAACTCGAATGATCTATCTTCATCCTTAACTTCTGAATTGTGGCATGATGCAAAAAGAGAGGCAACAATATATGAGTACATTACGTACTCAGCAAGGTTTAAAGCATAGAAAACACCTATGTCTAGTTCATTAATTAATCAAGATATTTACTATGTGAGGTAACCCTAGAGGTCTCTTCCCGATCCCTTATCCAAACCAAGCATGTCTCCTTTCCGAGAACCATGCATCCAAACCATTACCAACCCCTAATCTGCGTTAGAGTCCATGCCGCTCTTGACCGTGCGTACGGCTGTCATGATAGTTTACACTCTGTAGAGGTTGTACACATTTCCCCACGAGTAAGTGATTTTGTCCCCTATTGCCGGGTGGACCAAAGTCTCCATTTCGCCCGTGTTATCAAACATGTAACACACTTCCGGGTGTGTGGCCAAGAGGTCACCTCCAAGACGGTTCACGGTTTCCTCTAGTTTTGTACGCGTCCACTAGGAGATCCACTAATCTGGAGGAGTAGGCCCTCCACTCGGGCAGCTTCCCTCCCTTGTGCCGATGGTTCCGAGACCTTTTCCAGGGTGTGTGGCCAAGAGGTCACCTCCAAGACGGTTCACGCTTTCCTCTAGTTTTGTACGCGTCCACTAGGAGATCCACTAACCCGGAGGAGTAGGCCCTCCACTCGGGCAGCTTCACTCCCTTGTGCCGGATGGTTCCGAGACCTTGTCTCTTCACCACGCCTCCCCTGGGACTGCCGGTATTCCCCAGCCACCGCCCCTCTCCTTCGCGCGTACTCGATCGACATCTACCGCATACTAAGCCAATCCGCGTCCATACTTGGCTCGTGGCTGTACGGTTTAACATGGATGGTCGCTTCACGAACTGGTCCTTATGATTCGGGTGATAGCATTCCATGGAACTACCGGTACACCCTAGCCATAGTTCCTCCACCCGTCACCAAAATCAATGTTCAATAATTAACAGGCAACCATGATCATTATGTCATTATCAAGATTAACAATTATCATGTTTTAAACCCAATTAAAGCAGCTAACCATGATCTAACCAATCTTATGTCTAACCCAACCCAGAGCGACAAGGACAAGAATGGAATAAGACATGACACATAGGATTCATATTTAACCGCAATGCAGGCATGTGCAGATAGAAAAGAAATAGGTGCAAGATACGTCAAGGACACTTGCCTCTTTCCTATTCAATGACTCGTTGTTGATTATGTCGTCAACTTCTTGCTCTTCGATATCCTTGATCTAACCATCCTCTAATTACGTCACGTCGATCAAGCATGCAAATAAACATACAAAGAACTTAAGAAACAGAACATTACACCATCCCAAAAGGCTATAAAAACACTACTAAAAGAAAGTACGCGTGACTACGATTCCATGAGCGCAAGAATCACCTAAATCGGGGCTACGAGTGAAAAAGTTACAAAGATTGGAAGATGCAGGGGTTAAAACACAATTATAAAAAGGCTAGGGGTGTTTCTATAAATAAGTATTTATGGAATAAAACATTACTACAAAAGGGTTTATGGGCTTAAAAGTAATTTACAAATTAAATATAAGGCTTTAAAACAGAACTTAAACCACACCTAGGGTTACATTTGAAAAATAGCAGGATCTAAATGCTATTTACTTGAACTGCAAGGGCTTTACGGCAAAACTACCTATTAACCGGGGTGAAACAAATTAAAATAAACCAGAAAAGTCATAGACCGGGTCCACGGACCTGTGGGTCCCATCACATTTGCTGATCTATTAGTCCACGGTGGACGGGCGTTTGGTCGGGTTGTGGCCATGTGCGGACAACATGAAGAAGATGGTTGCGTTCCCGTGGATTGGTTACACAAAAAGATTTCGATTGAACAAGATTGTCAAGGATAGTGTGGAACATGGGAAACACAAGGTTTCATTGTTAGGAATGCACCTCAACCGGAGATCAATGCATGAGGATGAGATGTGATCGCGCAGAGGCACATCGCATGCCGATCGCGTTTCCCGATCCGTTTGGCATAAGCAATGTGAACTTTCCGGAACACAACATGGTATAGGATGTTCATCGGGAAATGATCGTAATAAAGCACAAATGGGATAAACATTGCCATCAAGCGTGCTTGGGTGGATCCGAACAGGGTGCGGTGTTTATCGCGAAGCGCATCCCCGTCGATTCAGCTCACCTCTTAGTTTGGTCTTTGGATATGTTGACGAAGACTTCATTGCGTAGTAGTGGGTCAATTTTGGTGCTATGGTTGGGTAGATTGTTAGGAACGTCGACATCAATCAGCGACAGCATGGCCGTACGTGAGAGCAGGGGTGGAGCGGCGGTAGCCTGGCGGCGTGGTGAGGTTTTGAGGGGGTGGGGAGGACGTGGGAGGGGCCCCGGTATTTATAGGAGGGGTTGGGTTGGTGGGGAGAGGAAAAGGAAAGGGGAACAAGATGATTAATGCAATTAATTTCACGCTTAATTGCTCATTTTGTTTCCTTTTGAGTGCACGTGATGAATTTAGAAGGTTAATGTGTCCAGGTTCTTGCATGTGGTAGGTGGAGAGAATGTAAATGATATTGACTAGATATACAACCATTGTTTATCGGAAGAAAGGAATGTGATGAACGCACATGCGATGATATATAAACAAAGATGATGTAAGACGACACACATGTGACTGAACAAGAGGTAGAGTTGGGTTGCCTGAAAAAAAATTTGGCCCGCTACGGAAGGGTTTTTCTTTTCCTTTTCTATTTCGAGTTTCTAATTCTGAATTTTCTAAATTACTCCAAAATGATTTCTACTCAGGTTTTCAAAAATATAATTTGCATCAATAAAACCTAATGCAACTAATGTAACAAACAAGTAATTACATAACCTAAATTATAATTGGTCTCAAAACCAAATTTCTCAAACATAAGGAAAAGTCATTTTATTTGTTAAAAACATTTTGGACCTAAAAACTTCTTGTTACAAATAATAATACTTTCAACAAAATTATTTTATTGAATAAACCATTTCCAAAAATCACATGTATTTGTAAAGTAAACTATTTTCATAAATATAAACATCTTCATAGATCAAAGGCATTTGTTTCAACAAAGTATTATCAAAAATCAAAATGTATTTATTAAAGAAAAAGTTTTCATAACCAAGCAAAATAAATGGTTAATCAGTAGAATTCAACAATCATTTTGAATCTTTTTGAGAAACGAATGATTTTTGTGAAAAAATGGTTCACAATCCAAAACTGAAATTTTGGGATGTGACACCGGTCGGGCTCAACACGTCAACCACGACGAACACTGGAAAAGAGGCAGACGACCAGCACTGTAGCTTAATGCTCGGATGGGGCGAGTGTGATCCGTCGCCGCGAGCTCCCGCGTCGACAGAGTAGAGAAGAGCAGCCGAGCTCCCGTGTCGTCGAGAGAATAGAAGAGTAGAGGTCGCGCTGAGAGAGATGATGGACAGGGAAGAGAAGGAGGCGTCGGGGGAAATAGAAAACGAACCGTTTTCGTGTAATCGATGGCATAGGCGGGTAAATACAAACCAACTCTGTGTCTATGCTCAGTTTAGGCCTTCGTGGAGTTACAAAAGAGATGCTCCATCAACTTCATGAAAAATAAACTAGAACTCTAGAGTTGAGCTGCTCCATAATTTTTAAGAGTTGAGGTGTTTGGCTGGCTCCGCTCAGCTCTAGACTGGAGTTCAGCTCTAGAGCCATGCCAAACACCCCTTAATAATACCACATGCGCGCTCTATGTATTAGCAATTTTTTGGTATACCAGTGGTTGGAGTGCGCGTGATGAGGTTCTCAGGTTCGATTCCTAGTGATCACATTTTTTTTGCTCGGGCGATTTTGCATGAGCCATGCACTGCTTTGCCCACTTTTTGCCGTTTGCCTCCAAATTTCGTACGCACCGTATACCTTATTATAAATATACGCGAATGAGTGACAATAAAAAAACAACGCGTTAAACATGGACCTGAACATATACCACCCGGGTGGTGAAGATTTCATAGGAGAGCCGCTGGATGCCACCTGTAAATGCTTCTTCTCATTTGGTTTCTTTTAAAGTTGCTTTTCCGTTATTCCATCGGTACCATTTGTAAGTAGCAATGTTAACGTGTTGTATAGGTGGATTTGATCTGAACTTACCTGCACAAGATGATGATGCTAGTACCGTGTACCCGTCCTTTTCTTTTAACAGTGTGTTGCATGGTGGCATCAATCTGAACTCGGAGCATGATACTTTTGTTTTCCATTCTAGCCGTGTTGTGCTGACGTCATGTTTTCATATTTAAGATGCCAATGATGATGTTATGCATGCTGGAATCAACGTGAACTTGGAGCCCATACAAGACGGCAGTACTCTAGTATTTGTATTTTAGTGATTACTCATCCGTACTTGTGTATCATATAACATGTTAATTTTGTTTGTAGACGAGATTCAGATTCTGAATGTGGTTGCATTGATGCCGGGCTAGACCTGAACGTCGAACCACCAGTAGCTGCTGGAGGTAAGGTTTCATTACGGCTACTTTTCAATTGTGTTTCGTTGCAGCAACAATTAATATAATGGCCTTCTTGATGTTGGTTTAGGTCGGAAAGATCTGAAGAGGAAGAAAGAAAAAGGGTCTACCAAGCTTTGTTGGCAAGAAGCTTCGTGACAAGGGTAGTTGCTCTTGCTCAGCAATTCAGTGTGTATGGGATCATGGTAAACCGCTGCTAGATCAAGACATTATTCCCGTTGTTGTTCCTAGTAGGAAACGTGGCAGAGTTGGCCAAAAGCCAATTCCATTGGATTTAGAACCATTATTAAGGAATGCTGAGCTTAAGGATAGAATGACTCAAGAAGATGTTTGTGATCTCTTGCAAATTAGTCCAAACAAATTGAGAAAGTTCTGATTAAGCGGCATTCAAATAGTATAAAGCCACTTAACGAAACCAAATAAGAAAGCAAGGCTGCAATGGTGTTTGGATAGGCTTGACCAAAGATAGCATGCTGAATGATCCTAATTAAGTTTAAGGTACTGTTTGATGTTGTTTTCATTGAAGAAAAATGATTCTATCTTAATTACTAGAAAATCCGAGAGATTACTTTGGTTGCAGATGAAGATGAGCCTACTTAGTTGCCAAAAAAAATGTACGTAGAAGCAAGAATAATTAATATCCCTAAAATAATGTTCTTATGTGTTACAGGTCTCGGTCAAGGTTTGATGAGAATAATAGTTACTTTTGAGGCTGCTAAGAGTAGTAGTGTTAATAACCAGCCGGACAACGGAAGTGAAGATGATAGCATCAATCAATCAAAAAGACGTGTCATTAGGGAGCTTAGGATTAAAAAGGTTCTTCCTGCTGCCTTTGTTTTGCCGCACTCCGCAAGCAGACATATAGGACTTTCCCCTGTTCTAGAGCAGCGAGCAAGCTCTTCCACTGTCCACATTCCTCTCCCTTCCACTGCCCACATTCCCTCGATTCAACCTAGCTTGACCCCGCGCGGCCTCGTCGGCGAGAGACTCCAGGTGCGCGTGCGCCCCCCCCCTCCGACCCTTTCAATTTCTTCTTCTGCTGCTCTTCCTTACTCTTCCTTTTTTTTTCCCAGCTGCGCCATGGGCAACACCGAAACCAAGCCAGGGCTCCTGTACTTCGGTTCTGCAGCAGGCGGCTGCGCGGTGGGCGTCGCCGGAACGTGCGTTTGCATGTTTTGGCGCCGGATCAAAGAACATCTCATGGTAGCCAGATGGTTCACGAGAGGTGGAGGAGCCGAGGCTGCACTGGCTGCGGGGCACCACCACCACGACCCGGTCGCGGCGGCCGCTACCGTGGTCCGAATCCAAAATCTGAAAAAGAGCACCCGGCAGAAGCACCGGGCTTGGAAGCGTGAAGCAAAGAAGCTTGAGAAGGCAGAAAAGCAGGAGATTGCTCTGGAGAGCATCCGGGTCGAGCAACCCTTGGAGGAGGACAAGAAGCTGGGAGGAGAGAGCTCTGGCGGCAACAAGCCGACGAAGTCCTCCGGCAGCCGCGGCGGCGTCGGGATCCATGAGAGCTCCGGCAAGGCCGGCGACATCTCCGGCCAGGGGCGAATCTATGCTCTGTTATCGGGGTCGGCCGACCCCGACAATTCTCTAAATCCTTTAGCAAATTATTGTTATACTCTATGATCACCATGTTTAGTAATAGAGCTTGATCTCGACGACCCCGACGATGATATTTCCTGGCTTCGCCCCTGGCGCCAACGCAGAAGGCTCGAGCGGCGTCAAGGGTAAGAATAAGAACCTAGCTGATATGGAGCTCTACTCCGCCTCCTCCTCCGATGACGACTAGATCGTCGATCTGTTCCATAGCTGTAATTAATAGGACCCTCGACTCGTGCTTTATTTCTTCTGACATGAATGGTCTTTGTTATATTTAGTCTCCGACTGGATTTCGTGTGTGTCTGAGGATCTGTGTATGAGGAACAGTTGCAATTGATTTTTTTTTGAGACGGAGTTGCAGTTAATTTTAGATGGCAGTCTTATTTCCAATGGCGAACAGCCTCTCTTTATTTTCTGAGAAATACTTCGGTGAACATAGGGGCATGTGTCCACCTATCTTTTCTCTTAATTCTGGTTAAATATAAATATTGAATCTCTGATTATACTATTAAACATGTCAGACTAGTTGTAAATGTGTTGTCAAATCATAAATTGAAGTACAAAAACATCAAATTCTGATAAATTCATGAAATTCTATTAAATTTGACGAATTTGTCAGAATTTGATATTTTTGTACTTCAATTTATCAATTGACAACATGTCTACAACTAGTTTGACATGTTTAATAGTATAATCAGAGATTTAATATTTATATTTAACCATTAGTAATAAAAAGCTAGGGTGGACACATGACACTATGCCCACAAAAGTCATTCTCTTTCTGAGATAAACAATGCTAAGAGGTAGTAGATCTAGAGTTATCCATTCGGGACACGTACTCTTACTGTGACTTTAGCCACGAATTGAACCAATGAGCGTAGTCAGATTCTAGCTAGCTCCCATCAGGTATGAATAATAAGTAGAGAGAGAGAGATGATTAGCGCCATCACTCAACCTTTTTTTGTAAAGAAACAACACCCTAAAACCTTTTTTCATCCTGAAAGGTAATCCTGCATTGCTGGAGCACCCGATCGACTCTGAAGAACAGCAGTAACCACGGCATATTGGTGGATGCAAGTTTTGTAACGGTCTTAGAATAGTCATCATCACCGCTAGTTCATACGTGCAATCACTGGGATGGAAGGTACCCCGCTATATATACTGCTATGTATCAGCGAACCAAACGTACTCCGCCGTAAAGTTCAAAAAAAATCATCAAGCAGAAGATTGCAAGATGAACATCGTGTACTTTCTGCTCTTCGGATATCTCGCCGTGACGGCACATTGTAAGTATATATATACTGCTTCCGCTTCTAGTATCGTCACAAATATGGTTTCTCACTAATTTACAAAATGTAAAAACGTGTCATTAATTGTATCTAGGTAATCCTCTGCCACTAGAGGAAGATGGTACAGGAAGGATCTATCTTGGCAACACAAGTAGTAACGCTACTGCAGTCAACTCGTCCTCCTTGGACGACGGAAGCAAGCTGAAGCTGATATTTTGCTTCATACCAAATTTATGTTGGAAGGCTCCCTGCTTCTGTTGCTCAAGGCCTCAAAAATGTTTCAACACCGAAGAAGAGTGCAGGAAACATTGCATCGTGTGTGACCCAGATTGTCCGCCTCAAAATACTTCGAATTCGCAGCAATTAGATGCTGTAGGGAACGCTACACATTATTAATTAGAGGTAATGTGGGTGATAAAAGAAAAATAATACTCTGGATGTGTGCTTCGGTTTCTATTGCTGTTTCTCTCTTGGTTTCCTTTCCCCGAGACAGAGCCACACGTTTAGGTTTATGTAGTACATATAGGTGGAAGGAAAAAAATGTTACTCCCTCCGTCCCAAATTACTTGTCGTTTTAGTCTTGTGCACGAGAATTAAAAAGAAGTGAATAAGGTAGGTACGCATAAAATGAGGAAGAGAGAGATAGAGATAGAGATGTATCGGGAAGAGATAAATGTGTATTGGGATGCGATGAAATTCCGTATGATTTCAGTGAAACTTTTAGATGATTGAAAATTAGCAACTCCCTTTCTTTTTTTCTTCTCTCCGAACAAAGAAACAAGGCAGACAGATTCGGAATGTTGTAACGTTATTAGAGAGGAGGTGAATTGACGTTTGAATCACGGGAGTATATGTAGTTTCCGATTTTAATTGCCCCAGTGAACCATTTTCAGTAGTGCAAATGGAGATACAAGAGAGCAAACGTTGGGTGAGTACCATGGTGACGTCGGAGGGTTCATCGGCCCGTTCGGTCCCGAGTACTAATTAATTTCATTCAGATATACTACTCTCTTACTAAATTATTGTCACCGTTGACTTTTTTCTTAAGTTTGACCATTTGTCTTATTCAAATAAAGTTTTAAAAATATGATATTTTTTCTTAGAATATGTTTTATCACTAAAGAAACTTGAAATATAGCATATAACTTTTAGTATTTGAAGAAATTTTTGAATAAGACGAATGGTCAAATGTCACGAAAAAATCAATGACGACAACAGATTTAATAAAGGAGGGAGTATTTCGAGATACCTGACGTCGGATGGGTTCATCAGCCCATCTCTGTTCTGCTCCATCATAACGCACACAGGTGCTAGTACTAATTAATTTCCTTCAGGTATATTTCGAGATGTTCAGGCTCAAGGTCCTCGTCGTATGAGCGCGCTACAGATCATCACCAGAAAAATGAAAGGATACTCCCTCCATCCAAGAATGTAAGGATTCATTGACTTTTCGTTTGACTATTCGTCTTATTCAAAATATTTATACAAATGAAAAAATAAAAAATACATATTTAAAATATATATAAGAATAAAATAAATTGTAACAAAATAAATATACTTTTAACAAATTTTTTGAATAAGACGAATGGTCAAACATGATCTTTAAAAGTCAACAAATGCTTACATTTCGGACAGACGGAGTACTTACGAGCTTTGTGTGCAGCGCATATACGCAGCCGCGATGCTCAAAGCAGCAATATGGCCGGATCGGAGGCGCGATGCGTGGCGAGTCTCGATCGTGATCGCCTGGTCCGGGCAGCGGAGGAAGCAGACCAAAAAAAAAAAAACAAAGAACCCTACCCCATCACCCTTCAGTCATTCCCTACTACAAAAAAATACTATAGCGATGGACGCTATTTTGACCACGAGTGGCAGTCACTTGAGACGTTCGCCACTAAGACGTGATATAAGACGGTGTCCACGACTACGTGTGACCACCGCAGCTAGCGACTACACCCCCATATAAATACGTGGGGGATGCAGCGTCGCACCGTCACTTTATCCTCTCGCGCTGCACTACCTCCTCCAGGCACTAGCTAGGTATAGGGTTAGGATATGGTGGCGCCGCCTTTCTCCTCCTCCTCTCCTCACTCCTCGTGCTCCTCCTTCGGCGACGACCCATCGTCGTTGGGGCCGCTCTCGGAGCCACCGCCGCTCGTGGGGCCGGCGGGCACCGGTCCTCGCGAACGGGCCGCCGAGTCGCCCCACACCTCCAACGGCGGCTCCTCCACCGGTAGTGCGGATCGAAGGCGCTGCCGACCGTGGTGGAGGGCATCTTCACGGCGACGACTCCCACTCTAGCGACAGCTAGCTCCTCCCACTACTCCTCCGGTAGCGGCTCCTCCTCCGGCGGCGGTTGGCCCGACGCGGTGTGACCGTGGCGCGCGACGGTGTACGGCAAACGGATGGTCGGTGTCGAGGCGACAACGTCTAGGGCAGGTCCCAGCTGGTGATGAGTCTACGCTTCTTCGTTAATAGATTAAGGGCGTCGGCGGTAGTCCCTAGCAACCACTAACGCTCTGATTAGACTAAGTGCTAGGCGGGGCAATCCTGGTCGCACGACCGTGGCTAATTTTGTATCGAAATAGTGACAGGGCCTCGGTGGCATTTTAGGTGTCCGTCATTGTGGCCCTTTTTGACCCGTCGCAATAGAGCACTATTCCAATAGTGCATGAAGATCAGGATCAGGAAAATGTACACGCTTTTTTCCTTAGCTTTGTGTTTTCTTTTTAATCTGAGGATGCAAAGGTTTTCATCTTTGGAGATTGTTTCACACACACGCACGCCTTTTTAATTTCTTCCCAAAACGGAGGGAAACTTTTTGGCTTGCTCGGTCGCCATGGGATGGAGTGGAGCCAGAAGATCGATGTCCAGTTCGTACTACCCGCGACGCCGAACTAATAACGGAACGCAGCCGTGTTAGCATCTGCAGAGAACGTCGTAGGTAGCGCAGACGTGTGTCCGAGCTAAAAACCCGTTAGCCGAGGCAACGCGACACGCCACTGGGCGAGCTCCTAGCTTCAACAACTTCTAGGGCCTGTATCTATCTAAACAGTAATCGTAGTTTCCTCTTTCGGCCCACAAAAGCCCATTTCTGAGCAAAAGGCACCCAGCCCAAACGCCTTCCAGACTCCCCGGTCAGTAGTCACCAGCTGTGTTTCACAAGATCCTAGAGAAAAAAAACTGTGTTTCAAAAAGTAGTCACCAGCTGCCGCAACTGAAATCACACGAGCACGCTAGTAGTAAGAAGTAACAACAGGAGCCAACCAGTCTCCGTGTCTCCAACAAGGGCGACGTGGCGCGCAGACAGTAGTAGTCACTGCGGCTCATTGTGCTGTCTGGACCTCAAGACGAGATGCATTGAAACACTCTGTGCTTTCAGGTTTGGTACAATTGAACTCTAACAATATTAGCTACAGAAGCTTGATGAAGTTGAAATCCTTGTAAAAGGTCGCAAGTTTTCAGAAAACATATTTGTATAGCTTTCGTTAAGCGATTCATTCAACGTCCTGTGTGCATCAAGGTGCCAATAGCGAATAATAGCTCCAGAGAGAGAGAGAGAGAGAGAGAGAGAGAGAGAGAGAGAGAGAGAGTATTAAAAGACAGTTTCATATACAAGACACTTCATGTGCATTGCTTGATATGTTAACAGACTTCATGTTCATTCTTTCGAATGTAATTGGTCCGACCGAAATCAAGAGCACGTCCGGCCAGTTGATAAATATATGTTGACTTCTCTCACTAAAAAGAAAAAAAACTAGTATATGGTGCTAAATTGTGGGCAGAATCTCCCAGCTTTTCTAAAGTCGACCGGGACTTGAGTTTGGTGTCTCGGTCTTGTGTACTTGTTTAGTGTCTTTCCTTTGCATTCCATCATACCTACTGTATCCGATTGTGTGGCTCGGTCCACTTGCCTGTGACTTTTAGGACTGTCTTGACACTGGACTTTAACTGAAATCATCCAAGATGGACCTCTTGCACCTTCCTGATCGAACATCTATTCAAACAGAACACTGTGGCTGATTCCCTGTGGACTTTTGCTTAGATAATAGTAGTAATACTAGACCTCTACGGTATTCTAGCTGAGCTTTGAAAAGCATCATGCCATGTTTTAATTGGGCCACTGTCGCTGATTCCCTGTGGACTTTTGCCATGGTCCTGTAGTAGTAGTCTCCTCGCCGATTTTTTTTTAATAGAAAGAACAGAGGTAGTAGAACTTCACGGGGAATGACCTATTTGTCAGAAATCATCCAAAAAGGAGTTGCGAACTTAGGGTGATAGCTGTCACATAAAAAAATCTTACTATTTAGGAGTACTAAATAAAGTTTAATTATAAAATAAATTACAGGCCCCTATACTAATTTATGAGACGAATCTAATAAGGTTAATTAAATCGTGATTACAAGACGATTATTGTAGCATCACTTTAGCAAAATATAGATTAATTAAGCTCATTAGATTCATCTCGAAAATTAGCATCAATCTGTCAAAAGGGTTTTGTCATTAAATTGATCAAAATATTCATAAATAGTAAGATTCTCTTTGATGTGACAGTGCTTAAATTGTAGAGGGCAGGAAACGAATAGGGCCTTACTCATAATTATGTTTTTGTTTCTAAACATGATAAAGTATTTCTACAAAATCTGTGATACTACGTGGTTACCAGCCCCACCTGTTCAGTATTGCATCAGCTAAATTTCAGCTTCAGTTATTAAAACCGTTGTGCCAACTAACAAACTATGTTGTACCCAAATTGTTTTTTTAAGAATAAAAGTAAAATTGGTGATGGTTTTTTGACCAAGTAAAACTGCAGCACTAAACTTTCAATTTATGCCATGGTTTGGTTTTCTTAAAATTTTACCTAATGATTTTCGTAAAAGAATCTAAACCCAAAAGGGAAAGGCAAGATTCTCCTGTTATTCTTGGATTTTTGGCATTCTGATGTGATAGGACTTTTTTAGCGATGCTATGCCCCTCATTTAGAGGCCAGTCATTGCACTTAGTAGAGTGCACTGCGTCTTGTCAAACAAAAAGGCTATAGAATGCTATAGCCATAGATAGTGGATATTTGTAACGCGGTGGATTTCCGTTTGTTTAACCTAATCCGATGAACCGTGTTTAGGGCATGTGGTACATTGCACCTTGTAAGCATCTAGTCGTTTCTTGTAACCACCGGAATGTGGGGGAAAACATTTTTTTTTACCCAAAAGAAGATTAGCAATTGCTTCTTGCCTGGTGAAATAGCAACATATCTACCTTCCAGTCAAGGCTGACTGCCTGACTTTTCTCCTTGTTCTACAACCTTTGTTCACACTTCCAGCAGTTTCCTTTTTCTTTTAAGAGCCACTCCAAAATATCAATCGCTTGATTCATGGGGAGAAAAAAGTTGGGGCCGACCCATCATAACCTAGTTTATTACTGTTTTGGTAGCTATGGCTGCGCCATATGCTTTATGTCGTATCTAGCGTATTAGTTTAAGCACGTAACGGTCATGAATTATGTTGTTGCCTTTTGGTTTGTTCTCCACCATATGGCACCATGATTAGATTTGCATATAATAGAAATAAGAAATTATGGCAGTAGCAGCCACTAGTGCCATCTCAGAAGGCATCTGGCATCATTTATGATTAAACTGCCAAAAGTTATGCTACATGGAAGTGTCTTTGCAGTAGTGCCAAATGAAACGGTTCTCGGACGCATGTAGATGTTCAGTAATCACTATCACTAGCTAGCTACATGTAGATTGGACTTCTTGGAGCCGATGGTGATGGAGATATCTTTTCTTGTTCCAGATTACTTTAGGATCACTAGACTATACGGTGGCTATAAGCGTCATGATTAAGGTTGCTGTTGCTATCAATCTAGCAGCCTGGCTACTTAGCTCGAGGATGTACTATGCGATCGATTTATTCGATTTTGTTATCGCTGTGACGTGGTGTGTTTCATCCTGTGTAAATGATAAACAGTTGTAGCTGAAAGGGAACAATTTTTATTTGGGGCCACGGGTCATTTTTGTAATCGGACTGAAATTTCACTTTCTGCGCGGTAAAGTTGTAGCTGAAAGGGCGCAATCATTCGACATTGCAAGTAGGAAAAAGATCTTCTTGACAATCAGATAATGTAATGGTGTATTGATGGATCCAAGTCACTTTCTCATATCTATTGTTGTTGTCTGATAGTATTTAGATGTTGATGATATAAAAGTTACATGTTTTGGTTTCACTGCAAGCGTGCCTGTGCGTTCATTTTTAAAACTTGACTCGGTATATCATAACTAGTCTTTTATTAAAAGAGAAAATTTGCAGTCCTGGCCAAAACACCTTGGAAAGGGTGCTGTTGGGTTCGTGCGCCTGAATCTGTCCTTGTGCCTGTTTAGCCTCTGGCCTATGTAAGCACGTTTTTGTTGGTCAGGCATAGGCTTCTTCAAATATTTCTGAATCTATAAAGGAATGATGTGTTGTTAAATTGATCAAAGTTTTCTGTTGGCTTCTTAACTTTCTCTGGCTTTACTGAACACCTGTGTGAAAACTGTTTACGACAGTGGACCGGAGATCGAGCCTGAACAAAAACCAGCAGATAAGCCCCAACTGATCATTGGACACACTGTTTGCGATCTTGGACCGATCTGCAGGGGCCCGGTAACAGCAAGCCATATTTGTAGCTTTGCTGCTGTTGATCCTGGCCGCCATGGACCGTGACTTGCTTGTATCTTTGTTGCCTTTGATCTTGGCCGCCACGGACCGTGACGAGAGTCCACCAACCGTCCAAACGTCTTCCCCTTTTTCTATGGCGATCCTGTGTGCTGCTGATGCATACCATGCTCTTGGCGAATGACGTGGAATTTGTATCAACCTTTGACTAGCTGCCACAAAACGCATTATCAGCATCGATTCCCTCTTGACTGAATCGTGGGACCGTGCAGTTCAACCCATGTATTTTAAATCCGCGCGAAGTATTTGCCTTGACTAATAACACCGCCAACAGAAAAAAGATGCTTCGTTTCCGGCATTTGCTCTTGCCGGTCCGCGTTGACAATTTGTCCTTGCCGGAAGACTCTGGAACAAGTTTGGATTGTGCTCCAAGAATCAGGAGAGGTAGGAAGTTTGGGACGTGCCATATACTAGGATTTTGCCCCTATTGGGCAGCACCGGAGGAGAAGATCGAGCGCACCAGATGATGAATATTTTAGCGGTGGTTTAAATTTTGCGCTTTCTTGCCCAGCCCCAGGTTCAAAGTCCAAACAAACCATCTGCGTCACTTTTGCTCGTGAGATCACCTCGAGCGAGGAGGATAGACAGCAGCAGCAGTTGTTTTCCGCTTGGAAAAACGGGACCTGCTGTGAGCCTGCATTGACCGTACGCTCTTGCCGATCGCGACGGCGCATGGAAGATTATTACTTGAACGTGAGGCAAGCGGCTCCTGGTAGCTTCTGCATAATCTACTTGCCTGTTTGTTTTATCTTTGAATTGCGCACGGATATTTCCACTTTGCACACGTGGCTCTCGCGGGCCCCACGTTTAGGTCGGGCCCGGACCGCGACGTCTTCTTTCTCTCGGTCTCTGCCAAAAGGCCCGGACATGCGACCACGCACCACCCGTGCGCGTCTTTTGACCTGAGCTCATACGCTGGGGCCACTCGTCAGTGATTCTTGTTGTTCCAAATAAACTGAAGACTATTTGGTGAAACCGAATAAATTATGCCAAACAAATGCTAGGGATCAGGAGCATCGTGGTAGCGATAGCGACCATGTGGTGCAGCCGTTGAATTCAACGCAAACACTGCTTTGGATTTCGGGATGGTTAATCGGCAGTCTGTGGGCAGGAAAGCCAGGGTGCTTAGACCCTAGGCATGGCATGGTCGAAGCAGTGATCCTGTAAAATGAGGGTGAAGTCCGTGATCTAGGGAGGGAGGCAGGGATTTTCCAGCCCGGATATTCAGTGCCCCCCCTTGAATATGTGGCTAATTAATTCACCTTTTTGTCACACGTTGTTAATTTTGATTGTTAGGCTAGAGTAGACTTTTGGTATCATAATTTGTACTAAGTGGTTACTGTTGGAATAATGCTTGGGCACGGGGAGCTTGCCGACAGCGGAGCAAGGTTTACAGTGTGCCCTGTCGGTCAGAACCTAACGAGCGGGAATAAGCAGAAGATGCCTGTCACTAACTTTCCAAATAAGATATTTCTTTAACACGTAGAAGTTGTGCCAAACAGCACATTATTCCTTAACAGTACTACTCCTTTTATCAATTCTAATAGTACTCTTTATGTTAAGGGCCAATTGTGTTAATATAAGCAGAGCAGTACTCCTCTCTTATCTTTGTGTTGTCGTAGGACAAATATTTTAGTGCAAATTTACACTAATTTACTTGTCCTAACGATAAAAAAAAAGTAAAAGAAAGAGTATTTGTTTAAGATATTGTCAAACCCTTGAGATTTTCTGTGGGTTGGTAATTGTAAGCACTTACTTTAATCGTGTGATCACCTTGCAATCACTTTAATTGTTTACTCGACGTGTTCTCGTAGCCGCCTCTCGTCGGCAGCGAAAATATGCTGCGCGGAAAGCTTGAAAAATAAATTAAAAAGCTGCTACGGACAAAAACGGCACCCATCAATCCTAAACTTTTGGTGAGAAAGTGCACGCGCCTCTGGACCCTACTACACGCTGCTCGGAAGTGGAACGTGCGTTCCCTTGTTGTCCGTTCCACACAGGCCATGAAGTCGCGACCACTTGGCACACATACGCGGAAGAAGATGCTAGTACTATGTTCTTCCCTGCCTTTGCACCAAAAAGAAATGTTTGTTTCCTCCTGGTTAGATAGATCATTACCCGCAAGTCTTTTTTACACGAACATGTACGGAACTTCCATTAATTTTTTAGAGACGAGGCTGGTCCAGTCTTTTTATATAACATTTCTTGGCATACGATTCTAATTAATTAACTCACGAAAAGTACTAGTTCATGGAAGTCGAGTAGTTATTCTCTTGACCAAGTGGAGGATAGAGAACAACCAAGATCCATTCGCAAAAAAAAAAAAAAAAAGAACAACCAAGATCGAGTGAGCTATCAGTGTCATAACCGAGAAATTACCCGTTGTATGCAGTAGCCAAACCTACTTGCAGCAGGCCCTTTCTAAACGGAGCTCAGTTTAATAACGAGTAGCGCGTCAATCGGCTCGCGAAATGTTGTTGGTATTCTCTTACGATTAGCCGAGTGGCTATTCCTGAACAAGTGGAAGATGGAGAGAGCTAGCTATCAGTGTCAGTACCGCGAGAGGTTACCCGTTGTCGTACGAAGTATCCAAATAATCAGTGTCTTGTCAGATAAACAAACACCGGTTATTACGCAACATGCATGTACAATCCTTCTCTCCGGTCATTTTTTTGTTTGTAACAGTTCTCTCCGGTCATTGTTCTGCTGGGTCCAAACACAACGGGGCCTGCTTGTTCATCGTGACGGCTGGTAGCTGTTCATCGACGACATCAACACACAGGGCAGCGTGCGTGCAGCATATGTTTATTTCTTTCGCTCTCTCGTGTGGTCACGTATACCACGTGGCTGGTACGCGGACATGGATTCTCTGCAGTAGGTCGGAATGCAGGTAAAAATGCCAGCTACAGTTACCGGCGCTACAGTAAAAATGTAAGGTGATCGCCATTAGCCTCTGTATTTCTACTGTAGCAAGTACCGAGGTGGTGTTTTTACTGTACACTCACGTTCATCGTAGCGATACATCCGGTTGATCCGTTTTGTATCCAACGATGCATATTGATTAATGGATGTACTACAGATCTTCTCTGCATTAATACATGGTAATGCAGAGGATCCAATCCCTGGTAGGCCCACCCTATCCGATCCGGTTACTGTTCATTGATCCATCGCCTTCGCGTGGGTGCCGTGGCGGTGCGTTTGCATGCATAAATGCACGGCGCACGCACAGGTATGGCCATGGCCCGCCGGTTCGTGTCGCCGTGTGCTCGCTCGATCACCGGAGAAAGAGAGAGGTTATTACGGCAGGATCGGAGGAGACGTCCACGTCCAACGGCTCGCACGATCGCCGAGGTCGGCAACGCCCGGCTGCTGACGCTGATGATGCCGTCTTGTACCGTAGCGTGGTGGTGTGTGCAGGCCAACTTTGAACGGGTCGTCGGCTGGGTCGAGCCGCACTTTTGTCCCATCAAAAAGTCGTTCCGGAAGTTGAAGCATACGAATCACAGCTCCCGATTGCGTGCTCCCATGTGCACGTGCGATTTCGCGGGAAAATTAAAAGCAATCACTCAATCCATTCGCGCGCCGCGGTGCCAGCCAATCCGGGAACGAGCTGCTCGTTCTATGTTCCCTTTTTCTTTCTTCTCGGTCTCGGAGGGAAAAAAAGCTCGAACTGGGCTTGAGAGCCCGTGCTCAACCGAGCCCAAGGAAGCCCGGCCCAGCTAGCCGGGGCCCACAGCACCTCGTCAGCCACCGAGCCACGCGGCTGGTTGAGTCGAGCGAGCCGATCCCCCTCTTCTTCGCATCATCCCTCTCCAAAATCCCCATTTCCGCTTCCGCCGCCGCCTTCCCGGAACCTTCCTCCTCTCCCCTCCCTTCCCTCCCCGCCCGCCGCCTACAAATCCAAAACCTCCGCTCGCCCACCACCCACTCCGCACCCCGGCGCCGCCATGGGCTCCTCGTACGACCCCGCCGCCGCCGCCTTCGCGTCCCCGTCCCCGGGCGCCGCCGACGACGACCCGTCCCTCTACCTCTACCTCTCCGACCTCGTCCCCGACTCCCCGTCCGCGTACCTCGACCTCCCGCCCACGCCGCACCACGAGCAGCACCACCCCCGCCGCTCCCGTCCGCCGACGGCATCGCCGAGGCCGCGGCCGCCGCGTCGCCCGAGGACATGGTGCTCCCCTACATCTCCCGCATGCTCATGGAGGACGACATCGAGGACAAGTTCTTCTACGACTACCCCGACAACCCCTCGCTCCTGCAGGCGCAGCAGCCCTTCCTCGACATCCTCTCCAACTCCGACGACACCACCACCACCACCACGGGCAGCGACCAGCACGGCGGCGGGGCCCCGTCGCCGACCTCCTCCGACGGCGCCTCCGCGGCCGCGCCCGCCGCGCCGCCGCTCACCCCCGCCGCGGTCAACTCCTACGGCCCCTTCGACCTCGACCCCGCCGCCTTCTTCGGCAACGGCGCCAACTCCGACCTCATGAGCTCCGCCTTCCTCAAGGGCATGGAGGAGGCCAACAAGTTCCTCCCCACCGAGAACAAGCTCGTCATCGACCTCGACGCGCCCTCCTACGCCCCCGCCGTCCACGAGGACAAGCCCAAGCCCGAGCCCAGATCCGCCGCGCCTGCTCCTCCCGCGCCGATGCCCGTCAAGGAGGAGCTCATCGACGTGGCGCCTGGCCTCGGCCGCGGCCGCAAGAACCCGTACGACCACGACGAGCTCGAGATCGACGGCGGACGGAGCAGCAAGCAGAGCGCCGTGCAGGGGAGGACGACGCCACAAGGGACATGCTCGACAAGGTCATGATGCCCTCCCCGGAGCTGTGTATGCGGCAGATGCAGGAGCTGCGGATCGCCATGCAGGAGGAGGCCGCCAAGAACGAGGCCGTGGGGAAGGCCGGCAACGGCAAGGCCAAGGGGCGGCGCGGGGGCAGGGAGGTGGTCGACCTGCGCACGCTGCTCATCCACTGCGCGCAGGCCGTAGCCACCGACGACCGCCGCAGCGCCACCGAGCTGCTCAAGCAGATCAAGCAGCACGCCAGCCCGCAGGGGACGGGACGCAGCGCCTGGCCTACTGCTTCGCCGAGGGGTTGCAGGCAAGGCTGGCCGGCACGGGGAGCATGGTTTACCAGTCGCTCATGGCCAAGCGCACCTCGGCCGTGGCGTTGCTCCAAGCGTACCAGCTCTACATGGCCGCCATCTGCTTCAAAAGAGTGGCCTTCCAGTTCTCCAATTATACCATCTACAATGCCTCCCTGGGTAAGAAGAAGATTCATATTGTTGATTACGGCATCCATTATGGGTTCCAGTGGCCGTGCTTCCTGCGGCGGATATCGACTAGGGAGGGTGGGCCGCCGGAGGTGAGGATCACTGGCATTGATCTGCCCCAGCCTGGGTTCCGCCCGACCGAGCGCATTGAGGAGACAGGGCGCCGGCTCGGTAACTATGCACGTGAGTTTGGTGTGCCTTTCAAGTACAATGCACTCGCTGCGTCTAAGATGGAGTCTGTTCGCAAGGAGGATCTGAAAATTGATCCTGATGAGGTGCTCATCGTGAACTGCATGTATCAGTTCAAGAACTTGATGGATGAGAGTGTTGTGATCGAGAGCCCAAGGGATGCCGTGCTCAATAACATCAGGAAGATGCGGCCTCATACGTTCATCCATGCTATTGTGAATGGATCCTTCAGTGCACCGTTCTTTGTGACACGGTTCAGGGAGGCTCTGTTCTATTACTCAGCCTTGTTTGATGTTCTGGACACAACCACCCCAAGGGACAGTGAACAGAGGATGCTGATTGAGCAGAACATCTTCGGGAGGTCTGCCCTGAATGTCATTGCTTGTGAGGGTACGGATCGGGTGGAGCGCCCTGAGACGTATAAGCAGTGGCAGGTTCGGAATCAACGAGCGGGCTTGAAGCAGCTGCCGCTGAATCAAGAGATTGTGCAGATTGTCCGAGACAAGGTCAAGGACTGCTACCATAAGGACTTTGTGATCGATATAGATCACCAGTGGCTCTTGCAAGGATGGAAAGGCCGGATCCTCTATGCTATCTCGACATGGGTGGCAAACGATGCTGGCCTCCAGTATTTTTAGCCGTTCACTCACTCGTCTACAAATCTAGTCTAGATTTAGTAGCTATGTGATCCAGTATGTCTAGTGGCTCTATTGTTATGTATGACCCGCTTAGTAAGCTATGGTTTACTGGACTTTGTCTCCAAGGTGCGCCTATTCAGTATCAACATGGCCAATATGTTTTGGCTTGTAGTAGATTGCTTTGATCATAGGAACCAGTTGATGCTTCTCAGGGAGATGGGTAAGGCCTGATGTGGAGAAGACAGAAGCCTCGTACAAATCACCACCTTGGTTTAATGTGAATTTAAATATTTATGCAACCATGTAGTACTTAGTGCTATGATAGAAAGTAGATCAAGATTCTAGTCTGAAAATGTGCACCGAAGCATCCGTGCCTTGTGAGATCAGTCCTCTCAGTCAGGTTGTAACCTGTTACTCTGTACCTGGTGCTTACTGCACTCTGGCCGACTAGCATGGTATGATGATGAAAACTGAGTTTGGTCAACTGTATGCTGTAAGAGATGAGGCCTCTCAGATGGCATGTATTTATGTGTTAATCGATCAAGGTCTATGCTATAATAATGAATCAAATATTACTTTTGTGCATTTACATGTGATTTTGTCTTGGATTCTGCTGCACCTATTATCGGGATGGTCTGATCTGTTTCTCAAACTTTAGTGTGTTTGCATATTCACGCTGTGTTGCACCGTTCCATACCTGTCTATTGTGATTCAGCAAAAAAAAAAATTGCTTTTCTTTTTATGGAGTATAGGTAATCCCCTGCACTGGAATGGGCATTGAATAATACTACTCCCAAATTGATATCCTGATCGTGTATGCTATTTTTAGTCTTTTTCAAGAGATCCACCATGGGCCAGATCGATGGGTACAATAGTGCAGTTTCAGCATTTGTCTGTTTCTTTTCTCTAAATAGTTTGCAGCATTTATCAGGAGATTTTTGATGAAATGATATGATGATTCTATGTATCCATGATATAAATGCACCGCAAATCTCTATATCAAGATGTGGAGGCACATGGATCAAATCTCCATATCAGGCTGTGGAAGCACATGGATCTTCCAGGTATCTGACATCAACAGGTTAGATTAGTTGAAATTCGTCAAAACAGTCAGGACTCAGGTGTAGTAAGTTGGATTTTCTTTCCTCAACAAAAAATGCAATGGTGTCAGATCAGGTATACCGTTACTAACCAGATTAGTAGGTACAGACAGGAGCAACAGTACCTGGACAATCCTTGAAAAATGCAGGGCAAGATTGCGCGAATATTTCCCTGCACATGGCACTGAGCTGGTGAGAGCTAAATTTATCCGCTACTAACCAGCGAAGGTTAAGGAATTGTTATTCATAGCACAAAACAGCAGGACATTCAGTGCACCTGTCACTGCTCTTGTATCAGACATGGCAAGTTGTTGATTGTCATCTCCGAGATCAAAACGAATATGATTACAAATCTGGATTATAGTAACTGAGGGTTTAGGCTGACCCTGCTGCAGATATTAAAGTTTTTTTGCGGCGGTGACCTTCAGAAAACAAACTGGCTGACAAGATGCAGTGCTTTGTATAATTACTAGGTACTTGTCTAGGTTTCCGACAGACTTCTTGTGCACGACTGCAAGAATACCGCTCGTATTCTTCAATCTAGAAGTTGACAGACTTGTGAAAAAATCAATCAAAATTTGGAAAGCAAACAGGCCTGGACTTGCCCAGTAAGATCACCGCGCCTCGTTGATCTTGATGCATCAGAATGACATAATTAAATTTACCCACCATGACGTGTTTCTTTGACTGATTCAGTAGATAAATACATCAAGATAGATATTTCGTAAACGCGACCGGGCACCATCAAATTCTTGGAACTATTTAAGTCATCAGGATGTACTACTAACTAATTGTCTACTGCAAGGACAAGCGACAGCGTTTTCCACTATAACTGTTCTTTGAGGTTGAAAGAAAACAGAAAGTATGTTCACCTATTGTGAAATCGAGCACATGAAGAACAGACTTCAATTCTTCATCATCATGTGCAGTGCGAACTCTGTCGATTACCTTGTGATTAATTAACCAGCTTCTTAACGAACCGCAGGCTGGAGATAAGAGAATAAGGACGTCTCCACCCGTGTACATATCTTTACAGGGTAATGTGACATGCCCCAAATGAATTCCGGGTCTGCCACCAGGTAGACCGGAGCTGGCAGAGCCGTCTGCCGGCGATTAGTTATAGGCAAGGGGTGGCCCGCGGACCATGCGCATCTCGCACTCTACCGATTGCCAACTCTGGTGCCCGTGCAGAAAATACCACTAAAGTAATAGAATATACTGGACCCACAGACTACGGACACTGAGAACTCTTCTTCAGCCAAAAAACGAGTGTGCACTAGTTCTATTTTGCCTCGCGTTACGGTGCCATGCATCTGGCATGAAATGTTTTGCAAAACATGACAGACGATGAAGTTACCTACAACAGACATCTCTGCCAGCGTCTATTTGTAGCCGAGCTGAGTGGGTCCACACTGTACTTTGTTTTGATCGTAGGCTCGCGCCACCGACTCTCCTAACTTAAGTTACACTAGCTGACGAGCGGGTCTACGGTCATGCGTGGTCCACTGACTCACTGCCAATGACATTTTTTAGATAATGGAATAAGTTCCGGCCGCTGCACCTAAAAGATGCACAAAGCCCAAGTTTACAACTGAGTTCTAGACTCCACATGAACGACACCAAGCGACAACCCACAAGGTCTCAAAACAAAGTCGAAACAGCAAAAGCAAACTGCAGCACAAAGGCCTAGGCTTCAATTCTATGACGAAAGTTCCACCCAAACTTAGCAAAGACTTGCATTATGGATGTCTCCCAAAGCCGGCAACCATTCTTGAGCTTGGTTTGGTCTTCTTCTTTATGAAGCAAGGACCACCACCGAATCCAATGCGTTGTCCTGAAAATCACCTGTAAAAAGGAACTAGAATTAGTGTTATTGAACACCCTATCATTTCTTTTCAACCAAATAGCCCAACATAGAGCCGAAGCGCCCATTAAAATCAGATTTTTGGTTCTAGGTGCTACACCTTGAAGCCAAGATCCAAACATATGTGAAACGCTTAATGGTGGTTGAATTCCAAATGTTAGATGCACGGTGTTCCATAAGAATCTAGCCATATGGCAATCAAAGAAAAGGTGTTGGATTGTTTCAAGAGAGCTACAAAAACAACATTTAGTATCTCCTTGCCACATTCTCTTTGCAAGGTTATCTTTGGTTAATGTTGCTCCTTTACTCAAGAACCACAAGAAAACTTTAATTTTCAAAGGAATCTTGATATGCCAAATGGGACTTTTTGTAGCTATAACACCTTGTTGAATTAGAGCCAAATACATAGATTTAACAGTAAAAGAGCCATTTTTGTTTAAATCCCAATTAAAAGTATCCCTGTTGTTGTTTAACTCAACAAAAGCTACTGAAGCCACTATTTTGTACCATGATTTCAGATTATCATTCACAAGAGCACGTCTAAAGGAAACGTTCAGTGGCCTAGTCCCTAGTACGTTAGCCACTGTTGCACTCTTCTTTCTTACAAGATTGTAGAGTGCCGGGTATCTTATCCCTAAAGGTTGATCCCCTATCCAAGTGTCCTCCCAAAAGCGAATTTGGGTTCCGCTTTGTAAAACAAAAGAGCCTCCTTCGAAGAAGAGGTCTTTCACTTTCATGAGTCCTCCCCAAAAGTGTGAATCCCCAGGTTGTTTCTTCACTTGTGAAAGAGTCTTGGTTGACAAATATTTTCTCCATAGGAGAGTTTGCCACATTCCTTCCTCATTTAGTAATTTAAACAACCATTTACTCAAAAGGCATTTGTTTTGGATATCTAGGTTTTTGACCCCTAAACCTCCGTATTCTTTTGGTTGGCATATCACACTCCAACGGGTCAACCTATACTTCTTTTTATGGTCATCACTTTGCCAAAAGAAACGTGACCTATAATAATCCAACTTTTGTAGAACTCCTCTAGGGATTTCAAAGAAGGATAGCATATACACATAAGTCGTGGAATCCGCTTTCGCGTGAGAATACAACACACAAAATTAATAAAAAAATAGAGCAAATGAGTCTTAGGCAATAAATAAGCGGCAGACCATGCATATGGCTCTCATTTTGTGCTTGCCGTCCGTGTCTTGACACAACAAATTTTAGACACAAACCGATGGTGCTGCTCTAACAATCGAGAATCCCCTATTTCCCTTCGCTGCCGCAAGGGAGGAGGAGATGGAATGCGGTGTATGAACCAAGATCCGTGCATGGGACTTCGCATCCCGACGGGGACATGAGGCCACGGCTGCCGCTAGTGAGGAGCCGTGGACAAAACGACGGGTCCAAATCAGGAGGATTTATACAAAAGTTTGAATCACAATCTAAATATTTATACATAGATCCCTTATTTGGATCGCGATCAATATCTGGGATCCAAACTAAAGATCTTTTTGTAAACATCCAGTCAGTCGTCGGTGAGGTAGCACTGCCAGTGACCATTGCTCTCACCACTGTGCCTCTTGTGTTCTCCTCTGTTCAACCTTGAGAGCCCAACCGTTGTCCCCCACCTAGCTTGAGCCACCATCCATAGCCAGAGAAGCTCAGGAAGGTGCTCCCTGAGCGACCATGGCGTCGATGGCTCACCGCACCAAAAGCTAGCCTGGAGCAGAGAAAAATCCAGACTCACCGCTCTGCTTTATTGCTTGTTGGTGGCCGTGGGTGAGTAAGAGCAACACCAATGGAACCGCTAAAAAGATTTCTATATTTATGGATTTTAATCATCATCTAAAATAAAATGCCTCTTAAATTGGTAGTAAATCTAACAGACTAGGTAAAGCTATATATTTTTATTTTAAAACTTGCCACAACAATCACAATTTCTTTTTGACATCACCTATGTCTTGTGGAGGCTTGGAACGTTGGATCATCAAGCAAGCAGCTAATGTAGACTAGGCCCTGCCATCCGGACAAGCCCTCCTCCGGCGAGCATGACCTTGTCGGTCGACTTTGTTCTTCTCATCACGGCTCTGCGAACAAAACATCAACTACTTAAGATTTCAATGATCCAGATCGTCATGCATAGTATGATTGACACCGTGTTTTCATGTAGGCAGAAACACAATCCCGGAGGCACGATGGGGCAAGACTCATGGCCGTGCAAGACAACAGGGGTATAGGCACAAAATCACAAGGAAACGTGTGGGATTGAGCGATTGGCGAGTGATGCTCAGTTGCCAACCTTGGCGAGCCAAGAAGCCGGGATGACGACGAGGCTAGTTTTGGAGATTGGAAGTTTTTTTCCCCCAATATTAGTCAAATATAAATTAAGAAAAGATTTTGGCAGCTTTTTTGTTGTTGTTATAACATATTCCAATTCTTTGAAACATTCAGTGACTAAGAGGCCAGCCCCTGTGTTAGGATTCATAGCGCAAGCAAGTGTGTTTTTCTACAACAAAAATGTATTTTTTCCAGCAAATAAGAAATATCACCCGATCAATTCAATTCACCTGACACATTGTCAAATCAGAAAAAAAATTAATTACTCTTAATTAATTTTTGATAGCAATGATTTATCCCAGATAAATACAGCTTGGATCCAAACATACAAACAAAATGTGAAGCTAACTTTGTTGACAAGCACAACTATCTCTATTCTTGCCTGTACAACTTTTCTTTCGGGTGCTGACGGAACCAAAGTCGAGGCTCTAGCGGCATGCCAATCAGACGTGACACCAACTTTGTTCGATGAGAAGATCAACATGGCACCGTGGGGAGCACAGGTGTGCCACTTTGGTCCTAGGAAGGCAGGCTTTGGATGCACAATTGAAAATGTTACATGCACCACTGTGGGTCTTAGCATATCTACTCATGTTAAATGCACTTGCATTGTAAATAATTGAATACATGAATAAAGGGACTCATATTCTTAACTGTGTTGTCTATCATTTTTTTACCTCAGAAAAAGAATTGAACTGTTGAACTTAGTTTATTTGATACCTTCAGTTTGAAATATAAAAAAAAACTCAGATCGGAATAAACAAAACATTTCTAAACTAAAATTTAGAATGTGAGTTTAAGAAAACTTTTGAAGAAAACGTTTAACAAAATGTGTCATCCAAACACTTAGAGAAAAACTACAAAAAACTAGCAAAAATACTAAAAGGAAATCGAAAGAAATAGACAAGTGGCACCAAGAATAATGCCCGAAATGTCGATCTGTATATTAAATTGAAATATATAAGTTAATCTGTTATACTTATGGAAAAATGGTATCTCATTACTAAAACTATAAACAATTTGACATGGAATATCAGAAAGATCCATGTCAGACCTAGTATACAGTTATTTGAGATGTTAGCTAAAATGTGTAATTCTATAGAAATAGACAATTTTCCGAATGTAGGTTACTGATATTACAAACTAAAAACTGAGCTAACTCATGACATAGAATACATAAAGTGAATGCGGCCTGTGCCGATATAAGAAGCAAAAGGTGAAGCATATTTTGTTCCCATATAGGACAATCGCTTGCATCAGCGACATTGCCGCAAACTAACACTAGTGACATCTATCACAAAAATCAGTTTTACCTTTTGGCATGCAATAATTGATGAGCCAACAATTTCTATAACCACAGGAGCGGGTGTTGGATTTTAAGGGCCCAAACCATGTGGCAATAAACACTAAATTCTACAAATTCTGCCATTCTACATCCGGGTGTAGAATAACTTATTCTACACCTAGAGTGTAATTATAGAATTCAGTGTGCAAAAGATTTTGAGAAATTAGGGTGCTTAGAATTTGTAGAATTTAGTGTTTATTACCACATGGTTTGGGCCCTTAGAACCCAACACCTGCTCCTATGGTTGTAGAAATTGTCGGCTCATCAGAGAATTTAGTGTATAAAGGAGTTGAAGAATTTAGTGTGCAAAAGTTTTTATAGAATTTAGTGTGGCAAGGAGTTGTAGAACTTAGTGTGCAAAGTATTCAGAGAATTTAGTGTGTGCAGAAGATTTATAGAATTTAGTGTGCTTGCCTAGCTCCAAGGTGGCACACCGTTTGGCTCAGGGTGTAGAATAAGCTATTCTACACCCGGGTGAGGAACCAGTTAGGAGCCGAGGACAAACTGGTGGGGTCCAAACCAAGAGGATTTATGCCAAAGTATAAATCACAATCTAAATATTTACATATAGGTTCCTTGTTTTGGATTGTGATCAATAGTCACGATCTAAATAAGAAGGTATATTAGAAATATTTGAATTGTGATCCAAACTTTCAGTCAGTCGTCGGTAAGGTAACGGTAGCGCTGAAGCCGCTGACCACCCCTACCCTGAAACGGTGCATATTATGTTCTCCTCCATTCTATCTCGAGCACCTTGCTGCTGTCCCCCATCCATTGTGCATCCATCCATGGCCAGAGAATCTAAAACAAGTGCTCCGGTGCATCATGAGCGTGTGTGGCTGAGAGATCATAACACCTACATCTGCTTGTGGCCTAAACCAAACGCCCAAGGAGCAGACCACCCGGACTTGTTGCTCCACTTCATTGCTTGTCAGCGGCCGTGCATGAGTAAGAGCAACACCAACAAATCCCCTAAAAAGATTTCTAGATTTATTGATTTAACCATTGTTTAAAATCAAATTCCTCCTAAACTGGTAGGTAAAATCCAACAGACTATGTAACTATATATCTTTATTTTCAAACCTTCCAAAACAGTCACTTTCTTTTTTTGTTGTCGCCTGCATCTTGTGGAGGCTTGGCACGTTGGATCATCGAACAAGCATCTGATGTAGACAAGGCCTTGTCCTCGAACAAGCCATTCACTAGGAGGTGCATCGTGTGGCAAGACGTGTGGACGGGCAACAGCCACGAAAACATGGGGAACACATGTGATTGAGCGCTTGGCGAGTGATGCCCACTTGTCAACGTTGGTGAGCAAAGAAATCAGGGAGGAGGCTATTTTGGAGATGAGGATGCCAAGACAATAAGGACAATTTCTCCAATGTTAGTTAAATATAGATTAAGGGTCTGTTTGGAATGAAGGAATTGAAAACACAGGAATAGGAAAAAACGTAGGAATGGAGAAAACGCAGGAACGAGAAACATGATAAAACCACAGGAACTCAAAACAGAGGAATTGAGAACTTTCATGTGTTTGGGATATAGGAATAGAAATACTAGAACAAAAAATATTACTAAAACTAAATAAAGTATTTAAGAGCTAAATTATCACTATTTAGTATACTTAAGTTGAATTAGTGATCGTGCATGCTATCTTAACTACCTATTTTATCTATAAATATCAGTTTGCAAGTATATGAAATCTATAAACTAGCATTTAGACATCTCGTACATTAGAATATGATTTTATTTTGCTGTTAATCATTAGAGAATAATTAGACATTTCCTTAGAGCTGCCACAAGTAGATAACAATGATGTTTTATGGAGTCTACGGTGCCCTCACGTTTGTCCGTTGTCTCGTACTTCGTGAAGGATGAGAAAGCATGAGATGGAAGTAGATGTTTTATTTCCTTTGAAATGAGCATCTAGCTACAGGATTCCAGAGGAAAGGAACAACCATTTCCTTCATTCCAAACACATCAATCATATTCCTTTCCTCTGTTTCTAGTTCCTTCGATTTTTCTTTGGAAATCCTTTGTCCCAAACAGGCCCTAAAAAGGATTTTGGCAACTTTTTGGTATTGCTGTAACAAAGTCCAATTCTTGGAACCATTCAGTGAATAGTTAGCCATCCCCTATGTCAGGATTCATTATCCATACAAAACCAAGTCTATTTTTTCTACAATTAAAAAGTGTTTTGCCTAAAAAAAAGAAATATCAACAGAACAATTCAATTCACCTGACCCATTATAAAACAAGGAAAAACTTAATTACACTCAATTATTTTTTGCTAGCAATAATTGACCCATGGTAAATACAGCCTGGATCCAAACATACAAACAAAACGTGAAGCTAACTTTGTTGCCACCTAGGCACAACATTCTCTTGCGTGTATAATTTTTATCCAAATTCCCCTATAAATACCAAGCGTTCAACTAGGTTTTTGCATCACAGTAAACTCATTGCTTGGGTGTGTAAAATTTCAAATGGCACTCTCAGTTGCATCTGCTCTCCTCTTGGTGGTAAGCTTTTACAAAGTTGTAGTTCATTTGAGTTGGAAAAGTTAAACTACCTAGCAAGTGCAGAATTTTGTAACAATATATATTATGTGCTCCTGTTTTTATCTTGAGTGTGATTACAAAAAAATGATGTTTGTTCATTATATTCCATTGTGATTCAATACATTGTTTATTATGTACAAGAATTCATAGTGAATGTGGATTACTTTTGCAAGCAGGTCACTACAGTCATACCCTCAACTTATGCTCACGGGAGGACTGGGTGGGCGCGGTACTCTTTCAAAAAAATGAGTTGTACCCAGGCTCGAAGATGACACTCCACTTTGCAACCTCCAGCGCGAGCACACTCCCACGTGCACATGCTGATTCCATCCCTTTCTCCTCCAGCAAGATCCCCGAGATCCTCACCCATCTCTCCATCCCAGCTGGTTCCCCCACTGCTGCCAATATACGCTACACCCTTGCTGAGTGCGAGGCCCCACCGACTCCCGGTGTGGCGGCCCAAAGTTGTGTCACCTCCTTTAAGTCCATGATCGATTTTGCCATGTCCACCCTTGGGACTCGAGACATCCGTGCCCTAGCAACCACAATCAACAAAAAGGACAAGGTGAGCCCGAAGCAGTCGTACATGGTGGAATCTGTTAGGCCACTTCCAGTGGCAAGCCATGATAAGGTGGCTTGCCACAAGGTGCCCTACCCCTACGCTATTTTTGCATGCCACACGACCACCGCTGACTTGTACACGGTGACTCTTTCGGGTGCTGACGGAACCAAAGTGGAGGCTCTAACGGCATGTCACTCAGACGTGACACCAACTTTCTTCAATGAGAAGATCACCATGGCACCACGGGGAGCACCGGTGTGCCACTTTTGGTCCCAGGAAGGCAGGCTCTGGGTGCGCAACTGAAAATTTTACAAACACCAATACGAGTCTCAGCATATCGACAGTTATTAAATGCACTTGTCATTGTAAATAGATGAATATATGAATAAAGAGACTCATGTTCTTATCTCGTGTCGCCTATCATTTTTATTTTAAGTAAGAAAATGAATTTAAGAACTAAATTTTTTGATTTAGTAGATCTATCATATTGAAGTTTCGAACTTAGTTTAAAGCTCCAGTTTGTAACAAAAAAAAATCAGCTCGAAAGAAACAAGAAATTTCTAAACTATAATTTTGAATTGGAATTAAAGAAAACTTTAAACAAAAAAGTTTAACATAATGTGTCATCCAAACACTTAGATAAAACTGATACAATCAAGAAAAATACAAAAAAGGAATTATGGAATAGACGACTAAAAATAATGTGCTAAATGAAGATCTTTCATTAAATTAAAATATATAATTGTAATGTGTTATACTACTGAAAAAATGGTATCTCATTACTGAAACTATAAACAGTTTGACATGGAATATCAGAAAGACACACGTAAAACCTAGGATACAAATATTTTACATACGAGCTAAAACATATAATACTATAGAAAAATAATAATTTTCTCAATGTAGGTTAGCAATATTACAGACTCAAATCTCATAAACTCATGACTCATATCACATAAAGTGATTGCAGTATGTACCAACATAACAAGAAAAAGGTGAAGCATATTTTGTTGCCATACTGGACAAACTATCGTATGAGTGAGATCGCGGTAAAAAAAACACTACTGACACCTATCACAAAAAGCAGATTTCACTTTTGGCGTGCAATAGTTGACGAAATATAAGCATTGCCTAGATTCATATATACAAAAAAGGTCAAGCTAGCAAGGAGGCGAGGACAAATTGGTGTGGTCCAAACCAGGAGGATTTATGCTAACGTTTGCTCACAATCTAAATATATATATATAGGTCCCTTATTTGGATTGCGATCAATAGTCACGATCTAAAATATGAAAAGTATTTGGACCATGATTAAACACTGCTATCTATACTAGGGATCTTCCTATAAACATTCAGTCGGTCGTCGTTAAGGTAGCGGTTGTGCTGCCACCGATGACCGCCACGACCCTGCCACCGTGTGTATCGTGTTATCCTCCGCTCGATCTCGAGCACCCTGATGTTATCCCCAACCCATCTTGTGCTGCCATCCATGGCCACAGAAGCTCAAACAGGTACTCCAGTGCATCGAGAGCGCGTGTGGCCTACAGATCGTGACATCTATAGCTCCTTGAGGCCCGTGCCGCACGACGAAGTCTAGCCTAGACTTGAGCAGACCCAGAGTTGCTGCTCTGCTTCATTGATTGTCGGTGGCCCTGCGTGAGCATGAGCTACACCAACACATGTGATTGAGCGCTTGGCGAGTGATGCCCACTTGCCAACGTTGGTGAGCAAAGAAATCAGGGAGGAGGCTATTTTGGAGATGAGGATGCCAAGACAATAAGGACAATTTCTCCAATGTTAGTTAAATATAGATTAAAAAGGATTTTGGCAACTTTTTGGTGTTGCTGTAACAAAGTCCAATTCTTGGAACCATTCAGTGAATAGTCAGCCATCCCCTATGTCAGGATTCATTATCCATACAAAACCAAGTCTATTTTTTCTACAATTAAAAAGTGTTTTGCCTAAAAAAAAGAAATATCAACAGAACAATTCAATTCACCTGACCCATTATAAAACCAGGAAAAACTTAATTACACTCAATTAATTTTTGCTAGCAATAATTGACCCACGGTAAATACAGCCTGGATCCAAACATACAAACAAAACGTGAAGCTAACTTTGTTGCCACCTAGGCACAACATTCTCTTGCGTGTATAATTTTTATCCAAATTCCCCTATAAATACCAAGCGTTCAACTAGGTTTTTGCATCACAGTGAACTCATTGCTTGGGTGTGTAAAATTTCAAATGGCACTCTCAGTTGCATCTGCTCTCCTCTTGGTGGTAAGCTTTTACAAAGTTGTAGTTCATTTGAGTTGGAAAAGTTAAACTACCTAGCAAGTGCAGAATTTTGTAACAATATATATTATGTGCTCCTGTTTTTATCTTGAGTGTGATTACAAAAAAATGATGTTTGTTCATTATATTCCATTGCGATTCAATACATTGTTTATTATGTACAAGAATTTATAGTGAATGTGGATTACTTTTGCAAGCAGGTCGCTACAGTCATACCCTCAACTTATGCTCACCGGGAGGACTGGGTGGGCGCGGTACTCTTTCAAAAAAATGAGTTGTACCCAGGCTCGAAGATGACACTCCACTTTGCAACCTCCAGCGCGAGCACACTCCCACGTGCACATGCTGATTCCATCCCTTTCTCCTCCAGCAAGATCCCCGAGATCCTCACCCATCTCTCCATCCCAGCTGGTTCCCCCACTGCTGCCGATATACGCTACACCCTTGCTGAGTGCGAGGCCCCACCGACTCCCGGTGTGGCGGCCCAAAGTTGTGTCACCTCCTTTGAGTCCATGATCGATTTTGCCATGTCCACCCTTGGGACTCGAGACATCCGTGCCCTAGCAACCACAATCAACAAGAAGGACAAGGTGAGCCCGAAGCAGTCGTACATGGTGGAATCTGTTAGGCCACTTCCAGTGGCAAGCCATGATAAGGTGGCTTGCCACAAGGTGCCCTACCCCTACGCTATTTTTGCATGCCACACGACCACCGCTGACTTGTACACGGTGACTCTTTCGGGTGCTGACGGAACCAAAGTGGAGGCTCTAACGGCATGTCACTCAGACGTGACACCAACTTTCTTCAATGAGAAGATCACCATGGCACCACGGGGAGCACCGGTGTGCCACTTTTGGTCCCAGGAAGGCAGGCTCTGGGTGCGCAACTGAAAATTTTACAAACACCAATACGAGTCTCAGCATATCGACAGTTATTAAATGCACTGTCATTGTAAATAGATGAATATATGAATAAAGAGACTCGTGTTCTTATCTCGTGTCGCCTATCATTTTTATTTTAAGTAAGAAAATGAATTTAAGAACTAAATTTTTTGATTTAGTAGATCTATCATATTGAAGTTTCGAACTTAGTTTAAAGCTCCAGTTTGTAACAAAAAAAATCAGCTCGAAAGAAACAAGAAATTTCTAAACTATAATTTTGAATTGGAATTAAAGAAAACTTTAAACAAAAAAGTTTAACATAATGTGTCATCCAAACACTTAGATAAAACTAATACAATCAAGAAAAATACAAAAAAGGAATTATGGAATAGACGACTAAAAATAATGTGCTAAATGAAGACCTTTCATTAAATTAAAATATATAATTGTAATGTGTTATACTACTGAAAAAATGGTATCTCATTACTGAAACTATAAACAGTTTAAGATGGAATATCAGAAAGACACACGTAAAACCTAGGATACAAATATTTTACATATGAGCTATGACATGTAATACTATAGAAAAATAATAATTTTCTTAATATAGGATAGCAATATTACATACTCAAATCTAGTAAACTCATGACTCATATCACATAAAGTGATTGCAGTATGTACCAACTTAACAAGAAAAAGGTGAAGCATATTTTGTGGCCATACTGGACAAACTATCGTATGACTGAGATTGCGGTAAAAAAAACACTGCTGACACGTATCACAAAACGCAGATTTCACTTTTGGCGTGCAATAGTTGACGAAATATAAGCATTGCCTAGACTCGTATATACAAAAAAGGTCAAGCTAGCAAGGAGGCGAGGACAAATTGGTGTGGTCCAAACCAGGAGGATTTATGCTAACGGTTGCTCACAATCTAAATATTTATATATAGGTCCCTTATTTAGATTACGATCAATAGTCACGATCTAAAATATGAAAAGTATTTGAACCATGATTAAACACTGCTATCTATACTAGGGATCTTCCTATAAACATTCAGTCGATCGTCGTTAAGGTAGCGGTTGCGCTGCCACCGATGACCGCCACGACCCTGCCACCGTGTGTATCGTGTTATCCTCCGCTCGATCTCGAGCACCCTGATGTTATCCCCAACCCATCTTGTGCTGCCATCCATGGCCACAGAAGCTCAAACAGGTACTCCAGTGCATCGAGAGCGCGTGTGGCCTACAGATCGTGACATCTATAGCTCCTTGAGGCCCATGCCGCACGACGAAGTCTAGCCTAGACTTGAGCAGACCCAGAGTTGCTGCTCTGCTTCATTGATTGTCGGTGGCCCTGCGTGAGCATGAGCTACACCAACACATGTGATTGAGCGCTTGGCGAGTGATGCCCACTGGCCAACGTTGGTGAGCAAAGAAATCAGGGAGGAGGCTATTTTGGAGATGAGGATGCCAAGACAATAAGGACAATTTCTCCAATGTTAGTTAAATATAGATTAAAAAGGATTTTGGCAACTTTTTGGTGTTGCTGTAACAAAGTCCAATTCTTGGAACCATTCAGTGAATAGTCAGCCATCCCCTATGTCAAGATTCATTATCCATACAAAACCAAGTCTATTTTTTCTACAATTAAAAAGTGTTTTGCCTAAAAAAAAGAAATATCAACAGAACAATTCAATTCACCTGACCCATTATAAAACCAGGAAAAACTTAATTACACTCAATTAATTTTTGCTAGCAATAATTGACCCAAGGTAAATACAGCCTGGATCCAGACATACAAACAAAACGTGAAGCTAACTTTGTTGCCACCTAGGCACAATATTCTCTTGCGTGTATAATTTTTATCCAAATTCCCCTATAAATACCAAGCATTCAACTAGGTTTTTGCATCACACTAAACTCATTGCTTGGGTGTGTAAAATTTCAAATGGCACTATCAGTTGCATCTGCTCTCCTCTTGGTGGTAAGCTTTTACAAAGTTGTAGTTCATTTGAGTTGGAAAAGTTAAACTACCTAGCAAGTGCAGAATTTTGTAACAATATATATTATGTGCTCCTGTTTTGATCTTGAGTGTGATTACAAAAAAATGACGTTTGTTCATTATATTCCATTGTAATTCAATACCTTGTTTATTATGTACAAGAATTCATAGTGAATGTGGATTACTTTTGCAAGCAGGTCGCTGCGGTCATACCCTCAACTTATGCTCACCGAGAGGACTGGGTGGGCGCGGTACTCTTTCAAAAAAATGAGTTGTACCCAGGCTCGAAGATGACACTCCACTTTGCAACCTCCAGCGCGAGCACACTCCCACGTGCACAAGCTGATTCCATCCCTTTCTCCTCCAGCAAGATCCCCGAGATCCTCACCCATCTCTCCATCCCAGCTGGTTCCCCCACTGCTGCCGATATACGCTACACCCTTGCTGAGTGCGAGGCCCCACCGACTCCCGGTGTGGCGGCCCAAAGTTGTGTCACCTCCTTTGAGTCCATGATCGATTTTGCCATGTCCACCCTTGGGACTCGAGACATCCGTGCCCTAGCAACCACAATCAACAAGAAGGACAAGGTGAGCCCGAAGCAGTCGTACATGGTGGAATCTGTTAGGCCACTTCCAGTGGCAAGCCATGATAAGGTGGCTTGCCACAAGGTGCCCTACCCCTATGCTATTTTTGCATGCCACACGACCACCGCTGACTTGTACACGGTGACTCTTTCGAGTGCTGACGGAACCAAAGTGGAGGCTCTAACGGCATGTCACTCAGACGTGACACCAACTTTCTTCAATGAGAAGATCACCAAGGCACCAAGGGGAGCACCGGTGTGTCACTTTTGGTCCCAGGAAGGCAGGCTCTGGGTGCGCAACTGAAAATATTACAAACATTAATACGAGTCTTAGCATATCGACAGTTATTAAATGCACTGTTATTGTAAATAGATGAATATATGAATAAAGAGACTCGTGTTCTTATCTGTGTCGTCTATCATTTTTATTTTAAGTAAGAAAATGAATTTAAGAACTAAATTTTTTGATTTAGTAGATCTATCATATTGAACTTTTAAACTTAGTTTAAAGCTCCAGTTTGTAACAAAAAAATCAGCTTGGAAGAAACAAGAAATTTCTAAACTATAATTTTGAATTCGAGTTAAAGAAAACATTTAATAAAAAAGTTTAACATAATGTGTCATCCAAACACTTAGATAAAATTGATACAATCAAGAAAAATACAAAAAGGGAATTATAGAATAGACGACTAAAAATAATGTCCTAAATGAAGATCTTTCATTAAATTAAAATCTATAATTGTAATGTGCTACACTACTGAAAAAATGGTATCTCATTACTGAAACTATAAACAGTTTGACATGGAATATCAGAAAGACACACGTAAAACCTAGGATACAAATATTTTACATATGAGCTAAAACATGTAATACTATAGAAAAATAATAATTTTCTTAATATAGGATAGCAATATTACATACTCAAATCTAGTAAACTCATGACTCATATCACATAAAGTGATTGCAGTATGTACCAACATAACAAGAAAAAGGTGAAGCACATTTTGTGGCCATACTGGACAAACTATCGTATGAGTGAGATTGCGGTAAAAAAACACTACTGACACCTATCACAAAAAGCAGATTTCACTTTTGGCGTGCAATAGTTGACGAAATATAAGCATTGCCTAGACTCGTATATACAAAAAAGGTCAAGCTAGCAAGGAGGCGAGGACAAATTGGTGTGGTCCAAACCAGGAGGATTTATGCTAACGGTTGCTCACAATCTAAATATTTATATATAGGTCCCTTATTTAGATTGCGATCAATAGTCACGATCTAAAATATGAAAAATATTTGAACCATGATTAAACACTCCTATCTATACTAGGGATCTTCCTATAAACATTCAGTCGGTCGTCGTTAAGGTAGCGGTTGCGCTGCCACCGATGACCGCCACTACCCTGCCACCGTGTGTATCGTGTTATCCTCGGCTCGATCTCGAGCACCCTGATGTTGTCCCCAACCCATCTTGTGCTGCCATCCATGGCCACAGAAGCTCAAACAGGTACTCCGAGTGCATCGAGAGCGCGTGTGGCCTACAGATCGTGACATCTATAGCTCCTTGAGGCCCGTGCCGCACGACGAAGTCTAGCCTAGACTTGAGCGGACCCAGAGTTGCTGCTCTGCTTCATTGATTGTCGGTGGCCCTGCGTGAGCATGAGCTACACCAACACATGTGATTGAGCGCTTGGCGAGTGATGCCCACTTGCCAACGTTGATGAGCAAAGAAATCAGGGAGGAGGCTATTTTGGAGATGAGGATGCCAAGACAATGAGGACAACTGCTCCAATGTTAGTTAAATATAGATTAAAAAGGATTTTGGCAACTTTTTGGTGTTGCTGTAACAAAGTCCAATTCTTGGAACCATTCAGTGAATTGTCAGCCATCCCCTATGTCAGGATTCATTATCCATACAAAACCAAGTCTATTTTTTCTACAATTAAAAAGTGTTTTGCCTAAAAAAAGAAATATCAACAGAACAATTCAATTCACCTGACCCATTATAAAACCAGGAAAAACTTAATTACACTCAATTAATTTTTGCTTGCAATAATTGACCCGTGGTAAATACAGCCTGGATCCAAACATACAAACAAAACGTGAAGCTAACTTTGTTGCCACCTAGGCACAACATTCTCTTGCATGTATAATTTTTATCCAAATTCCCCTATAAATACCAAGCGTTCAACTAGGTTTTTGCATCACAGTAAACTCATTGCTTGGGTGTGTAAAATTTCAAATGGCACTCTCAGTTGCATCTGCTCTCCTCTTGGTGGTAAGCTTTTACAAAGTTGTAGTTCATTTGAGTTGGAAAAATTAAACTACCTAGCAAGTGCAGAATTTTGTAACAATATATATTATGTGCTCCTGTTTTGATCTTGAGTGTGATTACAAAAAAATGACGTTTGTTCATTATATTCCATTGTGATTCAATACCTGGTTTATTATGTACAAGAATTCATAGTGAATGTGGATTACTTTTGCAAGCAGGTCGCTGCGGTCATACCCTCAACTTATGCTCACCGGGAGGACTGGGTGGGCGCGGTACTCTTTCAAAAAAATGAGTTGTACCCAGGCTCGAAGATGACACTCCACTTTGCAACCTCCAGCGCGAGCACACTCCCACGTGCACAAGCTGATTCCATCCCTTTCTCCTCCAGCAAGATCCCCGAGATCCTCACCCATCTCTCCATCCCAGCTGCTTCCCCCACTGCTGCCAATATACGCTACACCCTTGCTGAGTGCGAGGCCCCACCGACTCCCGGTGTGGCGGCCCAAAGTTGTGTCACCTCCTTTGAGTCCATGATCGATTTTGCCATGTCCACCCTTGGGACTCGAGACATCCGTGCCCTAGCAACCACAATCAACAAGAAGGACAAGGTGAGCCCGAAGCAGTCGTACATGGTGGAATCTGTTAGGCCACTTCCAGTGGCAAGCCATGATAAGGTGGCTTGCCACAAGGTGCCCTACCCCTACGCTATTTTTGCATGCCACACGACCACCGCTGACTTGTACACGGTGACTCTTTCGGGTGCTGACGGAACCAAAGTGGAGGCTCTAACGGCATGTCACTCAGACGTGACACCAACTTTCTTCAATGAGAAGATCACCATGGCACCAAGGGGAGCACCGGTGTGCCACTTTTGGTCCCAGGAAGGCAGGCTCTGGGTGCGCAACTAAAAATGTTACAAACACCAATACGAGTCTTAGCATATCGACAGTTATTAAATGCACTGTCATTGTAAATAGATGAATATATGAATAAAGAGACTCGTGTTCTTATCTGTGTCGTCTATCATTTTTATTTTAAGTAAGAAAATGAATTTAAGAACTAAATTTTTTGATTTAGTAGATCTATCATATTGAACTTTTGAACTTAGTTTAAAGCTCCAGTTGGTAACAAAAAAATCAGCTTGGAAGAAATTATAAATTTCTAAACTATAATTTTGAATTGGAGTTAAAGAAAACTTTAAACAAAAAAGTTGACATAATGTGTCATCCAAACACTTAGAGAAAATTAATACAATCAAGAAAAATACAAAAAGGGAATTATAGAATACACGACTAAAAATAATGTGCTAAATGAAGATCTTTCATTAAATTAAAATTTATAATGGTAATGTGTTATACTACTTGAAAAATGGTATCTCATTATTGAAACTATAAACAGTTTGACATGGAACATCGGAAAGACACACGTAAAACCTAGGATACAAATATTTTAAATATGAGCTAAAAGGTGACCATTTTCTTTATGTTGTTTAGCAGTATTACTAACTCAAATCCAATCTAACTCATGACTTAGAAAACATAAAGTGAATGCAGTATGTCCCAATATAACATGCAAAAGGTTAAGGATATTTTTTTCCCATACGACACAAACTATCGCATGAGTGAGATTGCGGTAAACTACCTATCACAAAAAAACTGATTTCACTTTTGGCATGCAATAATTGATGAAATATAAACATAGCCTATATTGATATATACAAAAAAAAGGTCAAGCTAGCGAGGAGGCGAGGACAAACTCACAGGGTCCAAACCAGGAGGGTTTGTGCCAATGTGTTCTCGCAATCTAAAGATTTATATATAGGTCCCTTATTTGGATTGCTATGGATACTCAGGATCTAAAATATGAAAAATATTTGGACCATGGTCAATAACTGCTATACAAACCAGGGGTCTTTTAAACATTCAGTAGGTCGTCGGTAAGGTAGCGGTAGCGCAGCCACCGGTGACCACCGCGACCCTGCTACCATGTGTATTGTGTTCTCTTCCGTTCGATCTCGAGCAACCTGATGTTGTCCCAACCCATCTTGTGCTGCCATCCATGGCCAGGGAAGCTCAAACAGGTGCTCTGGTGCATCGAGAGCTTATGTAACTTAGAGACCACGACACCTATAGCTCCTTGAGGCCCATGCCGCATGTTGAAGGCTGGCCTAGACCTGAGCAGACCTAAACTTGCGGCTCTTCTTCATTGATTGTCGGCGGCCTTGCGTGAGTATGAGCAACACCAACAAAATCAATAACATGATTTCCAAATTTACTTATTTAAACCCGTGTTTAAAATAAAATTCTCCTAAATTGGTATGGAAATCCAACAAATTTGATAAAAAAAAACTACATATCTTTATTTACAAACTTGCCATGAGAACCACTTTCTTTTTTCGTTGTCACCTACGTCTAGCTTTGGCTTGGCGCATTGGATCATCTAACGTAGCCCTGTTGTATGTACAAGCCCTTCGACCATGTCCTAAGGCAAGTGTAAAATTGTCAATCGACTCATCACAACACCATGAACAAAATAATAAACTACTTAAGATGCTTCAATGATCCGGATCATGCACAGTACGATCGACATCAGGTTCTCGTGTAGGAAGAAACGCAAGTCTGGAGGTGCGTGAGGGGGCAAGATTCATGGTTGTGTGGGACAACATGGGAACAAACATGGGGAACACGTGCAGGATTGAGCGATTGGAGAACAACACCGACTTGTTAACATTGGTGAGCCAAGAAGCCTGGAAGCAAGGCGTGGCTATTTTCGAGCTGAGGATGCCGAGACGATACGATAGGCACTTTATTCAAAGTTCGTTACATACAGATTAAAAATTGATTTTGGCGACCTTTTTGGTGTTGCTGTAACCAAGTCCAATTTTTTGAATCATTCGGTGACTAGGCAGCGAACCCTTATGTTAGGATTCATTATTATCCATAGCACAACCAAGCGTGTTTTTCTACAATTAAAAAGTATTTACTAAAAAAGAAATATGAACAGATCGATTCAATTCACCAGACCTATTGTCAATCCAGGTAAATCTTAGTTACTCTTAATTAATTTTGCTAGCAATAATTGACCCAAGGTAAATACAGGCTGGATCCAAACATACAAACAAAACATGAAGCTAATTTTGTTGTCAGATACAACAACCTCTATTCTTGCGTGTTCATTTTTTTTATCCAAATTCCCCTATAAGTACCGAGCATTTAACTAGCTTTTTGCATCAGAGCAAAGTCATTGCTTGGGTTACAATTGTAAACTTGCAGATGGCACTCTCGGTTGCATCTTCTCTCCTCTTCTTGCTAAGCTTTTGCAAAGATGTAATTCATTTGAGTTGGAAAAACTAAACTACCTAGCAAGTGCAGCATGTCGTAATAATATATATTATGTGCTTTAATTTATGTTGAGTACGGTTACGAACACATCATATTTGTTCATTTTATTCCTTTGTGATTCAATACCTTGTTTATTATGTACAAGAATTCATAGTTATTGTGGATTACTTTTGCAAGCAGGTCGCTGCAGTCATACCCTCAACTTATGCTCATCAGGAGGACTGGGTGCACGCGGTACTCTTCCAAAAGAATGAGTTGTACCCAGGCTCCAAGATGATACTCCACTTTGCAACCTTCAGCACGAGCACATTCCCACGTGTACCTGCTGACTCCATCTCTTTCACCTCCAGCAAGATCCCCGAGATCCTCGCCCATCTCTCCATCCCAACTGGTTCCCCCCACTGCTGCCAATATACGCTACACCCTTGCTGAGTGCGAGGCCACACCGACTCCTGGTGTGGCGGCCCAAAGCTGTGTCACCTCCTTTGAGTCATGATCTATTTTGCCATCTCCACCCTCGGGACTTAAGACATTCGTGCCCTAGCATCCACAATCAACAAGGAGGATAAGGTGAGCCCGAAGCAGTCGTATATGGTGGAGTCTGTCAGGTCACTTCTAGTGGAAAGCCACGACAAGGTGGCCCGCCACAAGGTGCCCTACCCTTACGCTATTTTTGCATGTCACACGACCGCGCCCAGTTGTATACGGTGACCCTTTCGGGTGTTGACAGAACCAAAGTTGAGGCTCTAATGACATGCCATTCAGATGTGACACCAACATTCTTAGATGAGAAAATCAATATGGCTCCACGGGGAGCACCGTTGTGCCACTTTTGGTCCCAGGAAGGCAGGCTCTGGGTGCACAGATGAAAATGGTATAGACACCAATGCGGGAAATGCATTGGTTTAGCATATGTCACATTGAACTTTTGAACATAGTTTATATCGCCCGTTCGTAACAAATAAAAATCAAATAAAAAGAAACAAGAAATTTCTAAACAAAAAATTTGAGTTGGAACTGAAAAAAAATGTGTCATCGAGACACTTAGAGAAAAATTACAAAAAGCAAGCAAAATACTAAAAGGAAATTGAAAAATAGATGTGTAGCCAAAAATATTGTGTTTATTGAAGATCTGTATATGAAATTGAAATATATAAATTTAATGTGTTATACTACTGGCAAAATGGTATCTCACTACAGAAACCGCGAACAACCCATCTCGCCTTGTTGTTGAGAGAAACCGCGAACAACCCATCTCGCCTTGCGGCGTTCTAGGAGGGTTGAGCTTGTTCTTGAATATCCATTTTCATGTGATCACATTGCAGCCAGCAGGCCGGGGCACTAGAGACCAGGTGCGATTGCTTTGCAGGGCGTTGAACTCATCAGTCATTGCTTGAAACCAGGCTGGCGCTGGATCCCGGAGCGCGGAGCACTCTGAACTAGGCGGTGGCTGAACTTGTGTATTTGTTGTATGCGCGTACCTCGTGTTGGGCTGCCGGATGCCGTCTCGTAGACGGGGGTGACCATTGGGTGACGGGGAGGCGGTGGAGAGGCCACGCTGGATGTCGTTGCGACGTCAGCTAGGTCCTCAGGTGGCACAACACCGGTGCCAGTGGCAGCGTCAAGCACTGGCATTGGAGCACACTCACCGGGAGCACTGGTAGACGTGGCCGGTGGCGTAGCAGCAGCCAGCAGTGCGAGGGGTGTTGTCGAGCTCGAGCACTGGTGCTGGCGCCGGCGGGTCCCTGGGAGTGCGAGGCTGATCCGGTGCGGCTGCTGGCCTAGAAGTGGCCGTGGATAGAGCATTAGGCCAGAAGGTGTGAGGGGCAGCAGCATGGATTAGCATTGTGCGCATGCTGTCGTTGAGGCTGCGGATGATACAGCAGCAGCCCAGGCGCAGCGATCGGGCTCGGCAGCCCTAGTGCGTAGCTCGTTGTTACTAGCTAGCCCAAGAGTGTGGCCTGGCGGTGCACTCCCTTCGTGCAACTGGGTAGGCTGCGCACCACTATCATTTTCCCGGTCTGATCCATTCCCATGAGCAAGTGCCATCTTCGGTGCATCGATGGATACTGCAGGCTGCTACTCTCAAAACCAGCAGTGCTACCCCGTTTACTGACTTGATACATGTTTCTGGGCAGCACTACGTCCAATCGTGATTTCTTGTTCTTGTATCCAACATACGACATACTAGTATTACACTAGTGGTGCCACTAATGATGAGCCGAATGAGGTATGAGTTGGAGGGAATTTCGCTCGTGGTGGTCAACGCAAACAAATAGCCAGAACCGGAGGCCAACGGGGAGGAGCGCGAGGAGACCAACATGTAGGCGAACGAGTAGTAGTGAGGCCACCTATTCCTGTTGCGCCTGTGCCCCTATCCATGCAACTGCCCCTACTTGTATGTGTGCGCAAATTCCGTATCGATGTACAAAGTAGTTTATTTGCATATTATTCTGGTTCAGGATGTTTTGCATTGATCATCCATTTGTCTCACTGAACTGCAGCATATCTGGTTGCTATTTCTTTGTCGTCCAATCCCCTGCACTGGAAATGGACGCTGAATGACACAGCTTCCACACAGTAGTGCAGTTTCAATAATCTTTTATCAGGAGATGTATCATTGCTCAGTATCAAGGAAGATCTGCAGTTTTCCGTATCGCCAGGAGACCTGTAATGATCTTTTTTTAATCCTTGATATATTTCTGCTCTGCAAATTCCAGCACCATCTGGCATCAGGTTGTGGACGTGCATTGATCTGCCAAGTAACTAACGGCCACAAACTAGGTCAGATATGTTGGAATTCGTCAAAATCTTCAGGGATGAGTAGCATTTTTTATATGAAAGAGTAACTGGACACGATCCTTGAAAATGCAGGCAAGATTGTGCGAATATTTCCTGACACATGACTTTAACCAGGTGAGCATCAATACTAATGCAGAACATGAGAAACTGGAGATATTCAGAGCACCAGTATGCCAGGTTATCTATTGTCGTCCTGGAGTCCAAAACGAATATGATTTCAAAAGTAGATTATTGTAGTTTCTGAGGATTTGGGAGACCAGATGAGTTGACCTTGAACTGATGCATATATTGAAATGCAGTCGGTGACTTGCAGAAAAACTGCCCAACAAGATGTGTTGCTTTGTCTAATACTACTTGTCCAGATTTTGGACATACTTCTTGTGCAGCAATACTAGCTTTGTTCAACATAGAAGTTGACAGATATCCGGGAAATCACAATTGTTAATATTTAAAAAGCAGACTTTGAACTTGTCCAACATGATCATGACTCAAATGTTCTTTCTTAAATGTGATTTACATTAATCAAGTAAGTTCCCCAGGATCTTTTCTGAATTACGGCGTAAAATCGTCGCATTCTCGAATTTGCTCAGTCATCAGCTTACCACTCAACAGGCGGGCCACACTAGTTATCAATACTAGTTTGGCAAGCGCACTCCGCCGCGCTAAATCATTCTAAAGTTCGGGGTGTACATGTAAACAAAGAGGAAGTAGCAAGTTTCTAAGCAAAATAATCGAAAAATCCGAGTGTCTTTATGTAAGAGTACAAATACATACTATCTCCGTCGTATTGAAAGTGTCGTTCTCGCTTCCCAAGAAGTCAAATCTTTTTAGCTTTGACCAGAAATATATGAAAAATTATAAATATTTATTTAATATAATTAGTATCATTAGATACATAATTGAATATACTTTCATAACCAACTTATTCGGAGATACAAATATTATTAATATTTTCTATAAATCAAGTCAAAGTTTTAAAAGTTTGATCGGCACGGATACCATAGCGGCATTTTCAATGGGACGGAGGGAGTAGCACCTAGATTCATTATTTCATGAAAGATCAGGCATTAAACTGCAAATAACGTTGTCTTATACATAACTGTAAATATGGGATAGTTCAGGGACGTTTTTGTAAAACTACATCAAATAAAAGCTGAGGCGAGGCTGCTAACCCTAACCCTATCCACTTTGCACCGCACCCCTTCCTCCTCGGACCCCACGCCACCACCCCATCCTCTCGCCTATTGCGCCGCCCCTCGCGGATGCGTCGGCACCGGGCGCCGTACCCGATGAGCCCTCACCATCCTTTTTCCTACGTAGCCCCTATGTGAGTCCGGAGGTGCGGAGCGGGGCATGACCTGGTGGTACGAAGCAAGGCATGGCCTAGAGGTGCGGAGCGGGGCCACGACGGTGTGGCATCGACTCCGACGACCGTTGTTCGTGTAGATGCGACGTGCTCGGGAGGCGACGTCCCGTTCGGCAGCTCCCCTCCCTCTTCCTCCCGTGGTCACAATGCCGGCCCATGTCGCTCTACCCGCGAGGCCATCGCCGAGATCCATCGACTTCCAGCGAGTCAACGTCCGACGAGCCTAGATCCACGAGGAGGCCGAGATTTGACGGCACGCGTCGGGCTACCCCTTCCAACTCGTGCCGACCCGGCGGCCCATGGCGCATGAGGCGAGGGGGCGTTGAGGCGGTGACATCAGCTTTAGACCGACCGAAAATGGCGTGGCACGCGGAGGGCGTCTACGTCGACCGAAATTCCGAGGGGGCCGGATTCTAGGACACATCAGTTTGAGACTATATATAACCATCAGTCCTGTTGCACAACGAGCAAATGGCTTCCGACGCCACCATCTCCTGCAACGGACTTGGGCTGCAGAAGCTCACTCCTTATGTCATAGTCGATGGAATTCATTATACTTTCTGAGAGTAGTAATTTCATAAATACTGATGGAAAATGGAACCTTCAGGTCCGTGACATGGGCTTTGAAAGGATGTTAAATTTTGTATTCTGGCCTTCACTGCTACACATTAGGCCTCTTAATTATTCTTGGATGGCGCAGCCTTGTGGGCCATTACAGGAGGTGCTCTTGTTGCTCCATTTAGATGTGGTCAAACAGGCTGCCCGACACGGCTCCAGCCCATGAAAGCACGGTCCGTTTACTTTCGGATTGGCACGGTATGAAATTAATATTGGACCGTGCCGTACCAGCATGTTAGGCCCACTGCAATGAGGACCCGAATTTGAATATACATCATGAATTCCAGGCCACAATCCGGTGGAAAAGTCAGGCGGACGGCGGTGGCGCAGGCTGCCGTTGGACGGATCGGCACCGACCTCCCGCCTCCGTTCGACTTTATGGTGCTCTCACTCTGCTACCATGGCCTCCAGTTCCGCCATGAGCGTCGACAGACAGAACAGAGACAGGTGTGGTGAATGAAAAATGGGTCTTCGAGTCAAATAACTTCCCCTGTGAAAGCAGAAGGCGGTGGAAATCCATGCTGCGCCGAAATGCTCAGCTTGCCATTTGCTAGTACTACGTTGGATTGGATTCAGATCGAGGTGCTGCTCTGGACTGTATATATAGTGTTCGCTGCACCATGATCTGTGCTTGTCGATCCGCAGCTTGACGATGACACAAGTTTTGCTTGACATAGCATAGACATTAGGGAGCTCTCCTGATTGTGTCAGAGCATTGCACTCATGCTATTCCTTCAGGCCTTTTATTTTGCACAAGCACAAAAACAAAGAAGTGTTTCTGAGCCTTTGGTTTTTTAGGACTGATAAATCCACTAAGTGCATTGAAGCGTTGTCGAGCGACGAAAAGGATTATATGATGGCAATAATGTATCACAGTAACAGGTAGCCTTCGCGACCAGATAAGCTGATCCTGATAGATACAAATGAAATTATCCGATCGGCTGCTTTCGTTTTGTGCCACAGTGGAAATATGCACTGAATGATGCAATTCGAGATTGCTTTCCCAGTACCGAGGAAAATAGAGTACTGTGCACTTTTCAGTTTTTTTTTTTTTTGAAGAAACAGGAGAGGAAAATTCCCTGCTGATTTTATATTAAAAAGCTAGAGACATAATACAAAAGGAGTTCAAGAATAAAAGAAGAGAAAAAGAAAAGAGCTAATACAAAGTTTCTAGCCATTCTTTCATTTCATTTTTACTATTATCTTTTGCTCTGTATAGAAGCAGAGCAAATTCCTTCTTGAAGATCTCTTTACAGTTTTGAACTCTGGGGTCTATGCCATCAAATATCCAAGCATTCCTTATTACCCATATGCTCCATGTCATTATGATTATGATATCCATGTAAAATTGCACTTGTGGTTGTCTTCTTATCCTCTGAATTGTTCTTTCTGTTGTTGTTGTAGTTAGTACATTTACCCCAATTGAAGACCAACATGCTTTTGCAAAGTTGCAGCTTAAAAATAAGTGATGAATGGTTTCCTCTCGCTGCAAAATGCACATCTCGCAATTATAATCATCAAGATGCATGTTTCTTCTTTTCAATATGCCCCTAGTATTTACTCTTTCTTTTAGGACCAGCCAGAAAAACACTTTATGCTTCATTTGACAATTTGAAGCCCACAGCCACTGTATAACACTTTATGCTTCAGGCAAACGTGGAATATTGGAGTGGACTTCAATTTATTTAATAAATCGCGTCAGCCAGGATTCGAACTCAAGACATCTGGCTCGATATCATATTAAGTTACATGCACCAACCAGTTGTACCCAAAAACATAAGCTAATTGGGAAAGGTAGACAATTTGCTTATACTCGAACAACAAGTTCCATTTCGTTAATACCTTTTTAGGGCATGTATATACAATGCATTAGAAACTGAAGCTGCTTCATTCGTTTGGTTTAAAATTACAGTACAATGCAGCTGCAGATCAACCTATCTCTCAAACATAATTCAGCATGTTTTGTCACATTTCTCCCCCGCTGAAAAATATGCAAAAATGAGTTTTTGGTAAGACAAATGATGAACTACTTGATCCGCACGCTTTACGACCCCCTGCAAAATCTTTCTAGTATTGTGTAATCACGGCATGCTATATAATTTTGTCAGGAGGGCACATTCATAGCCCCCTGTCGAACTGAGTTAAAAAAAAAAGGTTTGACGGAAAGGTAATTAAGACTTTCTTCGGTTAATCTGCATTGACGGAATCTTCATGCTATCTAAAATGTATGCAGGCGGGAAACACTGATCTTGTTGAAGAACTGAAGCTGCTTTCATCGGTTAATCTTGTTAACATACTCCTTTCAGACGGAGGATGTCTACTACTTTGTTACACCAAATTTGAAAAATAAAATTTTGCACAATTCAAAAATAAAGATTGCCCAGCGCCTGTGTCCTGCGCTTGCCCAGTTAAGGTGACCGGTGGCGGGAGGGTTCGGTTGCAAGCAAATTCCTTTGTTTTGGGTATTGCTTCGTGTGCGTTCCACACACATGCCACCAGCACACGAGGGATGTCCTCGTGTTCTGTTGGTGCCGTCATTCGGCGAGCCATTCGCGGCGGATCCCAATTTCAGGGCACACGAGCCCATTCGGCTTGCCGGTACGGGACTGATTAGCAGTAAACGCACAGGCGGGTGAGACTATATATGAGAGGAGAAACGAACGATACAGGTAGCAAGTGGGCCGGAGTTTCTTACATTCCCAGACCGAGCAATGCAGAATGGCGTCGAATCGGCCCATGTCGTTTGTTGTTTTCTTTTCCTAAGTGTCTTTCAGTATCGAATTATCGCGTGCACGGTGACTGGCATATGTTTGCAGCACAGGAAATAATCCCAAAAATGCAGCAGATTGACAGTCTCCCTGACGACAAATCTTAATCGCTGAACAATCTGAGGAACAGATGGCATACCAGATTTGAGATATATATATAGAATACAAACAGAGCTGGATATGTACCGTGCATCAGCTCAAGGTGTTTTCTTCTGCACATGGGATTATGCAAGTGCTGGAGCTAACGACAAGTAGACAGTTGGTCTGTTTGTCCCCTCTCGCTCCGATCCGGCGGCTCGAAATCATCTGGCACCTCTGCGGTGGTGACTTAGACCAAATAAGCTGCCATCATCAAGCAATCTAGTATTAACAAGGAGATCGTATTAATATATTTCTGTGGGCTTGGCAGTTGTTTGAACCTTAACTCTGTATCAATCTCATCGGCTGTGTCGTCGTGTAGCTAACCGATCACTGCACATGGGTTGCCGAACGACCAGTTGCGAGTTGCCTCTACTCAACTGTCTCACAATCCACATGGTCATGCATGATGGCTTCAAGTTAATTAATAATTAACAAGTGCGAAAGGCAGGTTACCGAACGCACGCGCGCGCATGAGCATGATGAGCATGAACCGCGGCTAGTTTAGTTATTAGGTGTAGTGTTTTTTGTTACATCTTTCGGCTGCATGTCGGCACAGAGATCGATCGATTCCGATCAGTCTTGAGCTTCATGTCGCGGCATGGCAGCTGATGCCGCTCCACGTCGAGATTGGGACACGTGTCCGACGGCAAGTGTGCCTGCTGACCGGTCAAATCATCACAGGCATGTGCGCTCCCGAATCCCCTGTGTGCTGCCTGTTTGCTCGTCTGATCATGTGGTTACAGATAGCTAAATCTAGGGTACTGACAATCACATGGCAGACAGTGCTGCCAGAGCACACTGGACTGATGATAATCTCGTCTTAATTAGCTAGCATCTCTTACAACCGAACCTTGTCAATTTGCTTGTATGGCATGAAGCACGGGGTTGTTACCTAGATGCCTATAACTATCAAAGGTCTCCTCAGTTACCACTTTGATTCCAGAGATCGTATGTCATGCAACAAATAGTCTAAGATGAGCAACCAGCAATAATTAGCTGGCATCTCTTATAACTAATTTGATTGTAGCATGAGGTACGGGGTTGTTAGCTCGATTCAAATAACTAACAAAGGTTTCCGCCATTACCGCTTTGATTCCAGAGATCTTATGACACGCACATAGTCCAAAGATGAGCAAAAGGAGCTACTGGAACACAAACGATCTCTCCATTTCAAGAAACTAAACGCACTATATCCTCATAGACGATCACACCAATCATAGATACGACAGCAACCGTTGTATATATAGTTTTTTTTCTAGAAGCAAAAAAATCATTTCTTTTCGCGAGAAAATGCTGCGATTCGATCGGCAAATAATAATCGATTCGAGTTGAGCAATCGGCAACGATGGTCCCTCCTGAGTCCTGACGTAATGAATAAACGACATTACATTGTGATTAGGCGCATCTAAATGTCTCCCTTCTTGATGACCATCTCCTCCACTACATGCCTTGTCCCGGTGTTTGTGTACATGTGTGGCAGGCGCACTGCTGTGTCTACTGTGCCGGCCACGCATGTGCCTGCTGGGTGCAGTGCCGATGATGTGATGCCGCAGCCTGAACTCGCTGCAACGGCGGATTGGGATTCGGTCTGCCAAAATGCCGGGGTCCTTGTTGCCAAGATCAGCTGGGATCTCCGTGCGTTCCGACACTTTGCGTGCCTTTGAAACGACACACCGCCCGATTTCATCCGCCGCGCCATGGATGCGCCCGTGGGCAGCACGGCGATAAGGCCTGTCTTGCAAGTTGCAACCTCCATGACTTTGACACAGCGGTAGGGAGAGAGGGCGCTGAATTTGGGCGTTCTGCTCGTTGCAGCATTCTCGAGTAGGAACAGTCCCATGCAACATGCTCGCACGATCCAACAAGGTGGAGGCCACGGCGCGATTCTATGTGCGTGCGTGTCGTGAATGAGTGAATGAGCGGTCGCGGACATTGTCGTCCACTGTATCTCTACGGATTAGCACCGTCAAATAATTAATTAACAGTGTACATGGTGTGGTTCCAAAGTCAAGTCGATCTGCATCACACAACCTATCATCTAAAATTAAATAAACGGAAAACAATTTAACTAGCAAGCCGGCCGAAAGGGAGGGGCCCGTTTGCCCTCGACCCAGGGGACATGGTCCAATAGAGTATGTGTCAGGGACATGGAAAGAGATGCCCCACCAGACAACACAAAAATTTTCTGTCCTAGTCACCCTTGCTTCGTTATGTCATGTGGTCTTCATCCCAATGGCACAGTAACAGCGCATACCAGACTCTTATTAACTGGATTGGCATCCGCCGATGCCGCCTATAAATACCGTGGCTCCCCCTCTCCTGCCACCACAACCCAACAGCCTCACTTCCAACACCCAACGACCACCACCAAAAGCAAGGGAGACCTGCATATTCCAACTCTCCAACAACTAGTACTCCATTCACAGAGAGAGGATCTTCAAAGAGGAAGAAAGCTCGCCAAGAGAGAGATGGAGATGTACATGGAGGACAAGAGCAAGCTGCTGCTCAAGAAGGGAAGTCGGAGGTCGTCATCGCCGGCAGCCGGTGAGCGGACCCTGACGGGCCTCAAAAGCCGGGTGTCGTCGAGGGCGCCGGCGGGCCGGCTGGCGAGCCTGGTGAAGGAGCAGAGGGCCAGGTTCTACATCATGCGCCGCTGCGTCACCATGCTGGTGTGCTGGAGGGACTAGCCGGGCTAACCACTGCCAGGGCCGTACACGGACCTCCCGGGCCTGGCCCTTTGGTACGTTCCGCGAAAGCTTCACGCCCGGCTGGGTCGTCCAGAGCCCAACCTTGTGGCAGAGAAGTGGGAGATCAGAGAGATGTGCCGTTTCTGTGGCCATCCTGTGGTTCATTAGTAGAGCTTTCGTAGTGTGTGATGTTGTGTCTCAGAAAATTAGCTCTGATATGCTGGCTGAGGCGCAGCATTGTTGTAAAAAGGCTAGGAATTTGTTACTACCTCTGAAATATATCTTCTATTTTTTGCAAAAAAAAAGAAGAAAAATCTTCTATTATCTAAAGCTGAAGTTTTCTTGACCGTGCTTTTTAGTATGAAGAGGAGGAGGACACTAAATTTTGTATTAAAAATAATGTCATTTTTTATAACAAAAAAAATAATGTCATTGACAATTGAAGAAGAGAAACCCCAACCATCGACCTTCAGTGGGGCTTCAAGACCTTCAACGCTTGAGCTACCATATGAGACACCTAATTACGAGAGGTCAGAAATGCCTGGAGCCAAAGGTGGCTCGTACGTGCAGACGTGGACGGTTGGTCAGTTTATCTGCCCCCTTCTCTGACCGGACCTAGCCAATCCAAAACACCCTTTTAAAAAATATGAATACACCATCTAACAGTACCAGTTAACATGTAACATGGGCATCTATTTTTCGCTATATCTACCTTGGCTTGACTCAACCGTCGTTTGAGCCTCAATATGCATTTGGTTGGCGCATCTAGCTAGACCTTGTGTTTTGTCGTGTTGCAAACCGATCAACTACCGCACATGGCTGCATTTGTTGCCTCCTCGATGAATTCTCGTGCACACACCGTGGTTAGTATATACACGCACACGGATTTTTGTTGAAAACCGATCTTTCGGCTGCATGTCGGCACATCGCTCGATGGTAAACGTGCGATCTTCTGAATGTCGAAACATGCCCACGCGGCGATTTGGACACGTGTAGGGCGGTAGCACGCCTGACTGGTCAAATCAAGACACATGTGAAACCGAATCCCCTAATAGCACTGGTTGGTTAATTCATGTGCTTGTAGTGGAGCTAATTGTACGCTTAATTCGACGGTGGAACGGCAAACATAGACATCGATGTACATAGCCAGATTGCCATGAACCAGAGCATATCTGTGTATGCATGCATGTGTGGCAAGTTTTGTCCGGTGCCTACTACAAGGGCCGTGCGTGTGGGCTCTGTGTGTTGGAGTGTCTTGCGTGCACTGCCGGAGCCTTATCTCTCTGTACCTCCAACGAGCAGCAACCTGATAAGTGCGTACTGTAGATGAGCTGACCGCATGCAACCGAGATGAACTATATGAGGGACATGGATAGAGATATTCCACCAAAATGCAAAAACATTGATGTTCTCTACTTATATGGCCCTTCAATGGTTCAACCCAGTCCAAACACAAATAAACACACACACACAACAACAACAACAACAAAGATCCCACTCGGATGGGCATGTGTCATGTGTGAGCACTATATATAAAAATAACACCTCCCGTTGCTCCATCCAAGCCATCTACAGCTACAAGCCTACAAACAAAAGCAAAGGGAGAGCTTAGAGAAAGGCTCTCTGCTGAATAGATTGTGCTAGCCATCAGAGACGACATGGAGATGATGTACATGGATGACAAGAGCAAACTGCTATTCAAGAAGGAAAGTAGCGAGAGGTCGGCGGCGGCGGCCAAGGAGTGGAGCCCGGCAGGCCTCAAGGGTCGAGTGTCAAGGAGCCTGATAGGTCGGTCGGTGCCGGGCCGGCTGGTGAGCCTGGTGAAGGAGCAGAGGGTCAGGTTCTACATCATGCGGCGGTGCGTCACCATGCTGGTCTGCTGGAAGGATTAGTTAGCTGAAAAAAGTTGACTAACCTCTTAGGGCCGGGCCTCGGCCCTGTGCTAGCAAGTCCCAGTGTGTTGTATATACTCTTTTTTTATGAGACAGATTCAGAGATATGCCTTTGCGACGGACATCCTGTGATCTTGTATTATAGTGTCACAAAATAAATTAGACAAGTGTTGTTTTATGGCAGATGAATAGAATTTGTAAAAAAAAGGCAATCATGTTGTGTTAAGTGTTAACAATGTTGAATTTCGAAGAAACCATGCATCTTAATTTCTACATAAATCAAAAATGAATTCACAAATCTCAGGTCATGCTAAGGACATCACACTCGAGACGACCTAATCAATAGACGATTCTGGACCAAACCTTGCCATATGAACCAATGCACAAATCTTAAACGTGATCTCCAATCCAACGACTTCAAAGAGGAGGGGGGGGGGGGCACATGCCAATGTGCGTAGAAAAGTTGGCCTCCTAAAAAAGTTTGTAGAACATGAAACACTGGTTAATGTCACAAAACAATCTTAATTTCCTCGCGACTTATCGAAGCATTCTCTAATCTCAACTCATGCTAACGAGGACATGTACACAATAGATCATGTTAACTTACAACGATACCATGTAAGTGTGAATAGATTGCGTATAATTTGGTGGATCGTATTGCAGTATACTTCTCTACCGGTATATATGAGAGTACAAGATTTGAAAGGCAAGGCATCTTCCGAGACATATACCAAGCTAGGATACGTATACGTATATCTAAACTATCAAATATACTCTAACACATATGTTGTCTCATTCCATGACATTGAGGAAGACATTAAAAAAAATTGTTTTCTGACAAAGCGCAAATTACCAATGAACTATTCGATCAATGCAAACAATCTAACGGTACTAGTACTAATTAACAACAAGACGTCCGTTTTGGTGATCTCTTGACTTGATTCAAGTGTTGAACCCTAATTTGTACGCATTTGACGACGTAACTAGCTAGCATAACACCTCATCTGTCGTGTTGCTAACCGCTCACTGCACATGCGTATATGCCCTCCGCCTAGGTGTGTCTGCTGAACTCATATGCAAGGTATACAAGACACAGGCTCCGATCAACAAGTGAAAATGGTCAGCAGATTAATTATTACTGGATGCATGATGCCTCTTTCTCTCTCTTCCTTCTCACCCACCCTGTTCAGTAGTACTAATCAGTACTGAGTACCGTGTATCTGTGCATGGAGTTTCTATGTAGATTTTGGGGATAAATAAACTACTAGTTACTTTCGGCTGCATGTCTGGGACACGGTCCATTTTAGATTCAGTAATCACCGGAGCATGACGCCATGATGTGCCCACGTCTGTGATCAGGACACGTGTAAGGCTTCCAAGCACTTGACTGGTCAAACCAGGACACGCATGGATCCCGAGCTGCTTTGTTCGTTCGTCATGTGCTTGCAAGTTAGAGGCAAAAGGCCGTTTAAAGTTTGGAGCTCAATCTAGGCTTATCTGATACTAGTCACATGGGAGACAGTGGCGCCAGAGTTAGTGCTGGATTGAGGTCGAGATCGTCATTATTAACTTGTCGTTTTGCATCTTGAAAAAACACGGTACATTTCCAAATCAGTGTTTCACCATCCCTAAAACGATGTACTTCCATTGTACTTCTAGATCTTGCTGCTATTTCAAAGCTCCGGTCTCCGAGTATTGGCCAGTACACATGAAGCAAATCTGATGTGTGTGTATTAGTGACCATGTTGATACGCTGTCAGACAGGCAAGTCCAATTGCGCCCCGAATACCCGATTGATCAGTACTTACAGATGCCTTGTCTCTCTGCCTCTTGTAGCGCTGCAAGCTAGCAGTGCCCAACAGTGAACGTGTTGATGTACATCACATGAGGTGCTGGTGTGTGGTGTGTCTACTCGCTGTCGTTGGTCCAACAAATGCACGGCAACATGATCAGTATGCAGGTTGTAGACGAGCTGCACGCTAGAACAAACAACCTCGATTTGGTGTATATACCGACACACATTAAAACGTGCGTGTAATGTCCTAGTCAGATTAGATCTTGCGTGTTGTTTGCGTCTCGAGACATTGATTTTAAACGGCTCCGGTTCAGTTGAAATATTTTTGTGGATGCACTGCAGTAGCTCATGCATATGGGTAAAGATAAGGTTTTGTCTGTCTGTCATGCACAGGTGGTAAAATGGTCCTACCCATCGATCTTTTCACAAGCTAAATAGGTCCTTTTAATTTTTAGGTCAAAAATGGATAGAATTTGGGTCTGATTCAAATCCTATCCTATCCTCTCTATTTCCAGTTTATTTTCTAGGATCCGTTCGTGAACAAATCTTGCGAACGCACTGGTAGTACGTGTGCACGGTGACTTTTGTCAAATGGACATATCATTTTACTTTTTGCAAAAGAAAGGGAATTGACATATATTGTTTGGTGCGCAGTCGTCAGTGTCATCTGTCAATTCAAGTGGCAGCAGAGCAGTGCCATGCAAGATATGGTTGGAAGTATAATCCACCAGAGCAGTGCCATTCAAATTGTCATATGGTTTATTCAGCAGTGCCATGCAAGATATATGCTTCAAAGTAGTATAATCCACCAGAGCGGTGCCATTCAAATTGGCATATGGTTTATTGCCTGCACTGAAGATAATAAGTGACCTAAGCCTTTACAGATTTATAGGACTAGCATATAATCTACACCTTTTTTAGGTTGTAGGATGGAAAATAAAAGCTAAATTTTCTTCACATCAGACCTAACCTTTTATATGAACTGCTTGGTCACTTTAATAAGTTAATGAAGTGAATTTTAGTACCAGGGAAGTCTGGTTCTCATAGTGAATTTTAAAACTTCGTTACATGTTGTTGTGAGTTTCGGCACTTTATGAGCTTTAGAAATTCAATGGGAACTACCGTTTCTTGACCACCGTCTGCTACAATTTCAGCAGGTCAACACAGGCATCCGATCGATGCTGCAATATTATTTCGATAGACACAAAATGGTGTAGATTCAGACAACGAAACAGTGGGCTCAGGCCATGTCGATCAAATATGCGGTCCACACCAGCACGAGCAAGCTACAAACAAGTCCGAAGAGGAGAGGGCCCCATGGTCCTTGCCCCGGGTGACATGGCCCGATAAATTATTAGGGCCATGGAAAGGGATGCTCCACCAGACAACGCAACATAGATTAGTCTTTACTTAATCATCTTCCTTGTGGCCTCCAATCCAATCACAGGTTAACAGCACATATATGACAAACTGATCAGCGGTTTGATTGGCATCAGAGTCCTATAAATACCACCTCATCCCTACCACTCAAGCAGTCAAGCCTCACTTCTCCCATCTGCGACCACCAAACAATACCCAAACGCAAGGATATTGCAACAAGCTAACACCAACTCTACTAGCTAGCGAGGTGAAGAGCTGTTGCTGTTTGCTAGTACTGTTCTTCACAAAAATACCCAGAGAGAGAAAGTTAACAAGCAGAGAGATGGAGATGTACATGGATGACAAAAGCAGGATGCTGTTCAAGAAGGGGAGCCGGAGGTCGGCCGAGGTGGGCAGCCCGGCAAGCCGGGCATCAAGGGACCCAGCCCGGTCGGTGCCGGGCCGGCTCGCGAGCCTGGTGAAGGAGCAGAGGGCAAGGTTCTACATCATGCGCCGGTGTGTCACCATGCTGGTGTGCTGGAAGGACTAAGCTTGGGGTCATGGGTCTGACACCAGTGCCTGGGATTGAGCTCATTGGGCCTAGTCCGGTGGTACATGTGCTGTACTGATGAAATAGTTGATTCTTTCCTGAGACAGGGAACTAGAAGAGTGATCAGAGATGTGCCCTTTTTGCGGCCATCCTGTATCTGATTATACTGTTCAATTTATAGCAAAAAGTAGCTTCCATTTGCTGAGGAACAGCACTACTGTATAAGGCTCAATTTCAATGAAACTAGAGTTCTTGCTACGCCATGTTTTTCTGATGGATTCACAAGAACAAGGCTCGCTGATGTCACTATGGTGATGCACTGATGCTGTTTCTTGACAGCACGTGTATATGGCACAAACTTTATTACTGACTGAATTCAAAGCTTCCTTTGGGGGAAAACAATATATCGTTAGCTCAAGATCTTGCTATTGTTCTGTTAACTGGGTTTTCTGATTCCCCTCAAACGACAACTACACATTTGTGCCTGCAAAACTTATTACACTCATGGATGTCTGAAAACAACCTACACTGTGTTACAACAAATTCCTTACAAAATTCTGTCAAAAGAAGGAATGAACTTAATTACAAAAATCTGACAGATTGCCGACTCAATTTCACAAAAATTCAGAAGAATCATGGATAAGGCATCCTATACTATCTGCTGCTAATCATCTGATTAATTGAAGTGTATGATCCGATGGATGCAACAATGACGCCAATCAGTATGATTATCATGCACAGGAACACCTGCATAAAGAAAAGAAGTTAGTGTTAAGAAGTTTTCAAGGTTAAGTTTGATGTATATGTTGCTGCTTGTAAATGTTTGTGTTTCGAGTTGGTTACCTCCCATGTGGGTACCGCGCCCTTCTTGATGGAGAGATAACATGCACAGGGGAGTATCAAAGCCTGTAAATGCAAATCAACAAACACATTTTCAGTTATTGAATATTTGTTCAGTTAGCCAAACAAAGAACCAAGTGTAAATGTTTAGGCCAATCAGATTTCAGAACTCACCACAAGCATTGTGAAAACAGATCCTAGCAGTGCCATCACCAGGGCTGCAAATCAAATTGGATAGGACATAGCATTAGCATATATAACTATGATAATAAAGGATTTAAGAAAGAAATGACATTCAGTAATAGAAACACCACTCACCAAAATATGGAAATGACAGAGCCACCACAACAGTTGAGAGGACAAGGCATGTCCTAACTGAGACTCCCATCAGATAATTCTGCATCTTCTTAGGCAGCGCCTCCTCTATGGACAAGGCGACTGGCGTCATGGTCAAGGCGTACTTTGTGTATGGATTCACAATCTGGAAACAAAGAAGGAATTAATTCTGTTAATGAGCATCATTACATGATTATTTTACGAGCAGGAGAATGATCAGGGTAAGGATTTATCTTCATACCGTCATCCAAATGGCAATTTTTGAGGGGATGAACTCTTGTGGCATGTTTAGTGTGAATTGTGACATTGTGGATTCACCAAACATCAAGAACCCTGAAACAGCAACTCCAGCATACACAATTGTGCAGATTATGAAGCTGAAAACAGAGTAGAATAGTAATGTTAGCATGTGCCCTTTTTTTGTCTGAATAAGGAGGTAGCAGTACTTAGCAAGGAGAGTACTATATACCAGAACACAAGCACAAAAGGAAACTGCGAGCGGTCCTTCATCGACGAATATATGTTTGGAAAAACTGAGTGTCCTGCGTAGCAGTATCCATACAGACCAAGTGCCACTGGAAGGTGAGTCAGATTCAGTGCAGTGCCAGACGTGTGGAACCCAACTCCTCCCCCAACGGCAACGCAAAATAGGCAGATGATGACTGTTAATGTCGCGAACACACCACCGGCTGCAATAAGAGGATGTTGATAACACTCCATCATTCTCATTCGGACATTAGAAATAAGAGGGGACAAAAAGGACAGTGACTTGTGAATTGAAGGCAATGCTAGCAAGAGCTTGCTACTTACCAGAAAGATATGAGAGGAGGCTGAGGTTCCTAAGCCAGACGGACGGTAGAATCAACAAGGCCATCGTGATTGCAAAGAGATTATGCGCATTCAGGTGGATGCCAAGGTAAGCTAAATGTGCTGCAGGAAACACTGAAGACAGGCTGTCTCCAAGCAGCGTGATGTACTCCACACAGCTTGCCTGCAATTATGTGACATCTTAATTCTCATTCATAACAATGCAAGGGTTTCCAAAAAATAGAAGTTCAGAATTCAGAGGATACTTACATAAAGTTCTAGGTAAAGAACAATCTGCAGATAAAAGAGAAGTGAAAATTAGTTCAGAACTTCAGATATAATAAAATAAATAAGACGAATTCTGAAGAGAACACATACCGACACAAATACTCGACCACAAATGCCGAAGGCCACTTGCCCAATGTCCGGGTACGTCTCAATGTTCGGCGAACTGTCTATGCATCTCTTCAGAAGCAAGCCGGTGTAGCAAGAACTGGCACCCAGCAAGGGCAGCAGCAAAAGGCTCAGCCATCCACCTTCCTTGATTCCGTAAGCCGTGGTGAGAATTCCGACGCCGCACAGAACGTTGAACCCTGCAAGTGCGACACGAAAGGTTGAGAAGCAAATCAAGGCATTACTGAAAATTAGCATGCAAAAATATACAGTTCATGAAAGAGCCTGGACAAAATTATTGTGCAACCTATTGAAAATGCTTCAAATGTGAAGGCACAATGTTTTTTTTTAGATTAGAAAAACAGATTTGGCACCAAGGGAAAGAATTCAAACAATGCCAACATGTCACATTACTATCTGAACATGCATATGTGTAGATGGATAAATAAAATGAAGGAAAGATCAACTGATGAACTCACCATTGATGATTGATTGGCCCCTACTGCACTTGGCGGCCGGCGGCGGGAGCTCGATGTAATCGGACTTGAGGCACGCCCTGGACGGCCTCTCTGCCAGGCCGCCAGACTCCTGCCGCGGCGGCGGCCTCGGCGGCAGCAGGCTGTCCGTGGACACCCTGACCACCGGCTGCTGCGTCTGCGAGAGCTGCGACAGCGAGGGCGGCAGCAGCGGCCTGGTGAGCGGCAGCGTGTCGCCGGCGGCCCCTTCTTGAGGAAGAAGGAGCTCCCGGCCTTGACGAAGGAGTTGCCGAGCCTGCTCAGGCTCGGGCTCGCCGCCATGATCGTGCTCACCGTCGGCGACGGCACCGCGCTCAGCATGTCGATCGATTGCCTGCATTGACATCGGCATCATCACAGCCGGGATCAGGATTAGATTAAAACCAGCAGTCTCCGAGCGAAATCGACATGCAACAACCATGGATGGAGGATTTGATGAGTCGAACCTGTAACTCTGCGGCCAGGCGCCCTTCTGCCCGTCGTCGTCGTCGTCGGACTCCGGCGCGTCCCGGCCGTCGCCGCCGCCGCTGCGGGCGTCGTCGTCGTCGTCGTCGGACAAGGAGCTGTCGTCGGACGACGGCGGGGAGCCGCCGTCGCGGTCGGCGACGAGGTCGTCGTCCTCGTCGCCGATGAACAGCAGCGACCTGTCGCCGTGGCCCATCTCCTCGTCCCGATCCATGGCCGCCGCCGCCGCCGGTATCTACGGTACCATACACACGCAATCGACGCGTCAGGCAAAAGGAAAGTCGGCGATCAACAACGAGAAGGATCACTAATAAAAATCCGAGCAAAATGCGAACAAGATCATAGACGACGGGAAAAAAATCGAAAATTGTACCTGATAGTTAACTCGGGAGTTTTCGCAGTGCCCAGAACACCCAAGGAGAGGGAGGGAGAGGCAATGCGCGAGAGAAAGGGCTCAAGGGCCGCGGCCGGCGAACACGTACGACGGAGAGAGACGAGGCGAGGAAGACGCGGTCCTGATGCGTCGCGGACTCGTGGCCGCCTCTCTCTCGCCGCGCTCGATCTCGTTAATTAACCCTAGAGATTATTTCGTACGTGTCAATAACACGTAGGCGGTCACAGGTCTACGCAACTATATGCCATGATACAACGCCAAGTGAACCGGATCGTATACGTACTTGTGTTGCGCGCGGTTTGCTCAACTCGTTCGTACACGCAGCGCTTAGTACTACGCCCCCGTAGTGGGGCCCACGTCAACGTCTGCCACTGGAGGGTGGGCCCCAGCTTATTCGACCCCGTCCCACTGGCACTTCACCATTGGAACTGAGCTGTAAAATTGCTGGTACGTGACAGTCTATTTTGATTCGAAATCGCGCTAGATATAAAAAGGTTATGTTTATGTGGCCGAATTGGAAACTTGGTACTACTGTACTACTTAAATCAGTGCACAGCAGTAAATAAATGCAATAATAAACTAAAGAAACATTTTTTTTTCAAGAAAACAATCATAAGTTCTGTCATGATAAAGTTCGAGCTTACTAGGCATCATAGGAGACATTAGCTGTGTACAAAATAAGTATGTGAGATGCTGGCATGCTGCATGCGACGTTGCTTGCTCTGGACATGTTAATTCTCTACTATACAATATGAAGCAGGATTTAAATGCTGATGATCTCCATTAACTTGGTGTACATGCATGTATATGGAAATGTTCAGCAATTGGCCCGTTGGCGAAACATTGAATATTTGAATCGGGTCAACGAGGAGACAGAGATTGTGTTTTTGGGTTGAGGAGTAAGTTTGCTTTTAGGTATACTCCATCCGTTCCAAAATTGTTGTTACCATTGATCTTTTTCGTTACGTTTGATCATTTATTTTATTCAAAATGTTAGTTCAAATCTAAAATGATACGTTAGATTTTAAGTTTCTTTATAAATCACATTTCAACAAATTATATTATATTTTTAATAAAAAATTTGAATAAGACGAATAGTTAAACATAAGAAAAAAAGGTCAACACGGTGATAACAATTTTGGAAAGTAGTATAAGATAATGACACAGGGCTTGACTAAGGCCAACAGGAATGCTTAACAACACACTCAAGAGAACAGATTGCCTCACGCGTTCAAAAGAAGTTTGGAAATTGTTAATAAGATTATTGCAGTAACCAACCCATGTATATTTCCTGAAAATGCCTGTAATTAATGCAGGGGCACAGTTGCCAAAATATGCATGTTTCCGAATTCCTGGCAAAGTATATCTGCTAGCATAAATAAGTTTCTTTAGGAGTATATATAAAATGATAATCCTCCGAAAATAGTGAAAGGTTGTAGGCCCCCAGGGTGGTGTAGGGGGTGCTCGATCCTCGGATGAATCTCTTGTCCGGGACACTGGGGTGCAACTAGACACTGCTGAGTGTCATCTAGAGTAAGACACGTTCCTGCGACGCGATGATGGAAATTATGGGGGCAAGAGCCGTCGCCCAGGGTGTCGGCCGCCAGGGCATTAGCCACTGTGGTATGGGACCGGGTGGAGTGTGAGTACAGGGCAGGGAACAGGGTGGCAAGGGGTGCCGATCCTATTCATCTGTCTTGCGAGAAAGCCGTCCTTGTGCCATTCCCGACATGGACCTCAGTCACATAGAGGAAGTCCGGGAGGATCGCCAGGAGGCCCTTCCAAACCGGGATATCAAGGCGGTCTAGCGCCCGGAGGTCGCTCCCTGCAGTGGGGCCATAGAAGCGTCGGAACCATGATTGTCAGGTTGATTTAGCAGTTTGGTCAAAATTTTCCCATAAGGCATTTGTTTTGCATATGTGCGTTCTTGATGCCCATGCCTCCTTTGTTTTTGGCCTTGCAACTACGCCCCATTCCACCTTGCATTGCCCACCCGTGCACTTGTTCTCGCTGGTCTAGAGGAAAGCTCTATCTTGCCTTTCGGTAGTGCAGCAAACGAAATATGGACGAGCCCTCCCCATCCCCTCCCCCAAGTGCAAGCATTTCCTCTGACTCATCCATTGGGACAGGCTCCCTACCTAGGATCTCCTACTCTGCCGCCACATCTCAGACACCACCACCTGCCCATGTTTTCCTAGCCGGAGACGCAAGACCACCTCCTTGCTCCACTGTCCTCAGGCCCGTCAAATCTGGGACTTTGTTGGAGCAAGCGACGTCACGGCTGCCTCAAATCTTGATGAAATCTGGTCCGCCACCACCATCTGAGCATCACCCAAGACACAAGGACAGGACATTGCGCTCGCAGCAGTCCTCTGGAACATTTGGAAGAGTAGGAACAGTATTGTTTCCAACGATGTATCCCTTCCCCTCTCTTTGTGTAAACCACGCTGCAGCAAGTGATGTACTCTTGTGGGTCCACAGGACTAGAAACCCCCTCTGTAAGCCGGAGCTACGTGCATGGGATAGCCGCTTAGAGCAGTTAAAGCCCGCTGCAGGTAACCCGCAATCCATAATCTCTAACGTAACCGCCCTTTTACATCAATAAAGTTTAGGTTGGTCTTACCCTACCGTAGTTTAAATTAAAAAAATAGTGAAACACCGGGGGCATTCCCAGACAAATGTAGGACAGCCCAGGATCTCTTTTCCCTTGCCTTAAAACGCTACTAACTTTTGCTGCAACCGTCACGCTCCTATATCACAGACATCATTCGGTAATCGGTATCACCTCACATTCTGCCTAGAGATTGAGCTCGAGCTCTTGCCATATGAACACATAAATCCGGCTTCCTCACAGGAGTTTTTGTTGGGATTCCATCCTCTCCCGGTCTCTTGGCTCTTGCTGGCAGTGTAAGATCCCATTAGCTGTTTCTTTATTAGGATTCATTTTGTTCTTGCTTTACACTTTGACCTGTAACGAGTTCCGGTTGTTGTGTATCTCCCAGGGTTTAAGGCAATACTATGCGCAGATCTTCTTGAAGTCTCAATCGTCTTTGTCCGTCGTTTGAGATTGCTGTTGGAAAGAAACTCTCTGGTAACAAGATTGTGAGAAACCAGGGGGCTTTTCTTTCCATGATGATAAATCTTTTAGATCTTACCATTGTTTGCATAGTCCGCAGATAAGAGAACTGAAAGATCTTCATATTCTGAATATCCTTTCAAAATAACCCTAAAAAATTCTCCTTTCAAAATATGTGCTGTTTCTGATGCAGTTTCTGTTTGGGTTTTTCCCATCTGTCAAATGTCTGAGATTCTGACAGAGGTTTATATTGGTTTTACTATGTCTTGCAAAGATTAGATTTTGATCCTTCTTGGGATCATCCTAAGAATTTAGTGTAAATAATACCAGGACCTTGCTCTAGCAGATTTTGCAGTTATTGGCACAGGATTCATATTCGTTTCATGTGTTTCAATAAACCTATCTGCTTACAGCTTTCATATGCAATTATTAGTTTCCAACTCTTACTCGAAATCATCTTGCTTGTTTTGATAGGGATCAATTGTTCCAAGATCATCGCCATGGCTGGTGAAAGTGCACTCGAGCAGGAGGAGACGATGAGCGAGCTGGGCTTCATCGGAGATGACTACGATGACACTGACGTCAAAGTGATACGGGAGTTGGACCTGGACGACGATGAAGCCTTCACCTCCTTGGTCGCTTGTGGCAGAGACCACGGCCGGAAGCCCGGCCCCGGGAGGAGGAACATCTAATAAACAGGTGACGACCGTTGACTGATGCTGCATGGCTATACATGAACGACTTCATGCTGAACATATTATTTACTTTGTTTATTTCCTGAGCATATTGTTACAAATGCTTTCATTTCTTCATGGGCATTATCTGTGTCATAGTGAAGTGTTAGTTGTGTTCTATGTTGTTGGTGGCCATGTATCTTAAACTATCTCTCTTTTTTTCGGGTAATCTAAAACTATCTCTTATTATGATGCGTCTTAGTTTTAAGGCATGCATTCATCAATTACTATTTTAACATCACAATTAGAAAGGTTCTTCATTCCATAAATGTTTTTGGTGAGATATCATTTTTATTTTAAAATATCTTGTACTGGCTTAAACTAAAATCCTTTGTTTATCATCTTGCCCTACATGACATAGCTAGTCCCACTTGTCATTGAGGTAACAATGACATATGAAGTACTATTACATACTACTACTAGTATTTTTAGTGGCATACAAAGAAAGTTTTCATTTATTTTTCTTCCTAATGGTGCACATATTTCGTTAGTATATACAAAAAGGCAAAATACAATATGCATTTCTTTATTAGTATATAAGTTACCAACAAACTTTTCCATAAAGATCCCACGTGGACTCAGTTTGCTACTGGGCTCGTTCGTAAGATTTGGCATTGGGCCGTATTTAGCTTAGCTTGCGTTTACGTACAACTAGGTTACCCCAACTGGAAAGCTCAAAAGCCCAGAGTGGACAAGCTCCCAAGCACGGGACCGGCGTGAGGCGGCGGCGTCCTGGCGACAACCATGGCCGCAGCCCGCAGGAGCGAGGTGCGATGCGGAGCAGGACGTGGCGCCCTCCGCTCTTCTCCGCCGGCAGCCGCGGGTGAATGCCTCATGGCTCGTCGCGACATTATTGCCTTGTGCGTTCTCTCTGCCCCTCCCCTTCCCCTTCGCTCCAACTCCAATTCCTTTCTGGTCAGGTTAATATCCTTTAGATTATTCTGCCACCTCACGCTCTTCTGCACTCATTAGATCAATTTTGGAGCAATTTTTTGTTGCCGTATTGTCATGATCTGGAGAGGTTCAGTTTCTGCTTAGATTCATAATTGACACTGCAACAACCTTTTAATTGATTTTTCATATGTAAATGGTTGTAGTTAGTACTTAGTACTTCCCCCCCCCAAAAAAAAGAAACATTGCCTGAACGGCTGCAACAAGCAGCTTCTTTGACCACTTCTTCTTTGTGTGTTTTAGTACTCTATATTATAAAATTAATGCACTAATCAGTTTAGTAATATATCTATAACACAATCAGCTTTTATTCTGGACTATTTTAAAGTACATGATAAATAACACATATCTTACCTTCATTGGAAGATTATAAATCTGTATAAAGGTTTCTACATTGAATTCTTCACAAGTAACACAAGGGGACCACTCATATGTGGCAGGTTTCAAATCCCAACATATTAGAAATTTGGGGAAAATTGCATGCTTGCCGTTGGTTGGAGAACTCAATTCTCCGTTGTCGATGGAGCAGCTTAATGAGTGTGCCATGTGCCATTAGAACGACCTCCTTTTTTACTCGTTATTAGGTTTAGCAAATCGGAAAAGCTTCCACGCGGCCGGTTGCGCGGACGCGCAAGCGCACGGTCGCGACGTTGTCGGAAGGCGGGGAGAAGGCAAGGCGCGATGGGCCGGAGGGCCGGAGGAGGGGCGGACCGCGACGGAGGGGTAGGCGTTGCGGCGCGGCGGCGAGGGCACCGCCGCGTCGCGGGTCGGCGGTTATCGTTGGCGATGAGTCGAGGCGGGAGGCGGAGTGGCGGCGGAGCGCGAGGGAGGGGCGGGCGGTGCGAGCGCCGCCGCGTCGCGGGTCGACGGTTATCGTCGGCGGGGTTAGTGTTTCGGGTTTGGTCGGGATTGTGGAGGAGCTCATTGCCGGCGACCATAGAATTAGGGTTTGCGGAGGGGGGAGGCGGTCGGTCCGGCGGTGGGAAGCGGCAAGGGCACCGCCTCGGCCGTGGTGGTTGGCCGGCGGCAGCCGGGCGGATGGTGGGGCGAGAGGTTGAAGATGATGGCCACGTGGCGCTTAACGGTGCCAGGTCACGCGCGTTAGCGCGGTCCTTAGCAAATTAAATAAAAGTTTCTTAATACCCTTATGTACTCTTCGGTCAAAAAAATACCCTTATGTACTCCATCACATATCCCCCAACCCCACATGCGTTGCAACTTTTTCTAACCTTGCCTAATCCACAAGCCTCTAGCGGTGCTCGACGATCTCGCTGGAAGCATGATGGCAGATGACAAACTCTTGTGCCGCGACTGGGGACACATGGTGAGGTGTAGGCGGTGCGGCGAGCCGAGGTGCGAGAGGTCGCACGGCTTGGCGAGTGACGAGTTGTAGTCGTGTGGTGTGGCATGCAATGAGCAATAGTGGAAATACACAACAAAGCATCACGGGGCAAAAAGCAGGATGCATGGAAGGACCACACGTCTTGCAACGCGTAATTATGATTCTCTCTCTCTCTCTCTCTCTCACGGTAGGGAGAGGGGGCGAGAGAGAGAGAGAATCATAATTAATGTACAAATTGGATTTTAGGGTGGAAAAGAAAAAAAAACTTGTAATTTTTGTTTCCGAAAAAACAGGCACGCGCCTAATTCATCCTCCCCGTCCATAATAAAATCCAATCATCGCATCCCTCGTGTTCATTCGTGGACTTATGATCTACGCCCCCATGGCTTCTACCATCTCGTCTCCCGTCTCCCACACATTCCTCAATATGCCCTCATCGAACTCAGCTCGTCCTTATACAAGCACGGGCACCGGCAATTTCATCATCGCTATCAGCTCGTCCTTCTCCAAGCACGGGCACCGACGACGTTGCGGTGTCCACTCGCCGACATGGTTTCATCTCGCCGCCGCCGACGCCAACAGGATGAGGTCATCGTGGTGTCATTCGGTGATGAGGCCACCCGGAAGACCACGAGCTATGTGACATCATCCTCATGCTATGCAAGATAAGGGGTCCGTACAATACCCGGGATCTCGATGACCCGAACATGATTCTCGGAGCCTTCATCGTCATCCGTAGGGAACACTCGCGGAATCATGGTTAAGGTACCAATTGGATTTTCGGGTGGAAAAGAAATAAAAAAGAAGCGCGTAATTTTTGTTCCTAGGAGAAACAGGTGCGCGTCGAATTCATTGCCCCTATCCATATATAAATCCAATCATCGTATCCTTGTGCTCCTCCGTGGACTTACGATTTACACCCCCATGGCTCCTACCATCTCGTCTCCGTCTCCCACACATCCCCGAATATGCCCTCTTCGAACGCAGCTTGTCCTTATCGAGATGGGCATCGATAATTCCATCATCGCTCCGAGCTCGTCCTTCACCAGGTGCGGGTAGCGGCGACGTTGCGGTGCCACCGCCGACGTGGTTTCATCCGTCGTCGTTAACGCCAACAAGGATGAGGTCATCGTGGTGTCATCCGATGATGAGGCCACTAGGAAGACCACAAGCGACGTGATCTCATCTCGTGGTGTCCGCGGCTTACACCATCGAGGATGATGTCACCAGCAAGCTACACAATATAACGGGTCCGTACAATATCTCGGGATCTCAATGACCCAAACACAATTCTCGAGCCTTGATCATCATCTCCAGGGAACACGTCGAATTCGTCCTTCGTCGTCCGTAATAAAATCCAGATCATCCCATCCTTGTGTTCATCCTTGGACTTACGATCTACGCACACATGGCTCCTACCATCTAGTCTCCTGTCTCCCACACATCCTCTCATTATGCCCTCATCGGACTCAGCTCGTCCTTATCCAAGCACTAGCACCAGCAATTCCGTCATTGCTATTAGCTCGTGCTTCTCCAGCGTGAGCACCGGCGACGTTGTAGTGTCCATCTGTCGACGTGGTTTCATCTGCCGTTGTCGACGCCAACAAGGATGAGGCCATCGTGGTGTCATTCGGAGATGAGGCTACCGGAAAGACCACGAGCGATGTGATTTCATATGTGGCGTCCGTGGTCGACACCATCGGGGATGATGTCACCAGCAAACTACGTAAGATAAGGGGTCTATACAATACTGGGATCTCGATGACCCAAACACGATTCTCGAGTCTTGATCATCATCCGCAGGGAACACTCGCGGAATCATGATTAATGTACCGATTGGGTTTTTTGGTCGAAAAGAAAAAAGCGCGTAATTTTTGTTCCCGTAAGAAACAGTGTGCGTAGAATTCATCGCCCATGTCCATAAATAAATCCAGTCATCATATCCCCGTGCTCCTCCGTGGACTTGCGATCTACGGGGATACGGTGAATGGATTTATTTATGGAGGGGTAATGTATTCGACGCGCGCTCGTTTCTTGTAGGAACAAAAATTACGCGCTTCTTTTTTTTCTTGTCCACCCAAAAACCCAATTGGTCATTAATCAAGATGTCGCGAGTGTTCTCTCGCGGATGATGATCAAGGCTTTGAGAATTGTGTTTGGGCCATCGAGATCCCGTGTATTGTACGGACCCCTTATCTTACGTAGCTTGCTAGTGACATCATCCTCGATGGTGTCGCCCACCGATGCCACATGTGAAATCGCATCGCTTGTGGTCTTTCCGGTAGCCTCATCACCGGATGACACCACAATGGCCTCATCCCGTTGTCGTCGACAACGGTAGATGAAACCACGTGGGCAGTGGACACCGCAACGTCGCAGTGCCCATGCTCGGAGAAGGACAAGCTGATAGCAATGACGGCATTGTCGGTGCCCATGCCTGGATAAGGACGAGCTGAGTTCGATGAGGGCATATTGAGAGATGTGTGAGAGAGGAGATGGTAGGAGCCATGGGGTGTAGATCGTTAGTCCACGGACGAACACATGGATGCGATGAATGGATTCATTTATGGACAGGGGGATGAATTCGGTGCGCTACTGTTTCTCTTGGTAACATATATTACACACTTCTTTTTTTTCTTTTCCACCCAAAAACCCAGCTTGGTACATTAATCATAATTTGGCGAGTGTTCCCTGCGGATGATGATCAAGGCTCCGAGAATCGTGTTCGGGTCATGGAGATCCGAGGTATTGTACGGACCCCTTATGTCGCGTAGCTTGCTGGTGACCTCATCCTTGATGGTGTCAGCCGTGGACGCCACAGGTGAAATCACATCGCTCTTGGTCTTCCTGGTGGCCTTATTACCGGATGACACCACGATGACCTCATCCTTGTTGGCGTCAGGTCGTCCATATCCAGCACGAGCACCGGCAACCCATCTTTGCATGCCGCAAAATTACTGACTTGCATCTTCTATCACCCATTTAGTGCCTAATTCTTCTATCAGCCATTTAGCGCCTAATTCTTACATTTTTGGAAAATGTTACCATTCTTTGAGGAGTTTTGTCTAAACAAGAAAAATCAAACTTAAAGTCCTTTTATTATCGAATCTGACTAGCTATCAGGATATGGAATGTGGCACATTCATCATGATGCTCGGTTGGCCACAATTACCTCTTCTTTCTTTAAAGGACGGCCAATACCTCGCTTTGATTTGGTCCTATTGCTTACCATACCCTATTATAGCTTGGGATATTTGCATAGAATGCAATTAAAGCGATCGCCATTCGTAACCTTTTAACACGATTGTTCAATACATTGGCTTCCATCAGTTCTTCGTTCCAAATCTCAACCAATGTACTTATTCTATCAGACTTTTTTGCAAGGTTCATGCTAAACTGATTGACACCTCCGCAAAGTTTGTATAATTCCTACATGTATCCATGGAGTCTCACCTCCACTATGACCTCTATTCACCAACAACTTTATTGGTGTCATCGGAATAAATTTCATTAGTATTTATCAGCAACTCTGGTTTGTGCCTTGCTCCCTGAATTCATCATTTTGCCAATACCATAGGTACCGACTATTTGTATTTTTCGCTCTATACTAGAAAGAAAAATGACATAATTGGGTGGCAGTAGCTTTTTGGGCCAACTTTTGGATCAGAAATTTTAATTGTCATTATCATGCCCCTTTCTATTAGTGATTGAGAAATTTCTTGAGCTATCCTCAAGAGGCCCCTTACCTCCGTATTGCGAATCACCTTGACATGAACATTTATAATGGTCATAGAAGCAGATGGACGCCAAATCTGGCTGGTTGAACCATCAAGTTTGTGGCTCCTTCGGTCAACAAGTCAACAACCACCAACAATCCATTCCATATGGACACCGTAATTTCTAGATTGCCTGCCATAGTTGTTCTTAATCCAAATATTTATTTTTATTGCCACATCTTTACCCATCTACCATATCTAGTTTGTATGACTCATGTTCAAGAGGTTTCACATCTCTATGGTGTGACTTACCGCCACATTTTACACCATAGTCACAAAATTCAAAGGATGATATGTCTGTGAAATCTCTTAGATAACAACAATTTTATCCACATTAGACTCATATTAATTAGGCAATGACATGGACTTGGAGTATATAAATGAGAAGTCCCAAAAGTTCATGTGGTAAGGAAACACAGATGGTGGCATTCAGTACGTGTGCATGCTCTCCTGCATGTTCAAGAAGAAAAAAAGTATGTGCATGGACAGTGACACTTGAGGGGATGAATTCTCCAAACTCCAAAGTCATATATTGTTTCTTTCGACATGATTAAAACTGAAAGTGTATGTTAGGGAGGAAAATACAGGAACCTATGTGTATGCTACTTGAAGTTGGCTACTTGAATTTGTGTATAAGCCACATATGCAACTGGAAATTTTCTATGGCACGTGATAGTTTTACATACAAAGTCTTTTTTCTTTTTGCCCCCGTGTGTTCTGGTACTACTTGTTTTTTGTACCGAAAACATTTCTATTTCCATTGCAGGATGTCATTGTACTGCATAGGGATGATCGTGAATGTTCATCAGTAGTTGGAGGTTCATTGGCCAGATTACATGGGCAGGATAAGCAACATACTGTTAGGATTATATTGCTCCACCTTACCACCCTATGACAAATGATGTCAAAGAGCCACATTACCATGAAAATGTCAATTTGGTTGATGGTCCTAGTTATCAGATAATGTATCATTGTGGGGAAAATCTGGAGATATCATCACTTCACCCTATTCCCATCTTGGACATGGCTCGTACTTCTGGGGTATCTAACAGCTTGTCAAGGATGAATCTTCAGGACGAAGCAGTGGCAGGGCAAACTGATTTTGATCAGATGAACTGTCAAAGATCAACTGATAGTCATGAAAATATTGCAGTTTACTCTCCTGACAACGATTCTGGGTTTACAAGAACGCCAAATTTTCTAGGCCAGTGAAGCTCTGAGTCCGCACCATTGAACATCCCTAAAATCAGAGGTTTAGCAAGCTCAGACCATTAATCAAACCGGTACCCCAGGTTGGGCAAGCTACATTCACAACTTCCACTCGCCCTTCTCAAGGCATTCATGAATTGGGTTTTGGCAGAGTTGAAAGTTCAAACGTTTTGATGGCTCAGCAGCTTCATAGGATGGATGGTAGTTCAGTCAGGCTCCAAGAGATAATACTGCGTGATAAACAAGGGAGCTCTTTTAGGAAGGGTTCGAGCAAGGATGCATCAAAAGCTATGAGGTTTCTTGGAGTGTGCATTCATACATTGTTCGACAGTACCTCAACAATTGAAGTTTCTCCTGCTACTTGTTGCACTACACTGTCTGATCACCCAGATGGTGTTTCAGGTTCCACAAGATGAGATGTATATTTTAATCAGGCCCTCAACCAGGAGCTCAAAATTACATCATCTATAGGGATCATCAATAGTTTGAATGTTCTGGTTCAAACTTCTCAGCTATCTATCATTAAAGGTCACGTGGCACGTCTGGGATATGTGAACTTTGATGCAACATTTACCTGCAATAAACAATTATTTACATGTCAGTATAACCATGTCTCATGATGGCTAATTTTTTCCTTACTGTTGTGTTTTTCAGTGTTGATAAGTTTGGAAGCCGCTTTATACAGGACAAGATTGCAACAGGGTCACCGGAGGAGAAATCTATTGCAATCTTAGATATCGTACCTCATCTTGCCGAATTGGTTTCTAATGCTTTTGCAAACTATGTGGTCCAAAAGGTTCCCTCTCTCGGATTTTAACTGCAACTTGAAGATAGTGGCAATACTAGATTAACCTGATGACTTGGATTTTTTTCTTTAAAGCTTCTGGAGCACGGAGCCCCAGGTCACAAGAGGATAATCACTGAGTTCCTTATTGGGGATGTGTTGAGGCTAAGCTGTGACAAGCATGCATGTCGAATAATCGAAACGGTCATGCTCTTTTCATGTCTAATGATTTAGATTATTGTCCTGTGTTACATTCCAGCGATAAGGTTTGGATGAGCGTCCCTGTTGCCATTGCCATCACCCTTATTGATCTTCTGGTTCGCAGCATAAACTGCATCTCTCTTTGCTATAGTCCTCTTGATCTCATCCAGTAAGTCAGAACAAGAAGATACCTCTGGAATGTTGTTTGTGACGATATCATCCTGCAAGCCTGGGACGAAGAAGATTCCATTGACAGCTTCTCGTTATTAACTGGGTCACCAGACTGGTGATCTTAGCTTTAAGAACCCTAAGCTGCATATATAGATCCATGGTTGAATACATATAATCAACAAACAACAACCCTGCATGTATCACAAATCGAAAAAATTGAGGACAAATGAATTTCTTACATGGCGTTTGACGCAACGATGGTAGACTTTCAGTTGGACTTCCGGAGCATCCGAGGCCGGAAGCAGGCCTTCCTTCCCCAGACTGCACATAATTTTATTTGTTTACATCATTTAGACTTCGCTATTCCAAATATTGTGTTACATATACATCGTCCATTTTTTTGTCTGTATATGTGTAAGACACACAAATAAGCTCTTCATTTATTTAGCCACTGAACCAACTTATATTCTTTTCTCTTGCCTTCTCGTCAGGCTATTGAAATTGGTGCTCTTGATCAGAAGATAAGAATTGTTAAGGAGCTTGATGGCAATGTCATTAGATGCATAGATGACCAAAATGCCAACCGTGTTGTCCACAAATGCATACCGCAGTAACAAATACAATTTGTTTTTGAAACCATGTATGGGCATGCGGTGAAGTTATCAGCTCATCGATATGGATGTAGAATAATTCAGGTTATTGGAATCTTTACAATTTCAGTAGCTTTTTGTGCCCTCATCATGTTTTTAGCAATCTAAATGTTTTGTATCCTGGGATTTCTTGCAGAAAGTTTCGAAGCATCTTGATGATCCATCTATCCTTAGTATTATTATGTCTGAGATTATGGGGCAAGTTTACCAGTTGACGAAAGATCACTATGGTAACTATGTTGTGCAGGTCAGTCGGGTAACTGCGTTCTGTAGTGAATATTATTATTGACTTATGTGTTTTGTCCAACGGGCGAACACACACACACACAGGCTATTGTCGTTTGACGTTATTTTTCTGACAGTATTTACTGGAGCATGGAGGTCAACCTTTGCGATCTGCAATTATAAAGATGTTTGCTGGGAGAGTTGTGGCCATGAGCCGGGGTAAATTCTCATCCAACGTCATAGAGAAGTGCTTAGTTCATGGTGACTATGAGGAGAGGCAAATAATCATAAATGAAGTCCTTAGCACGGGTGGCGAGACTGATGTTCTGATGGTACATAAGAATTAATATAGACAAACCTCATTCTTGCGTTTACCTAATTTACCTTTCGAATTTCTCTATTTTCCATCTAATATATACATTTGTTTTCTGGACATGCATGCAGATCATGATGGGTGATCCATTTGCCAACTACGTTGAGCAGAAGGTGATGGAGACCTGTGAAAACTGGCAGCGCCGAATGATCCTCCCACGCCTGAAGACTCGCGTTCATGAGCTGAGGTGTAACATCATTCTAAGCACATTGTAGCCGGCATGGCGAAACTCATCCGTGTTGTGGGTAGGTCATAATCACACTAAAAACGAGCATTCAGTCTTTTCAAGAGAGAGAGAGAAAGTGTCTCTAACACCTTGTCATTTCCCTTTGCAGAGCGTGTGGAGCCACCTCCCAGACACCTCCGGCAACGAAGAGAAGTTTCAAAATCAGCTGGCCGTCGCTGAACAAAGTTCAGATCTCTGTTGTTGTTTATCCTTGTGCCAGTCGGGAACCTCTGTTGTTTCTACTGACGGGAGAATTACCAAGGTCATGTTGTAACAACTAACACTGTCCTGTTTCCTAGCAGCATGAGGTGTTTTTGCATGACAGCTTGCGTGTTAATCTAGGGCGTGTGGCAATGAAATTATTTATCAGACCAAAATTTTGTTCAGAATTCTGAGATTTGTTACATAGAGCTCTAGATAAAAAAAATACATAGAGCATTCAGATACAGAAAGACAGATTGGAGTCACCCTTGTCAACAGCCTTCTGTTCCAAAGCCTGAATAACATCCATCATTTCCCGGTCCAATCTCTTGCACCCTATCCTAGGGTGTTAATACTTGATCAGTAAAAATTCCTATGAAAGATTATTACACGCTTACATATGTTGTGTGTGACACACACGCGCACGCACCACCACCACCACCAGGAGCAGCAGCAGCGATACGTTCAGTCTTAAATGTTCATGTAGTGTAAATGTTCGTTGAGACAACACTTACTAGAGCATTGAGCTCAACCATTAAACTTCTCCTCCCATGTTATTTTAGTCCTTGGACAACAAAAGTGTGGAAACACAATTAGATTATTTTGCTGGATATACTTTCAAAACAAATCCCTAAAGAATAAGAGAAGGGGTGAATAATAAATAAAATGAGTTAAAATAGTGCGGTGTGGTGCGCCCAGCCAGCAACCCATGGTCATCAAGGGCTTTCTCTCTAGCGGTATTGAGGGTGTGGAATGTTGGCTCGAGCATTGAGCTCAACCATTTTTACTGATTAAACTATTAACACCCTAGGGTAGGGGGCAAGAGATTGGACTGAGAAATGAAGGATGTTATTCAGACTTTTGTGTGTGACACACACACACACACACACCAGCGACACCTTCAGTCTCAAATGTTCATCCAGTGTAAATGTTCATTGAGACAATACTTACTAGAGCATTGAGCTCAACCATTAAACTTCTCCTCCCATGTTATTTTAGTCCTTGGACAACAAAAGTGTGGAAACACAATTAGATTATTTTGCCGGATATACTTTCAAAACAAATCCCTAAAGAATAAGAGAAGGGATGAATAACAAATAAAATAGGTTAAACATAGTGCGGTGTGGTGCGGCCAGCCAGCAACCCATGGCCATCAAGGGCTCGCTCTCTAGCGGTATTGGGGGTGTGGAATGTTGGCTCCAGCATTGAGCTCAACCATTTGCCGGGGTAAATGTTAATCCAGTGTCATCGAGAAGTGATTATTCACATGGAGATAATGAGGAAAAGCGACTAATATAGATTGTTCATTGGATTATAGATGACAACATCCACTGTGAGTAATTCTACACTGATGCGATGAAATCAATAGATTTGGCAGGAGTGGCTGCAGTGCATTATGGAAGAAAACAGACACTGCGCTCATAATTAGTTGTCGTTGCTGAGCTCATTTTTCTAGAAGCAACCAGCAGCTTGGACGCCCAAACCTCTATACAACACTTTAAATAACACACACAAGCGCACTACATGCGTTCATGGACACACACACACACACAAGGGAACAGCATGTGCGTCGACGAACATTTGGCAACCCTACGAGTGACAGCCTAATAATTAGACTTTATTAATTCACGTTTTGTACAAGGAACTCGGTGGGTTATCTTTCGCCAACAAAGGAATGGAAAATGTTTTCTCGACTGTTGAAACGTGGGATTCTCTGCATTTTTCATCTTCACAACAGAGATCAGAGCTTTGTTGCTACTGCTTCAGGCATTGTGGGGTGGTGGGTAAGAAGTGTGGTGCACACTTTCAGCACGCACGGCATTGCTGGCACGAGTTCAGGCAAGGGAAAAGTTGTGACTGCTACAGAACTGTCGTAATCTGCTATATGCATAGTGAAATTAAGTGGGTAAAAAAGGATATGCAGATTGTTCCATGTGTTTCGTCCACACACACAAAAAAAAGGTTGTTCAATGTGTTATCACTCCTTGCCAATGCTTCTCATGAGTCACAAACCAACTGAACCCAGGTTATGCTGCTCTGCCTAAACCGGATAGATAGAGGTCACTGGATACGCATCGCGTCATCATCACCGGTAGTGGTGGTTCCGTGGTTTCTCTGTGATTTCTTTTTCAAACGAAAACGACGCACGTGTTGTGCCATTTACATGTTTGGTAGAGACGACAACATTCATTAGTGGTATGACTAACCACACACGCCAGAATATTTTGACGCCACCAAATGCGACGACGATGTCTTCGCGTTTGCAGTTTTTGCACGCGAATAAGTGTCTGGGTCAAAATTTGATGGTGACCCTGAACAAAGTTCCTATCTACTGCTGTCATTTGTCAGAAGAAAAAACTCAACCAAAGCAAAAAGATGGTACTAACCGCTTGTACTATATATGCCTCTTTCCTTGCCTTTAGCGCAGTAGAAAAAAACTACGGTACCATGTAGAAAAAACTACGGTACCATTTAGGTTGCACCGATATCAACCGGGGAACAAATATCTGGGTTCGGCTTGGATGGAAAAAGGCAATGGCAGGCGGCCGTATTCACCGTCACACGCTGACGTGGGACGACCGCATGGACAGCGGCGAGTACGGGAAAGCGGCCACCGACGACGCGTGGGTGTCGTACGAGAGCCCGCCCACGGCGGCGGCCGGCTCGAACGACGACGACGGGTACGAGTGCACGAAGTCGTCGAAGCCGACCTCGCCGGAGCACGCCGGCGGCAGGGGCGGCGGCGGCGGCGGCTCGGGCACCTCGCCGGCCTCGTCGAGGTACCTCACCACCTCCCGCATCGTGGGCCGGGCCGCGGGCACGGGGTGCGAGCACCACAGGCCCACCTTGACGGCCGCGGCCACCTCCGCGGCGTCGTACTCGCCGCCGAGCCTGGGGTCCACCACCTTCTCCACCTCCCCGGCCGCGTACCGCTCCCAGGCCCACTCGGCCAGCACGAGCTCCTCGGGCGCCGCGCGGGCCTCGATGGGCCGCCGGCCCGCCACCACCTCCAGCACCAGCGCCCCGAACGCGAACACGTCGGCGGCCGACGTGGCCTTCCCCGTCCGCGTCAGCTCCGGCGCCAGGTACCCCAGCGTGCCCACGACGCGCGTCGTGCTCGGGTTGGCCCCGCGCTCGTGGAGCTTGGCCAGGCCGAAGTCCCCGAGGCGCGCGCACATGTCCGCGTCGAGGAGCACGTTGCTGGCCTTGACGTCGCGGTGGAGCACCACGTGGTCCCACCCCTCGTGCAGGTACAGCAGCGCGCTCGCCACGTCACGCAGCACCCGCGCCCGCACCGGCCACGTCAGCGGCTGGGACGGCGAATTGGAGGAGGAGGAGGACTTGGTGGGGAAGAGGTGCGTGTCGAGGCTGCCGTTGGGCATGAAGTCGTAGACGAGGAGCAGGTCGGCGCGGCGGCGGCACCAGCCCTGCAGCTGGACGAGGTTGCGGTGGCGGAGCCGCCCGATGGACGCGATCTCGGCGACGAACTCGCGGAGGCCCTGCCGGGACTCGTGGGACACGCGCTTCACGGCGACGGTCTCGCCGGAGGACGGCAGCACGCCGCGGTACACCTTGCCGAACCCGCCGGCGCCGAGGAGCTCGCGGTCGCGGAACCCGCGCGTCGCGCGCCGCAGCTCGCCGTACCGGAACCGGTGGGGCCCGTAGTCCAGCTCCCACGGCTCCACCACGTCGCGGTGCTTGTACCGGTGGGCCCCGTAGGCGGCGGCGCCGCCGAGCAGCACCGCGCCCACGAACGCCGAGAACGTCGCCGCCAGGATCGTCGTCGACGCCCGGCCCTGCTTACCGGTGTCCCTGGGCCGCGGCAGCAGCGGCAGCGACCTCAGTTCCAGCGGCGGCGCGCCGCCGCCGCCCAGCCGGAAGCTCCAGCCCATCAGGTAGTGGGAGCTCGCGAGGAGGCCCGTCGACGAGGAGAAGCCCACGTACATCTCGTCGAGGAAGACCTTCCCCAAATCGACGCGGAACGAGATGAGCGGCGCCGCCGGCTTCGCCGAGGTGGAGGAGATGGAGACGTTGAGCAGCCGGGCGGCGCCGTCGTAGTCGACCCACGCGAGCACGGCCTCGCCGGACTTGAGGTTGACCGGGGCCGCGGAGGCGGAGGCGTTGGAGACGAGGCTGTTGAGGTCCACGCCGACGTGGTTGTCGTTGATGTCCGCGAACTCGAAGTCCTGCACCGTGTCGAACTCCACGGCGAACACGTGGTTCGTCGCGTTGCCGATGTCGCCGGCGCTCAGCAGGCCCAGGTACTGGCTGGGCAGCGCGCCGCGGAGCCGCGGGTCCGGCGCCGCCACGAAGGCGAGCCCGTGCCCGCCGAGCTTCGGGTACTCGGGCACGATGGTGAACGCGAACGCCGTGGAGAAGGAGGCGGCGGCGCCGTCCGAGCCGACGAGGCGGAACGGGGACGGGTAGAAGGCGTGGCCGATCAGGCGGGAGGTCTCGTTGGTGAGGAGGAGGATGCCGTCGGGGCGGAGCTCCGTGACGCCGTTGAGGGTCAGGTTCGGGTTGCCGCCGGCGCCGGCGGGGTGGAAGCCTTGGTAGGTGAAGTCCTGCGCGGCGGCGAGGCTGGCCAGGAGGAGGAACAGGAAGGGGATCGGGAGCTTGAGGTTTGACATCGGAGTGAGAAGAGGATGGAATTAATGGGGATGGAGAGGTAGGTGGTGATCGAAGGAAGAGATGATGGTTTTGTAGTTGCAAGAGGAAAGTGAGAGGAGTGGCAAACAGCTTTGACTACCACACTGTTGTCCCTTACCTATAAATGGCTGTTATTTTTTAAGGCTGAATCTATTTTCCTTATATAAAAACTTACTAGTTGACGCGTGTTTGGCTGTGGAGCGCTTGTCATCTCGTCATCAGCTGTCCAGTATAAACTGTACGGTTGTGAACGTTATATCATTATCATGGCAATCCTCTCTTCTGTTGTGTGGCAGGGAACACTGTTTCTATAAAACCAAACAATATATATCATTTCTTCTTCTTAGCGTACCGAATTTCATTTTGCCAACATGTCAACATTCCTTTTAACAAGCTGTTTCTATAAAAACAATATGTCTTTTCTTCTTTTTTGAGGACCATGTTTCATTTTGCCAACAAGTAAGGAGGGGATTGGTTGCACTCCACGCTGCATTGACTCTGTACTGGGTTGACATTACATTGCCATTGTTCTAGAGACGCTAGAAGATCATTCCAAAAGGGACTCCCATGAGAACCTTAAAATTGTGCTTGAAAGTCTAACGATCGCAGTGTGAAGCAGGGTCGCCAGTGCCCCAAAAGTCAGCCCCAGTGACGCCTACAAAGAATTTTGGCGCCAACGGTTTGACCACAAGTGCCAAAAACAAACAAATCGGCGGACGACTCAGTGGAGTCTCACTAGTGCTGCTGTGTCGTCCAAGGCGCTCTACCAATCATTCTGAAGAATCTGGGAGATAGCAGCTCCTCAATTCGCCGCGTTGGATTGCATGGCGCTAATGCTTGCGATGGCAGTCCTCACCAGACACTCTGAACGAGGCCAGGTCAACACTGCTTCACCGTCCATGCTTCGTCATATGGAGTGTATGCATCCATGTTCTTGTGAAGGTGAGTGATTTCACAGAAATTTGTCAGATGCTAGTTTCTTCAACAAAACAAATTGTCAGAAGCTACAGGTGAATGTGTGTAAGTGGTAATCGGTGGCAAGTATAATTGGTCTTGAATACGTGTAAGGTACCAGCTAGTTGTTAAAAAAAAATCTGTGCACTAGCTGCTACTCCATCTGGATCTAACTACTTTCTTGCTTCAATTATGAGTGGTCAAGGATGTTGTCCTAGTACTAACAATGGACTGCAGGTTGGACTTCAAGTAGGCAGGTGTGGCTGTACAGAAAATTGGGAGATTTCCATGATGGCCAATCATAAGAAACCACCATCTGAAACACCCATGTAATTACCTTAGAAGTAATAATTCCTCATAACGCCTTAAAAACGAATTAGAACAAAAAAAAAGCTCAAGTTTGGTAGGTGCTCTTATTGGCGAGACAAAAATACTGGACAATAATAGAGCTCCAAAATTCGATTAATTTATTGCTTCGTATCAGTTGCCTACAGTCGTTCTCAATCACTATCCAGACTCCAGAGGCTTCCATCGACGAGGACAGCAGACAAGAGGAAATCACACAATACATAAATTCGGTTTGGTCAAGAAACAATGGAAGAATTTAAGGAATGGATTAATGATCACAGACCCTCTGTTGCTACGGATAGTGTTATGTGAGTCTGCCCTCTCCACATCCTGTTATCTAGCATGTGAAGACGTCACAGTTTACAGAGGTTCAACTCCATGCGATGCTATCTGCATGGTCTAAATAAACTACTAGTTACATTTTTTTTCACGGAGGAACCCGAAAAAGTTGCCGAAAGTTTTGGTGAATATGCATTGCAAAGAAAGATAATTTTGAATGTTTTACCACGTGATCAAACTAGAAAAGTAATGCTGATGAATTAAGTCAATGATTTTTCATATCAATTAATTAGTGGTCAAATATAACGTGTGTTTCCCCCTTTTTAAAGCCGGACCATGCTTAAAAAAACCTTCAAAAACGGCCAATTTTTTGAAAAAGCACGGCCTTTTGTAAATTCCTGTCCAGTGAGGCGTGTTCTCATCAACATCTACCCATAAAGAGTTGCATCCAAAACGATGACCACTTAAAAGCGGCTCCAGCCATGACCGACCCACTAGCTTGTATACGTTCTCGATCACGGTCGCGGTCGTAGTTGTGGTTGGACGATCCATCATCCATATGGATCCCACATCTGGTGGCTACTGGCTTTTAGCTGCAACTTGCAAGAGGACGACGAAAGGCTGCGAGTCAACGCTTCATGGCTGCCGGTCAACAAACCCGTCTCGGAGTTTTCCTGCCCAAGTTGGCTGCCCATTGGCCTCCAAACCAAGAATGTCGGCAGTAGTGGTGAGTGCAGTGCTACTGTGATCCATCTTCGGCTTGCATAATTAACAGGAGATTGTTGTACGGCTTGCCTAATTGTTCAGGCTGATCAAGTTGGGTGTTGATGATTCCTGCTGGTTTCCTCTTCAACCGTGCTGTGTTTTCTGTGTGCTCTGGTCGAAATCTGGACGGTATAATAATGTCTGGCATGCAGCAACCCCTTCGGTGTTTTCTTCTTTTCTGATGATCATCAGGACATTATTTACAGCTGGATATGGAAATCCTAATCAGGATTTTTCTTCAGAAACACGGTAAGGCCAAAATCCAATCAATAATGGTGGGCTCTATCTTTTTTTTGTTTCTTTGAACAATTTCTTGGAATAGCACTCAAACAAGACGGTGACGGAATAGAATTTCGTTGACTCACAGTCACAGGTCTTAATCTGCTGCAACCATGACTCAGACTGCTGACGGCGCGTAGACGAAAAGACCCATTTGGAATTAAATTTCAGCTTTGATGCAAATACGGTTCCATAGGATACGATAAAATTGACTTGGCTTGCGGAGTCATCGCCATCCGCCCAGTGCTAACTGCTAAGAGCAAGTATAATAAGGTCTAGTCAGCTGGCTAAATGATGGTCCATGTCATCAAAATCCTAGGTGGAGGAGTGAGAATAGAGAAGAGAGAAGAGAGCTGGCGTTTCACCAGTCGCCCGACTGAGACCGAGGCCCAAGGAGAAAAAGCCGGCATGCAGCCAGATGCTTGTATAACGGTGGCTGCTATCTAATGGTTGAATTACACGTACAAGGAACAAATGCTTAGCTCATCAATGCAAATAAGCAATAAGGCAATGAGATAGCGAAACTACTATACGGGGTAGGAGAAATCGCCAGTATTTAGCCAGCAGCTGGCCACTCTATTATCCTTGACTAACCCCGATCATGCATGTGATGAGGATTGAAGTGCTTTGTCAGACAGGCCCATCAGCAGCCAGTCTTAATTCTTCAGTGTGACCTGGCGCTGTAGGCGCCAATGCCGTGCCCACGTTTTTGGGTGGTTCCGTGGTTGCCCCAGCCCGTGCCTCACTGCTACGACAGTGGCCATGGACACCATCACAGATTCATAAGGCTGATTTAAATGTACATCTCATCGAAACTCCCCTTTATCGTTCTGTGCGTGTACAGACCATAGGGTTAGAGAAACTCTACTTTAATTTATTTATTTCTCTCCTCATATGATTTTTGGGATGGTCAAGTCCTGTCACAGGATTTCTTCCATTTTCCATTGGAATAATCCGTACATAATCAGGACATGCTCAGTGGCCATGCCTGATGAATTTATTAGAAAACTTAAGAGAGGGTTTAGAACTATCAATGGCATGCCTGCAGGTTCCTAAACTCGAGCAGCATTCTCATCTAGATCCATAACTCATGTTATTAGGGCAGATCTCGGTCCCTGACCTTTTTCAAAGGAGGCACTAGATATGCAAACTACAAGTGTCTGAAATTTCAGTTATGGATCTCGGTGATACTCAAAATACCTCACTTAAATGGTTTAGGGACACAGGTGAGCCCTAATTTGAGTGTGGACTTAGATGAGAATGTGAGATAAGTTTGAGGGTGGTTCATGCATTTTCATTCTATAAATAATTGTCCCTAAATGGAATCATCGATATTTATGAAAATGTTTTAAGATAAGAGAACTAAATCGACACTTCTCTATAATAAAGTTAATAGTACAAAGACTCGTATGAATTATATATATAAGCATATCTCATTACAATATGATAAAGAAATAATATTATGTGTACAAAAGGTAACACAAATTATTATTTAATTTTAACATTACGAGATATAAATCTTAAGAGTGTCTTTAGTGCATAGGGACATGTGGCCTCCCTAGTTTAGGCTTAGGACATTGGATCGGTGTCGGGGAGAAAGATTAGCGCTGCCATGTGGCAGCTGCTTGGACCCACTTAATAAGGGGTTAGCGCACGGAACACGACGCCACGTCAACGGGACGAGGTCGGGCCCACTCCCGTACAACGCCGTCGAAGAATAGGCCAAGGGGCGACGGGCTTGACCATGCCCGCCGACTCGAGGAAGCTCCGCCCGCGCGACCTTGCCTCGCCAAACTCGAGGAGGCCCGCCTCGCACGACCTTGCCCGCTCGACCCCCGAGCTCGACCGCCGAGCTCGACCTCGAGGCTCGACTACCAACCGCATTAACTCCACCCACCCCGGCGCCCGCGCGGGGTTACTCGGAAATCATTGACGGGGGTTCGCCCCCCCCCCATCCCTCCTGTCACCACCTGCTCCCGTCGGGCCACGCCGACGGGACGTGCCGTCCCTGTGCCGCCCCGTAGCCTCGACGAGCTAGTGTAGACCGAAGGCTCCGGGGAAGCCATCATCCACTAACGTACGACGATGCGATCTCTCCCGTTATACCCGTCGACGGGTGTAGTTCAAGGTCGGGCCCGAGTTACACTCCGTCCCGCACGACCTTCGCTAGGAAGCTCAAGGCTCGCCGAACCGCCTCGCGACCTCGACCTAGGGCTCGCTATCAATGCGCCCGACGAGGGAAGGACCGGCATGGCATGTCCCCTCCAACCACTCTGCCATGACGCCATCCATGGCTCCGCCAAACGCGGAACACTCCATCCCGACGAAGCGAGCTACGGGAGCGATATGACCGTCCGATCAACCCACTCAAGCACGCACGAGGAAGAAGGCCGACGGGACAGCACAAGCGGTCGGACGAGTCTACGGCTACTCTCTCTCTCTCTCTCCCCCGTAACTCGAGCTTCATCCCCGTGACTATAAAGGGGTGGAGCCTCTAACTCTCTAGATAGGTTCGCCTACGCACGTCTAAACACACACGCATTCACACGCATTCGCCTGTCACACTCATCATCCGGGACTTGGAGCACGCTCCTCTCCCACCTCCGTTGTACGTCGTTGTTCATTTGACGCAAGGAACACGAGCGCCGCTACACCACCCCCGCCGGACGTAGGGAGCCTTCCCGAACCAGCCTAAAACCCCTCGTGTCTTCCCTTGTGTACCATCCGGTCTAAAGCGCGCAGCCCGGGATAAATTCTACGGCCGGTGGTTTGAACACCGACGGTTGGCGCGCCGGGAAGGGGACCGTTGTGCGTTTTCACCGATTTTCTCTTTTTCCATGGCACGGATGGCTAGCTACGAGCACTCCTTACGGGCCCCGGCACCACGGTGTGTTTCGGGAGCCTGGACTTCATTGTCACCGTCGATCGGACGCCGGTGCGCGCCGAGCCACCGGCGCCGCGGGCCCTATGGCCACGCACGTCACGGCGGAAGTGACGGCCCCACGACCGAGCGCTCTCCTGGGTTCAGCTAGCCCCGCGGTGGGAGAGTTTGTAGGGATGGTCGTTCATCCCTCCGAGTCTTTCTTCGACCTCCTCGACGCGGGGAGGACGGAGATTCGGACCACGGCAGCGATGATGAGAATCACGGCCCCGCCCGCGAGTGCAACATAGTACATGCTGCGGGAGCGGGCACATAAAGCGGCTGGAGGACCAGCCGCACCGAGCCCGGCGCTCCCGGAACTCCGGCGGCGCCGCGTGCGCACACCGCGCCCCCGGTGGCGATGACTTGCGAGCTCGCCTTCGGGCCAAGAGGCCGGAGCTGGAGAAAGCTCGCTGCGGCCTCGCGGAGGAGGCGGCGGCAATAGAGCATGAGCTAGAGCAGCAATGTCGGCACGCGGAGTGCAACGCGCGGCGGAGAGCTCGCCGCGTCAACCAGCAAATCGCCGACGACGATGGTGGTGCAGCCCAGCACTTTCCCCGTGCCGGGCAAAATGTCGCTGCGATGGCAGCGTTACTAAAACCCTCCCCCGCAGCCTACTCCGGAAGCGTAGCGAGCGCGAGAGGAAATGGCCGCGCTCCTCGTCAAGGCGGCGGAGCAACACGCGGAGAGTTCGCAGCGGCGCGCCGCGGCTGTCGAACTAGCGCGCCGGCGCTGGCCACCACGACTCCCGGGCGGGAGGTTCCGTACACGCCTGCGTGCGGCAGCCCGCACGGCCCGGCCAGCCCGAGGCCGGGCGGTCGGTGCACTCTCGCATCGGCGCGGCGCGCGATGCGCGCTCAGCCCTCAACGTGCGACGGCGCGTCCGGAGGACGAGGGCCAACGGCGTGTCCGCTACCCTCGGCGCGGTGGCCGGTACGACGTTGAGCACGATCGGAGCGGGAGCCCCGACCCCGGGGCCTAGGGTGTTCGGTTCCGCTATCATGGGTGCGACTTTTCCTCCGCGTTTCCGTCCTCCGACGACGGTCGCCAAGTACGCGTGGGAGTCAAACCCCTCTCTCCGGCTGGTGGATTACCGCCTCACCGCCGAGCAGGCGGCGCGAATGATGACCTCACCATCATTCAAAACTTGCCACTACATCTCGCCGACTCGGCGCGAACGTGGCTCGAGCATTTGCCCGCGAACCGGATATGCTCGTGGGCTGACCTACGAGAGGTATTCGTGGGCAACTTTCGGACTATGTGTGCCCGCCGGGCAACCCCGGGAGTTGAAGAACTGCCGGCGAAGCCGAACGAGCCCCTCCGAGATTACATTCGGCGCTTCTCCCGGCGCTGCAACGAACTTCCCCACGTCGTCGACGCGGACGTCGTGGGCGCGTTCCTTTCCGGAACTAATTGCGAGGCTCTCGTTCACGAGGCTGGGGCGGAGTTGCCCACGAACCGCTCGGGAACTCCTCGACATCGCCACGAGCCACGCCTCGGGCGAGGAGGCGGTTGGAGCCCTCCTTCACCGCGATACCCCGAGAAGGGGAAGGCAAGCGGGCCGACGGCAGCGCCGGCGGGGGCCCCTCCGGCTCCAAACCCAATAAGAAGAACAAGTCCTGGCCGAACGACGGCCCCATGGTGGCCGCGACCGAGAAGAAGGGCGCCAAGCAGCCCAACAAAGACCCCTCGAACCACTTCGAGAAGAAATGGAACGGGCCGTGCCCCAACCACGAGTTCCCCGTCAAGCACACGATGAAGGACTCGCTCGTTGATGAAGAAGTTTGCCACGCAGCGGGGAGGAAGGGGTGCCCTCGGCCAGAGCCAAGAGGAGAACGCCGGAGTCGAGGGCTGCGCCGGCGACGAGGAGGGCGAAGGTTTCCACGAGGCGGAGGGTTGCTCGATGATATTCGCGAGCTCCGACGCTCCGTCAAGCTCGAGCGCCGCGAGGTCTTCGCTGCGGAGCCCGCTACTCCGGCCTACCTCAAGTGGTCGGAGTTACCGATCACATTCGACCGCCCGATCATCCGGCGAGAGTCCCACGACCGGGTCGATACCCGCTCGTGGTCGACCCCATCATCGCCAAGACACGTCTTTCCAAGGTGCTGATGGATGGAGGCAGCGGCCTTAACATCCTGTACGCCGACGTCCTCGACGCCATGGGCATCGAGCGCTCGCGTATTCGCCAAACGGTTCACCGTTCCACGGCGTCGTTCCGGGAACGCAGGCCGTTCCCATCGAGCGGATCGACCTTCCCGTCACGTTCGGGACTCCTTCGAACTTCCGAACGGAGACCCTCACGTTCGAGGTGGTCGGATTCCCAGAGTCTACCACGCCATCCTCGGGCGGCCGTGTTACGCAAAGTTCATGGCCGTTCCGAACTACGTCTACCCGAAGCTCAAGATGCACGGGCCGAAGGGAGTCATCATCGTTGGGGCGTCCTTCCAGCATGCCTATCGGTGCGATGTCGACAATTGCGATCCGGCGTCGGCGCATCCGGCCTCCACCACCGAGGCGGCGGTCATCGGGGAGCGCATTGTCGAAGATCCCCCGCGGGCAAGCCGCAAGGCGGCCTCGTTCAAGCCGGTGGAGGGCACCAAGGAGGTCGTCCTCGACCTCGAGGGCGACGAGAAGAAGACGGTGCGCATCGGCACCTCCCTCTCCCCAAATAGGAAAGCGCGCTCGTCGACTTCCTCCGCGCGAACGCCGACGTCTTCGCGTGGAAACCCTCGGACATGCCGGGAATACCGAGGGAAGTCGTCGAGCACTCCTTGCACATCGGGCCGGGCTCCAAGCCGGTGAAGCAACGCTTGCGCCGTTTCGACGAGGAGAAGCGCAAGGCAATCGGCGAGGAGATCGCGAAACTTACGGCGGCCGGATTCATCAAGGAGGTGTATCATCCGGAGTGGTTAGCTAACCCTGTTCTTGTACGAAAAAGAATGGGAAATGGAGGATGTGTGCTGATTATACTAGCTCTGAATAAGGCCTATCCAAAGGATCCCTTTCCTTTACCACGCATCGACCAAATAGTTGATTCGACTTCCGGATGCGAAACTCTGTGCTTTCTAGATGCGTACTCCGGGTATCATCGGATAGCACTCGACGAATCCAACCAACTCGCGACCTCCTTCATTACGCCGTTCGGCTCGTATCTGCTACACCACGATGCCGTTCGGACTCAAGAACGCTCGGTGCCACGTACCGGAGGTTCATCTAGAAATGCTTCGACTACCTCATCGGAGATATCGTTGAGGCCTACGTCGACGACATCGTCGTCAAGTCTAAGAAGGCCGACCAACTCGTGGTCGACCTTGAGCGCGTGTTCGCCAAGCTGCGTGAGAACGGAGTTAAGCTCAACCCCGAGAAGTGCGTCTTCGGGGTCCCGCGGGGGATGCTATTGGGCTTCATAGTCTCGGAACGCGGCATCGAGGCAAATCCGGAGAAGATCTCCGCCATCGAGCGCATGGGTCCGATCCGGAACCTCAAGGGAGTGCAACGACTTACGAGTGCTCGGCAGCACTCAGCCGCTTCATCTCGCGCCTTGGGGAAAGAGCACTTCCGCTCTATAAACTCCTCAAGAAGTCCGAGTGCTTCGAGTGGACGCCGGAAGCCCAAGCCGCGCTCGACGACGTAAAGCGCATTTTGGCCAACCCCCGGTCTTAACTCCGCCATCGCCGGGCGAGCAGCTCCTCCTCTACGTCGCGGCAACCACTCAAGTCGTCGGCGCCGCCGTCGTGGTCGAGCGCGAGAAGGAGGGACATGTGCTCAAGGTGCAACATCCTATCTACTACGTGAGCGAGGTACTCTCGGACTCAAAGTCGAGGTACCTGTTGACGCCGGTTTTTGACCAAGGGACCCATTGTCGGCGACTATAGGTCAAAAGAGGGCCGGTGGGCCGAAGACCGACGGTCGCATGGACGAGTAAGAGGCACGTCCCTCCCGGGAATCGTGCGCGGACGCCAACGGAAGAGCATAATATTGATGGGCCTGGCCCACGTTGTAAAATTAGAAATAATAGTTTAATTTTGGAAAAGGATCTTAGTCGGTTAGGAAATCGGCCCGAAGAGGGTCCGAGTAGGATTCTTTGTGCCGAGTATAAATATGTACTCGGATGTAACATGTAAACTCGATTCACATCCAACACAACTTTCGGCGCATCGCCAAATCCTAATTTTCTGTCAAGTCTACTGTTTTCGCGGGGATCTTCGGGGCTCCGGTCGACAATACGTTGACTTGATAAGGTAATTATGTTGTCTAGTTCTCGGCGCATTGTTTGTAATTAGATGGCTTAATTGCTAGTTATCCGGCGACCGGATCTGGTCTTGATCGTTGTAGTGAGTATCGGTCGGGATGAGTCAAGTCGACCTGGTCGGGCTCGTGGTGGAGGTAGTTTGACTTGTCCTGCCTTCCCGTCCTAGCCTTTGCTGGCAACACCGATTGGCTCGAGATCCGGTCGTCCGAGTCACGATAGCCGCTATGAAAGTTCTTTTACATCTTAGCCGATTCGATCGTGCGATTCGGTTGACGTGTCCTGTGTTTGCCTTTGCGATAGTTGACTTGTCCTAGGCGCATGCAGCCGATTGGCTAAGGTGTAGATCTACTTTCATAGTTAAGGCGTTTATGATTGTGCTTGTCCTGAATCGGCCGGGCGTGCGCGGTCGTTAGATCTGGTCCGATCGCGTGCCATCGGTTGACTTGTCCTGTTGGAGCGATCGGTCGATTTGGGATCTGTGTGGTTGTATTCGTCTTACTTGTTCTTTCGGAGTGTTTAGCCGATTGTATATCACGTTCATTAGCTGTTTTATGTTCAATTAGTGCTAAATCTGTTAAAGCTACCTTTAAACCCGAGTTATTAGTATGATTTCATTGATCATCATTATACATCTAGATAGATTTAATAACTCACTGTTATAATCGATGGCAGAATCGGTCGGATGCCCGATCGGCCGATTCATTGCTACGATTGACTATTAAATTATCTTTTTGCTATCAAATTAATTACATCCCATTAATAATTACCTTGTTTACATTTTATTCGATAATGCATCCTTGCAAGGTCTTAATGATTTGATTGCTCACCGACGAAATCGGCTGCTAGCCACCGATCGCATGTTATAGCGTCGGCCGATTTCGTATCGTTTGTATCACGGTTCGCTTGCCTGGCATTTAATACATAAATGGATGGGCCGTGCTGTTCCCTGTCGACGGCCGATTTTGTCTATCTTACGCGAGAATCGGCCACGACTGCACATCGGTCTATCCGGGCCGATGACCCGGAATTTTACGCTTTTATTTGTCTTTGTTGGTTTGCGGGAAAACCATCGAGGCACGCACCAGCGCACACGAGAATCGGCGAGCCGAGCCGGTCCGTTGGGAGCACGGGGCCTGCGTCGGCCGGGGTTTCGGTGGACTCTCCGGACAACGGTGTGTTGGCGACTTTTGACGTCAACACACTTTTTGGCACGCCCGAGTGGGACAGAAGCAACCAAGATCAAGATGTCATACATAAAGCAACCAATGTTCCGTCTTCCCCGATAGGCTGATGTCGGCCCCGTCGAGGACGACCTGCTGGTCATGGCCAAACTTGACTCCATGCTGGCCCGTGCATTATCTGCCGTCCAAGACCTCTTGTCCCGCGCCGAGGCCGTCGATTATGTTTAGATGTAATAGGATTTGAACAAGATTTTGTCGTAACTATTTTTTGCACTAAGGGCGATATACGGTGATATCGGCCAGCCGAAGACGACGTTTTAAAACATCGGCTGATTTATCCGTGACTTCCTTCGTTTTACTTTCATATTTTTTGGCTAAGGGCGATGTTCTCGGTATCGGCCATCTCAAGGCGATGTACACCGACATCGGCTGTAGTCTCTTTTAGGCCGAACACTACGAGTTAATCCAAATACTAGGATAATACTTGCTTCAAATACTTCCCATTAAGTGCTCGGCCGAATTCTTCTCCTGCTAACTCTTTCAAAATATATGCGTTACCCGGTGCCGATCGGCTAATCAAATAGGGTCCTTCCCAATTAGGCGACCATTTACCAAACCGATTGTCTTTCACGCCGATCGGCATCCTAAGCTTCCGGACCAAATCGTCCTCTTTAAAGCTGTTTCTGCACAACCTTCTTATCATAATGGCGGGCGACCCTTGCCTTATTCTGCTCTATTTTTTCCAATGCATCCAGCCGATTTTGTACTACATCTTCTAATTCATCCATCATCAATCCGTGGTACTGATCGGCGAAAGCTTTTGTTGCAATTCAATCCTTCGGAGCCGATAGCTGTCTCCCATGGCGATGCGGCTTCGTGCCCATATACAAGCTGATACGGCGCGACTTGCATGGCCCCATGCCGTGACATACGATAAGCCCACAAAGCGTCCATCAATTTCATGTGCCATTTACGAGGATACTCCTGTATTTTCCACTTGATCAACTTGATCGAGACTCTTATTTGCCGCTTCAGCTTGGCCATTGGCTTGGGCATAATACGGCGATGAATTAATCAACTTAATCCCCATCTCTTCAGCAAAAGATTGAAATTCGTCCGACGTGAATACTGATCCTTGATCTGTCGTGATTGTTTCCGGAATCCCAAATCTATAAATGATATGCTCCTTAACAAACGTTATCACGTCGGCCGTAGAAACTTTGCGATAGGGTGCCGCTTCAACCCACTTTGTGAAATAATCTGTAGCTACCAATATGTATTGATGTCCTTTGCTTGATGCTGGATTTATCCGGCCGATCATATCCATGGCCCAGCCTACGAACGGCCAAGGTTTGATCAACTGGATTCATGGCCGATGCGGGCGCCCTCGTATAGGCCCGGATTTTTGGCAATCTTGGCAACTTTTATAATATTTGAAACAATCGGCCAACATTGTCGGCCGGTAATAACCAGCTCGCCTTAGCAGCCACTTCATTTTATGGGCCGATTGATGCGTTCCGCAAATCCCATCATGTACTTCGCTCATTACCACTTTGGCTTCGGTGTCATCAATACATTTGATAAGCACCCCATCAATTGTCTTGAAAAATAATTGATCATCCAACAGCACATACTTCAAGGCTTTATATCTTATCTTCTTATCCGTAGGTTGGGATGGATTGCTCAAAAAATTTCGAATTTACGTGCGCCAATCGGCCTTTTCAATATCGGCTATTTCCAAGCTATTTCCGGCGAGCCGATATCCGGATGCTAGTTGAGCCATGTTATTTGCTTCGAAGTTCTGCTCTCTTGGTATATGGCTGATTTTAACACACTTGAATCTTTTCATCAACTTCGGCACCTTTTATGATATTGCAACAATATTTCATCTTTACACTCATACTCATCGGCCGGCTGACTCACGACCAACAAGGAATCGCCGAAAATTTCCACAAAATCAGCCCCGGCATCGATGAGTAGTTCCAGTCCTTTCAATACTGCCTCATATTCGACTTGGTTGTTGGTGTGCGCCTCTACTGTAATAGAGTATCCACGTATTGCCCCCGAGGCGACACAACAACTAAGCCGATTCCACTTCCTTCCTTGCAAATTGAACCGTCAAAGAACACCGTCCATGGCACTCGGGTCCACGTATTTGGCCGAGTGTTCACCGTGTTGCACTATTAAATCGGCCAATACTTGCGCTTTTACTGCTTTGGCAGATTCATAGCCTAGATCAAACTCCGCAATTGCCAACATCCATTTGCCCAACCGACCTTTAGGGACCGGGGCCGATAGCATATATTTTACGACATCGGCCTGGCAAACCACGGTGCATTCCTCGGCTAACGAGATAATGCCTTAGTTTTGTGCATGAAAAATACGAGACAGAGACATAACCTTTCCACCTCCGGATACCGTGTTTCTGCATCAATTAATTTGCGGCTGAGATAAAATATGACCCGCTCTTTTCCCTCCTGTTCTTGAGTCAATGCTTGAGCCGATGCACCTATCATTGGCCGATAAATATAACTTAAAGGGTGTGCACGACTTTGGCGGAACCATCATCGGTGGGGACACCAAATATTTCTTGATATCTTCTAAAGCCCTTTGATGGATCGGCTCCCACCGAAATTCTTGATTGGCCTTGAGTTTTAATAATGGTGTAAATACATCAAGTCGACCGGACAAGTTCGAGATAAATCGCCTAATAAAATTAATCTTGCCGATCGGGGACTGGAGCTTCGTCTTGTTCGTCGGCGGTTCCAGCTTTACGATAGAATCAATACTCTTAGGGCCGACTTCAATTCCCTTTTCATGCACAATAAACCCCAGAAATTGTCCAGTTGAGACACCAAATGCACACTTGAGGGGTTCATCTTCGAGCCGTATTGTCTTGTCCTCTTCAACACTTCTCCGAGATCAGCCACATGACTTCCAACCGATTTTGATTTCACCATGACATCATCAATATAAATTTCCACCAATCGGCCAATCAAATCGTGATATATAAAATTCATGGCTCTCGATATGTAGCACCAGCATTTTTTAGTCCGAAGGTCATGACAACCCACTCATATAGTCCCAACGCTCCGGGCATCCGAACGCTGTCTTCGGTATATCTTCTTCGGCCATAAAAATCTGGTTGTACCCAGCATTTCCATCCATAAAGCTCAAAATTTTGTTGCCGGCGGCTTCATCAACTAACAAATCGGCGTTTGGCATTGGGTACTCATCTTTCGGAGTCGCCTTATTCAAATTTCTGAAGTCAATGCGGACCCGCATCTTTCCGTTTTTCTTTTCCACCGGCACAATACTGGAAACCCACTCCGCATATCGGCATGGCCTAATGAAGCCGGCTTCATATAATCCGATAATTTCTTCTTTGACGGCTTCATAATACCTAGGGTCAATTTTTCGAGCCCCTGCTTATATGGCCGATATCCGGGTTTGGTGGGCAACCGATGTTCAACAATCGATCGGGCTGAGTCCGGGCATCTCGCTATAATCCCAAGCAAAACAATCTTTAAATTCTTCCAATAAGGCCACTAATTCATCTCTTACTTCTTTACACAATTTCTTGCTAATATATGTCGGCCGAGGCTTGTCTCCATCCCCTATATCTACCTCTTCTAATTCGTCGGCCGACACAAAACCGTGACCTAATTTCCCGTCTTCCGGTTCGTTAATCGGCCGACTCATCATATCCTCGGTGCGTGTATCGATCGGCCGATTATCCGTCAATTCTCCTGTGGGGCCCATCGGAGCAGCCGGGGGTACCGACCCCCGGTCACAATAACTCCGTCGTCGGTGATGTTTATGGCCTCCGCATCCCAATATGTGCCCGATAAACAAGGCAGGCTCTCCGGACCGGCAAACTCGAAATCGGCGGTTGCAATGGTTACGGACTTATCGGCCCGCACGATTTCGACCTTGTTGCCGACCCATTGAATCAAACAACTGGTGCATGGTTGATGGGATGCAACGGTTGGCATGAATCCGGTCTCTCCCCAACAAAGTTGTGTATGCACCTTTCCCGTTGATGATGAAAAAAGTGGTGGGTATGGTTTTGCTGCCCACGGTGATCTCCATTATTGCGGCCCCACGCACATCTTGGCTTCTCCCGCTGTAATCCTTGAGCGTCGGATTAGCCCTCATCATTTCTTCGGCGTCTTCCCAAGCTTGCGGTATGTAGTAATCGGCATGACATTGACCGCTGCTCCTCCGTCGACCAACATCTTCCTCATCGGTGACCCGTTGACGTAGCCGCTAATATACAATGCCTTGAGATGCAAATGATCGAGTTGAGCGGCTTATCAAATACCGCCGATTCCGGCGTCCACGAGAATCTCCGAAGTCTCCCCAAGCTGGTTCTTCTTCGGCCGAATTTTCATCGGCCGATCCGACAATCCTGGGCATCGGGGACATCATATTCACCGCGGCTTCAGCTCGGACCACCTGAGACTGCACTTTCGGCCTCCATTCCTTCTTGGGCTTGGACTCATCATCTTGGTCATCTCTGTAATACCGTCCACGCTTAATTTCTCGACAGCGCATTCTTTGGAGCCTCCTCTTCCGGGTTCTGCTGAGCAAACCACCGGGGCACCACTTGTTCTTCGTTCTCGGTTTGATCGCTTCTCGAATCCCCATAGTATTGGTGATCAAACTCTTCTTCATCGTTGATTGGCCCCGGCCGATCGTGAACGGAGGTTCTCTTTGGCCCTGCGTATCTCCGTTCATCATAGTCTGTGATCGTGGCCGATTGCTCTTCTAGGGGCCGATTGTTGTGATTCGTAGTTACGACTAATCGGCCGTCCCTGGTAACTTGATGACTCGCCATCACGATACTCTTTTCGGCCAATGCATTCTGGGCAGTTCTCGATGGATGGAAGCTTCATGTTTTGGTCCCAGCGATGCTGAAAGAAAGGACAAGCCCGGTGTGGGTCAAAATCTTCTCGGCGGATCACGTCTTGTCCGTACCGCTGACTTTGGTCGATAGATTCCTGTTGACGTGCCACCCGAGCTCTTTCTTCTCTCTCTCTCTTCCTCTCATATCGGCGTATGAAACCAGCCGATCCACCGCCAATGGTGTTGATGTACATCGTATTAGCCGGGAAAGGGTGCCCATCAACTTTCATCTTCTTCTTTACATCGGCTGCTCGCAATACCCCACTCGTCAACTGCCCTCCGGATTTCATCTCTCATAGCATAACAACCAACGGTGTTATGATGTGAATTTCCATGCCACTTGCACCACTTAGCCATTTTCTTCAATTCCTCCGGCGTAGGAATTTTGTGATGAGGGAAAGCTGGATTTTCTTTTCCCGCAGCGAGTTGATCAAATATCTCGTCGGCCTTAGATAAATCAAAATCATATTTTTTCTCCTTAGGATTGACATGCGGAGAAAATATCGGCCGTTTGTTATTAGTCCACTCAACTGCATTAATCCCCTCTTCACCATCCTCACTTGTCGAAATCAGCATAAGCCATCCGATACCGCCGATTCCTGGTGAGCTGGAGATTCTCTTCCTGGCCGATCGCCTGCGGGTCAGCTGTGCCAGCCCATCAAACTCATGTGGGGTAAACTTTTCTTTAATGTTGGAGAATAGCCCCGTATAAGCAATTTCGGCCAAGCTGCTGCTCCGTCGAGGTTCAGATTGTAGCATCGTCCCCTCGAGTCCTGAACCTCCGTATATAATCAGCCACCGATTCCCCGGTTTTCTGTTTCACCGACATTAAATCGGACAAACTAAGCTCGGTAATGCCCGTGAAGAAGTACGAGTGAAACCTTTTCTCCGGATCGGCCCAACTCCGAATAGAACCGAGGCGACAGTGAAGCAAACCATGAAAAGGCCGATCCGGACAATGACGAGTGGGAATAGCCGAACCCGCAAAGCCTCCTGAGTAGACGCCTCACCAAGCTGTGCGTCATATCGGCTGATGTGCTCCATAGTTGATGTGTTATCTTGCGCAGAAAACTTGAAAAACTCGGGAATTTTATACTTATTGGGTAAAGCCACGGAATCCATCCGAGTCGGGGTAAGGTCGCCGATATAATGCACTCTTCTCCTTAGGCTTCAAATCGAACGGATCTTTCATCATATCGGCGATCTTAGCCATGAGGCTATTCATATCATTGGGTTCAGCGATTGCTGATCCGGTCCCTGTCATATAAGCGGTGTTGGGCTGTCCCCCGGTCGGGTGTATCCACCGGCCGTTCCCGGAAATTCCGGTGCCGGTAGCCGGGAATAGTGTACGCGGAGCGATTCCATAATTCATGGCCGATTGGATCGGCCGTCCGATCATGAATCCCTGTCCCCCAACCGATGCGGTTGGCTGTGGAATACCGGATATCGGCCGTACTATAGTGGGTGAGTTCTCAATTCTACTCGGGCCGGTATTCGGTACGTAGAAGAAATTGGGCTGCTTGTGCCATACTGTGGGACCGCTGCCACATTGGTTGCTGCCCCCAACTCGGAAGTCGGCTGTTGTACATCTTGTTTGTCGCCCTCTTCCGTTACCGACTTCTTGGGGCCACTTGTCATCCTCTTTGCCTGGCTGGGTTGTACTTGGTACTTGCATTTGCATTATCCTTGCCAGGCCATAGGTGAGGTGGCATGCCGTACAGGGGCTGAAACCCTGCTGGTGGTGTAGTATTACGGAGGCTAATTCTCCGAATCGGCCGTACGGGAGTGCCAAAAGGCTGAGCGTATGCAGGTCCGGAATATCCTTCGGTGAACGATCTGCCATCAATTGTGTCCTTGATCAAATTCCCGATGGTGTTGGTCAACACGCCCGATTGATTGATTAGGGCACGATGAACGGACGAGTTGACCATATCACCGAGTTGGTTGGCATCCGGCAGTCTCGGGCTTTGATTTGGTCTAGTTCTTCCGGATGCGATATCGAGGGATATCTCCTTTTGTGGCCACTCGCCACGTGTCATCTGTCAGGGCTTGAAAGTACTTTTTCATTGCTTCGGCCAGGTATTCACGATACTGCAGCTTTTGTTACTGTCGTCATCTTTCCCCGAGGCCGAAACCCCGTTGTCATCGAAACTTCACCATGCCCCTTGCCATCCGTCCCGAGAGGAACCGGAACAAGGATTGGCTGATTTTCAGCATCGACCATTGGTGTTCCGTCTTCCCCGATAGCTCTGTATGTATGACATCTTGATCTTGGTTGCTTCTGTCCCATCGGGCGTGCCAAAAAGTGTGTTGACGTCAAAAGTCGCCAACACACCGTTGTCCGGAGAGTCCACCGAAACCCCGGCGACGCAGGGCCCTGTGCTCCCAACGGACCGGCTCGGCTCGCCGATTCTCGTGTGCTGCTGGTGCGTGCGGATGGTTTTCCTGCAAACCAACAAAGACAAATAAAAGCGTAAAATTCCGGGTCATCGGCCCGGATAGACCGATGTGCGGTCGTGGCCGATTCTGGCGTAAGATAGACAAAATCGGCCGTCGACGAGGGAACAGCACGGCCCATCCATTTATGTATTCAATGCCGGACAAGCGAACTGTGATACAAACGATACGAAATCGGCCGACGCTATAACATGCCATCGGTGGCTAGCAGCCGATTTCGTCGGTGAGCAATCAAATCATTAAGACCTTGCAAGGATGCATTATCGAATAAAATGTAAACAAGGTAATTATTAATGGGATGTAATTAATTTGATAGCAAAAAGATAATTTAATAGTCAATCGGAGCGATAAATCGGCCGATCGGGCATCCGGCCGATTCTGCCATCGATTATAACGATGAGTTATTAAATCTATCTAGATGTATAATGATGATCAATGAAATCATACTAATAACTCGGGTTCAAAGGCAGCTTTAACAGATTTAGCACTAATTGAACATAAAACAGCTAATGAACGTGATATACAATCGGCTAAACACTCCGAAAGAACGAGTAAGACGAATACAACCACACGGATCCCAAATCGACCGATCGCTCCAACGGGACAAGTCAAGCGATGGCACGCGATCGGACCAGATCTAACGGCCGCGCACGCCGGCCGATTCAGGACAAGCACAATCATAAACGCCTTAACTATGAAAGTAGATCTACACCTTAGCCAATCGGCTGCATGCGCCTAGGACAAGTCAACTATCGCAAAGGCAAACACGGGACACGTCAAGCTGAATCTGCACGATCGAATCGGCCAAGATGTAAAAGAACTTTCATAGCGGCTATCGTGACTCGGACGACCAGATCCGAGCCAATCGGTGTTGCGAGCAAAGGCTAGGACGGGAAGGCGGGACAAGTCAAACTACCTCCACCACGAGCCCGGACCGGGTCGACTTGACTCATCCCGGCCGATACTCACTACAACGATCAAGACCAGATCCGGTCGCCGGATAACTAGCAATTAAGCCATCTAATTACGAACAATGCGCCGAGAACTAGACAACATAATTACCTTATCAAGTCAACGTATTGTCGACCGGAGCCCCGAAGATCCCGCGCGAAAACAGTAGACTTGACGAGAAAATTAGGATTTGGCGATGCGCCGAAAGTTGTGTTGGATGTGAATCAAGTTTACATGTTACATCCGAGTACATATTTATACTCGGCACAAAGAATCCTACTCGGACCCTCTTCGGGCCGATTTCCTAACCGACTAAGATCCTTTTCCAAAATTAAACTATTATTTCTAATTTTACAACGTGGGCCGGGCCCATCAATATTATGCTCTTACTGTTGGCGTCCGCGCACGATTCCCGGGAGGGACGTGCCTCTTACTCGTCTATGCGGCCGTCGGTCTTCGGCCCACCGGCCCTCTTTTGACCTATAGTCGCCGACAATGGGTCCCTTGGTCAAAAACCGGCGTCAACACATGTCTCCCCGGTCCGGGGTATGCAACGCATGCGTCGGACCGATCCGCTCTCTTTTATTGCGCCGGTTTTACTCGCCCGCCACTTCTCCATAAAACCCGGGGCCACCCCGGTCATTTCCCATCTGTTTCCTCTCATTGGCCTTCACCTTCCTCTCGTTCCGCGACCTTTTCCTCCTTGAGCCTTTTCAACTTCTCATCGCGCCGTCGCCGTCTTTCTTCCCCGGCGACCATGAATCCTGCTGCTTGCTGCTGCTGCGACCGCCGCCGCCGGCCGCATCGTCGCCACTACCAACGCCGTTCCGGAGGTAATGTACATTCGGGCATCCCTCTTTTCTACTTTTGCAATTTTCTTTGTGTTCTTGTTCCTGTTCATTTTCACGATTTATCTTTTTTCCGTTCCGCTTCTCATTTTAGCCCTATTCCTTGTTTTTAGGAAATCCGGAACCAAGTTGTTATCCCATCCAACATCCCAACTCACTTCTTCTTGGGTCCTATGGGTGATCCCGACCCCACAGATCTCATCCGTGCCGAAACGAACCGAGTTCCGTTTCGGCAACAATCCCCACTATCGGCCGAGTGGGCCGGCAGCTTTCGGTCATGGCCGACCCCGTTGCGGGATGGCGTGATTGGTATAACCGGGTGTCGGCCGTCCATCCGCAAGGTTGGGCCAACATCGGCATCGCCCGTGCCATCAAGCTTTCTCCGGCCGATCATCACAAGAATGAACCGTTGTCGGCGGCCGCTCGCTATCTCCGGTCGGATGCCCTGAACTGCTTTATGTTCGGCCACGGCCCGGCTACCATGACCCTCCCGGACACGGTCATGTTGGCCGATCCGAATATCACGGCGGAGGCCACTCCGGATGCTATCCGTATCAAGTCCTCCCACCGGATCAACCCTAAGGACACCGGGGCTGGAAGGTCTATATTCGGACCTACAACAAGGGGCACGGCACGGTCGATCGCCGCGAGCATGTGGCCTTCCTCAACATGTGGCTCGACCACTTTTTCTTCTGTGGGGTCGGTGTGAGCCCCACAAACAATTTTCTCGCCGATAGCCGATAGGTTGGCCGACAGCTATGCCCTTCCCATGGGCAAGTATCTTCCGGGATCGGCGTACCTCCTTCTTCACCGGGTTTCGGTGGAGTTGCGCTCCGGCCGATCGGTCAAGAACCTGGGTGGCCCTTGGTGGTTTATCCAAATGTGGTTGTCCCTTCACACCACCAAGGCCATCGATCCGGACCTCGGTGTGCTCACCTTCCCCGGCAACTACGCCGAATCGGCCACGCCCGGATCCGGTCGGTGCATCTCTTTCGGGGAAGCATTATCCATGGCACCGGGGCTTCACCCACTTGCTTGTGGCGGTCGATAAGTTCACCAAGTGGATCGAGGCTCGAGCTATCGGCAAGATTCGATCCGAGGAGGCGATCAAGTTCTTCCTCGACATCGTCCACCGCTTCGGTGTTCCCAACTCGATCATCACCGACAACGGTACGCAGTTCACGGGGAAGAAATTCCTCAAGTTCTGCGACGACTACCACATCCGGGTGGATCGGGCGGCCGTAGCCCACCCCGAGACCAATGGCCAAGTCGAGCGAGCTAACGGCATGATTCTACAGGGGCTCAAGCCCCGCATCTACGACCGCTTGAAGCGTTTCAGCGGTCGATGGGCGGCAGACTGCCGGCCGTCCTCCGGAGTCTTCGAATACCTCCAAGCCGGCAACCGGCAACACACCGTTCTTCATGGTCTACGGCTCGGAAGCAATCTTGCCAACCGACCTCGACTACGGCGCCCCCGGAGTTCGCGCTTTCGACGAGCAAGGAAATCGAACAGCGCTCGAGGACGCCGCCGACCAGCTCGATGAAGCGCGCTATGCTGCGCTCCTACACTCGCCAAGTACCAACAGGCGCTTCGACGATACCACGATCGCAACGTCGGGAGCCGAGGCTTCAACGTCGGAGACATGGTGTTATGCAGGGTGCGGAGTAGCAAGGACCGCCACAAGCTCTCCCCCTTGGGAGGGACCCTACATCGTCGCACGCGTCATTCGGCCCGGCTCCTACAAGCTCAAGACGGTGGAAGGTCGAGAGCCGACCAACGCCCGGAACATCGCACGGTTACGTAAATTCTACCCTTAACTTGCGTTCGTTCTTTTACTTCCAACGATCGCCCGCTCGGTACGGTGATCCTCGACCTCTACTCGGAGGTCGACCCTCACTCGGGGCTGGAAGGCGGGCGATACCCACGATTTTTCAAAAAAATCGCTAACACGCGCGTTACTTAGTTCTTTTTGCGAACAAAATCTGTTAAGTCCTTCTTGACCTTGGATTCGAATCTCAACGACGAACAAAGTAAGTCGCGAGCAAACGGACTCACGAGTCTAATAGGTCGGAAGGTCGAAGCTCGAGCACCCCAGCGGTCCTAGGAGACGCTCACCAAAACGACTAAGTCTAGCGAGGCTCGGGGACTCAAACTTTGCGAGTCAAAGAGATAAATGAAAAGGCCAAGACAAATTTAAGTCGAACTTAAAATTAAGAGCAAGACCTCGACGGGTCGAGCGCAGAGCAAACTAAAAACTTAAAGTAATTTACATACGAGGGGACAATGCCCCATTGTTCATAACAAAACGAAAATAAAAACTAACCCCCTAGTTCATCTACATCTTGGGGAGGGGGTCCTCCTCGAGCTTTGCAGCGAGGGAATCGGCGTGCGCACGGGTCTCGGTCTGCAGCGCCTCTAGCTCGGCTCCGACGAAGCCGGGAACAAGCCCGGAGCTTACGGCCCCGAAGTCAAGGCCCTCGTAGTGCGACGCCGGCACCGTAAAGGTCGCGCGCACACCGGAACGCCTCGCCCCTCGGACCACCGCGCCGATCCGCTCCGACAGGGCAGCCTCGACACGCCACTCGACCTCGACATCGGCGAAGGCACGCCCCAAGGCGGCGTCGAGCTCCCTCCGGGACGCCTCCGCCGCGACCAGCCTTTGCTCCATCCCTACATCATCGAGAGAGTTCGACATTAGAGACTCGAGCTTGAGAAACTAAGAAAATGCTAAGGAATTCTAGAGATCGAAACGAGTAAGATCTAAACTCTTACCTTCCTTCTCGGCCCTCCGCTCCCGGAGCTCCCCGAGGTAGCCGGACGCGGTCCGATGGGAGACCTCCGCCGCGGCCTCGGCTTTCGCCTCGGCTCACGCTCCGCCCGGAGCGCCTCATTGACCCTCTCCACCGCCGAAGCGGCTTCTCGGCCACGGCCGGCGAGGCCAAGGCCACCTCCTTCGCGCGGCGCGCCTCCGCCGCCTCGCGCTCCGCCGCTTCCTTTGCCGCCCGTAGCGACTCCGCCCGCGCGAGCGCTTCCTCAAAGCGGGCGCGGGCTTGACCAACCGACTCCACGAGCTCGTCCGCCCCGACTCGAGTCGAGACAGGAACTCGCGCACCACCGGTGTGAGTCCGCCCACGAAGTCCGACAGCTTCCGCTCCGGAGGCGACTCGGAGCGCGGCCGGATTCTCGCCGGCGTCCCTCCCGTTCCGATGGTGGCCGTCGTAGCCGCCACTTCGACGCCGAGCACTCCTCGCCTTCGCGGCTTACGCCGCCGAAGAAGTTAATGACTTTCGAAGAGTCGTGGCCGGAGCCCTCCTCCTCGGCGGCACCGCACGCTTGGGCGCGGGCCCACCATCACCAAGCTCGCCCTCGCGAGCACGCTTCCCGGCGGACGCCTCCGGGTCGACCGCCTTCCGTGCCTCCTCCTCAACGGGTTCCGCGAGGGCCTCAAGGTCGAGGGAGGACCCCGCGGCGCCCCCTCCGCCGGGCGCACCAGGTTTAAGGACATCGACGCGCGCGTCCGCGTGTCGAGAGGCCCGCTCGCCGGCCGCAGCGAGTTCAAGGACATCGACATGCACGTCCGCATGTCGACCTTCCTCGCCGCTCCTCACGAGATCGGGAACGGTTCCGCCGGACTCTTGGGCTCGCAACGCCTAGGCCCGAGAACCTTGCGCGAACACCACGTCCGCGGGTCCGGCGGAGGGAAGACCTCGCAGATCTACGCCATCCGCCGCGCCGTCCCCGGCGCCGTTGGCGCGCGGTTAAGGTCCGTCTCGCCTTCGACTAGCTCGGCGATCATCTCCGCCGTCTCCCTTGCATCGGCAGCAAGATCTCCCGTGAGGTCGACGACCCGTGGTCCGATCGGAGGCTCCCCGCTAGTCCTTGTCCCCTCTACGAGAGACGCCTCCTCAATCCGGGAGCTCGACCCACCTTCAAAGGTCGCGGGCTGCCTCGAGGTCCCGGCCGCGAAGGCCGAGGAGGAGGGGGCCGAAGTCTCGAGGGCCGAGGTGACGGCTCGGTGGGAGCGGACGTACGGGGTCTCCCCGTCGGTCTCGAACTCACCGGCTCCGCCGTCATCCTCGGAGTCCGTGGGAATGGGACTCGAGGCGGTAGAGGTCGTGTTGGGGTTTAACCTCGCCGCCTCGTACGCGTCCCTCTTCCTCCGACGCTCGGCGTCCCGCGCCGCCTTCTCCGCCTTGAGTCGCGCGGTCAAGTCTTTGGCTGCCTTCCCCTCGGCTCTGCTCTTCCGCGGCCCGCGGACGGTTAGCCTCCCTCTCGCCCGCTCCTTCGGGGAGCCGCAGCTCGGGGCGCCGGGTGAGCGAGATCCAGGTGGACTACGGAAAGAAGAGCGGATAAGCAAGCGATACCAAAAAACACGAATAACAACGGAACGAAGGAGGTCGAGACGACTTACCACGTCGAGTGCTTGGGGATGCGGCTTCATCTTCGGGGCCCCGGCGACGGGCCAGGCCCGCGCGGCTGTACCGAACGCACTCCGAACGCGCAGCGCGACGGCGTCGTCGTTCGGCGGTTGCAGCGCCATCACCGTGTCCGAGATGCGCCGGTCGTCTGTTCAAAACCCGATGCATCGAGCATCGAGCGCCGCATCGGCGGCGCGAACCTCCGCCGGTGTTAGGACCCCACTACCACCGTCGCGTCAACATCAAACCGGCTCGGATGCTTGGATCGCCTCGATCATCGGGTCGATCCGGTCCCGGTTGGTGCGGGGGCAGCCCCACTTCCACTCCGCCGGAACTTCTTCGAAGACTCGGCCCTCGAAGGCCGAGAACGGGTGCGCCGGGTCTTGGTACAGGTAGAACCACTTCGGGTGCCACCCCTGGTTTGACGAGGGGGTGGTCACCGTAATGTAGTCCCTCCCCGGTCTCTCTTCATAACAATCCCCGCGCAGCTGACATGCGCGGGAACATCCTCGCCGGTGGAGTTCCGCCTCCGGTAGAGGTTGATGCGGAAGTAGTACCTCCACAGGTCGAGGTTGGGCTCCATGCCCAGGAAACCCTCGCAGAGAGCCACGAAGGTGCTCAGCTGCTGGATCCCGTTAGGGTTCGGATGCTCGAAGCTCCGGCTTGTTCCGGAACATCGTGGCGCGGAGGAAGTCGCCCCCGGCGTCCCCGGGCCCCGCTCGTGGAAGTGCACGAAGGACACGACATAGCCCTTCGGGGGATTGGGGCGCGACTCGTTGCCGGTGAGCGCCCACCACTTTTCCGGGCCGCGCTCACGCAGCAAGCCTTGGGCCACCAACAGCTCGAGGTCAGCCCTCATCGTCGTGGAGCGGGTCCAAGTCGACATGGCGAAACGAAGGTGGGAAGATTCGGGCTGCGCAAAGATGGGGGAGAAAGCTAGGGCTCGGGAGGACGGAGGCGGGAAGGGCAAGAAAGCTTTGGGAAGACGACGGCACGTGAAGGCAAAAGACGCGGCGGGATCAGCTTAAATAGGCGGTGGCGTCGAGTAGACGCGCCTCGTCGGTTTCGCTGCGGGCCCCACGATCGCTCCTCCTTAGGTAAAGACCCTTAACTCTCCCCCTCCCCGATTTTCACGCCACCTTCTCCGGGCACGCCACCCCGGTGCCCGTACTAAGCTGCGGGGGGGGGCGTGGGGCCGCCACTACCGAGGGAAAACCGAATCTTCACCACGCCGGCCCACCACCGCACGCCGGCGAAGAGATAGGACGCGCCTCGATTCCCGGGATATGGAAGCCAAGACGGTAAAACCGCCACGCTCCCCTCTCGTCTCCCCTGTCAATTCAAATTCTCTTACATACCGACATAGGTGAGGAAGGGCACGCACCCCGAGGAGGTCCCTCGACCTCCTACCTACCCGCTTCAAGGTCGACCGCCCGACCTCGAAGCTCGACCGAACCGAGGCTTGACCTCGAAGGTAAGCGGGGATAAAAGGCTGAAAACCGCCTCGACGGCCCCACCGAGCCGAGGTTCCAAGGCTGGCCCCGCACCTCGAGCATGTAAAACCGAGCCGGGAGTGTCATCGATGGGTCCACCTAGTGACCGCGACCCACGCGCGCAAGCGCAACGGGCGTCGACCGAACACGTTCGAGTCCGCATCGACCTCGACTAAGGGGAGTCTCACCGCAGAGATGCATCGAGCCCCCGAAACCTATCTAACGGTTTCGGGTCCCAATCAAGGGCGACCGCACGGATTAACAAAGTTGTCCCCCGGCGGGCCGGACGGAATCCCTCGACGGGAAACCGCAACTTCACTCGAACTTTTCCTCGCTATTGAGCTCACCGAGCCTCGCGTGTCGGCCTTTCCGGGCAAATCGCGGATCTGCTCTACCCTCCGTCGTACGAACGCGACGCGGACGGAGAAGTCGACTAAGACGTACCACCTCACGACCGGCCATCCGCACCGCACGGGGGCTCGGGGCCGGCAACGTAAACACGAGGTCCAACGGCGGGACCGTAATTCATCCGCGCGCGATTCGGCCAAAGCATAAGTCTTCGACTTATCCTCCGGCTCGGGGCTACCATCCACCGGACGCGCTCGCGCGCATCCGGCGGATAAACATCTTTCATGAAAGCAAATTGAACGCGACTCCCCGCGACCTTAGCGGACCCCCGGATGACTCCACGACTCACCCGGGGCTCGGGGCTACTGTCGGGGAGAAAGATTAGCGCTGCCACGTGGCAGCTGCTGGACCCACTTAATAAGGGGTTAGCGCCCGGAACACGACGCCACGTCGGCGGGACGAGGTCGGGCCCACTCCCGTACAATGCCGTCGAAGAATAGGCCAAGGGGCGACGGGCTCGACCTTGCCCGCCCGACTCGAGGAAGCTCCGCGCCGCGCGACCTTGCTCGCCAAACTCGAGGAGGCCCGCCTCGCACGACCTTGCCCGCTCGACCCCCGAGCTCGACCGCCGAGCTCGACCTCGAGGCTCGACTACCAACCGCATTAACTCCACCCACCCCGGCGCCCGCGCGGGGTCACTCGGAAATCATTGGCGGGGGTTCGCCCCCCATCCCTCCTGTCACCACCTGCTCCCGTCGAGCCACGCCGACGGGACGTGCCGTCCCCGTGCCGCCCCGTAGCCTCGACGAGCTAGCGTAGACCGAAGGCTCCGGGGAAGCCATCATCCACTAACGTACGACGGTACGATCTCTCCCGTTATACCCGTCGACGGTGTAGTTCAAGGTCGGGCCCGAGTTGCACTCCGTCCCGCACGACCTTCGCTAGGAAGCTCGAGGCTCGCCGAATCGCCTCGCGACCTCGACCTAGGGCTCGCCATCAATGCGCCCGACAGGGAAGGACCGTCATGGCATGTCTTCTCCAACCACTCTACCATGACGCCATCCATGGCTCCGCCAAACGTGGAACACTCCATCCCGACGAAGCGAGCTACGGGAGCGATATGACCGCCCGATCAACCCACTCAAGCACGCACGAGGAAGAAGACCGACGGGACAAGCACAAGCGGTCGGACGAGTCCACGGCTACTCTCTCTCTCTCTCCCGTAACTCGAGCTTCATCCCCGTGACTATAAAGGGGTGGAGCCTCTAACTCTCTAGATAGGTTTGCCTACGCACGTCTAAACACACACGCATTCACACGCATTCGCCCGTCACACTCATCATCCGGGACTTGGAGCACGCTCCTCTCCCACCTCCGTTGTACGTCGTTGTTCATTTGACGCAAGGAACACGAGCGCCGCGACACCACCCCGCCGGACGTAGGGAGCTTTCCCGAACCAGCCTAAAACCCCTCGTGTCTTCCCTTGTGTACCATCCGGCCTAAAGCGCGCAGTCCCAGGACAAATTCTACAGCCGGTGGTTCGAACACCGACAATCGGTCATTTCTTTAAAATTAATATCGAGCTAGAATGATGTGGACATGTGTCAAATTTAAAACAAGTGAGTGGAGAATAACATCAAACACTCACATTAGTAATTTAGACACCATAAGAAGTTCATAGGGCCTAATGAAATTTACACTTTACATCAAAGTTAATAATAAGTGAGTGGGGAATGGCAGTGGCCATAGACACCATCATCATAAATTCATAGGACCAATCAAGATTTACATATCATCTCATCCAAACTCTACTTTATCTCTTTGGGCGTGTATAGACGGTAAGATTAGAGAAAGTCAACTTTGTTATTTATTTATTTGTGTATATGATTTTTAGGATGGTCAAATTTTGTCAAGGGATTTGTTCCCTATTATACGAGCATGAGCTCCATCTTGTGGTGCATAATTAGGACACACTCAATGACCATGCCTCGTGAATTTATTAGAAACCTCGAGAAGGGGTTTTGGTTTATCCAATTGCATGCATGCATGTTCCTAAACTTGTGTGGCATTCTGATCTAAATCCACAACACATAATACTAAGACAGATCTAGGTCCTTGACCTTTTCAAAGGAGGCACTAAATATTCAAATCACATGAACCTAAAACTTTGAACTATGGATCTCAGTGTTACTCAAAATGCCTCACTCGAATAGTTGAGGGACTTAGATGTGCACTAATTTGAGTGTGGACCAAGATGAGAATGCGAGAAAAGTTTGGGAACACTTCATGCATTTCATTCTATAATTAAAAAAATATCCTTGGATGGTAATATATTTCTTTTTGGAATCTCTTTTATTGTACAAAAATACATAATAGTATAATCATCAAATCATTGATATTTTCATATATGTTTCTAGATAAGAGAACTAAATCTCGAGAGTCTGCTTTTAGTAAGCATAAGGGTTCAATCAATCAAACCTACAGCTGGATATGCGCCCACCCTAGTTTGAACTCTAACTAAAATCAAACCTATGTGTCAAAAATCCATGATTAGCTAGATTATTCAATCAATATGTATGGAGAACGATATAAGTCTTGTTAGTATAACAATTATTTTTTCAATGTCATGCACTAGAATGACATGTATATAGGAACAATCCATAAACACTAGAATATTTGTACATCCATTTCTAAAATCTTGTATTTGTCACTATGTAAGATTGAGAGTTCATGGACGAATGGTTAGGCCATGACACTATATTCAATATTAGGTAAAGTATAAGATTGCTACTTAGTCTAGTATAATCGAGCTGATGGTATACCATATTATATTTGAAATGAGGATTAAAACTCCAACGTCAAACTATAGTAGGAACGAGGAACACACATACCTTGCATGAACTACACAAATATCAAACACATTGAGGCTTAGAAATTTTCAAAAATGAAATATAAAATATCATTTGTCAATTCCTATCTACTGAAATGTGTTTTGTCCATTCTTACATACTACTCTTTTTCTCTTCACATATGTTTTAAAGGACTTACTTGAGCATGCCATGAAACTACATTCTACATTTTCAAACTTGATTTTTTATATTATGCCTTTTCATTATTTTAAAATTCTAAATATGGATAATTCAAAATTATATCCATTGTTCTTTCAATATACTTTGTTTCATGAGAAAGAACTCCAGCACGCTGCGTAGACACTGTGTGTATTGTTCTAGTGCTCCCACCGGGTTAGGTGCTCCCGTGCTCCCACGGTTAATTTACACTATATAACACTTGCGAAAAATTGTAACAAAAATATGTATAGATAGGGAGTGTTATCTTCTATCATCATGTAAAAGCATAGTTGCAACAATTAATTGTGCAATGCGCAACAAAAAAGAGAAATCAACGTTTGAACAGTAGCGGGTTGCGGGTCTAATATGAACAGTTTCAACACGCAACTATTGAAGCTGATTTTCTCTTTTTTGTTGCGTCTTGTAGACAAATATGTTGCAGATGAGACTTTGCACGATTGTAGATGACAACATGCACTATACACTCATATTTTTGTTTGAATTTTTTGTAAGTTATTTTTTACATTTTTTATATGTGAGAGCATGGGAGCACCTAAGGTGCTTTGATATGTTCTCATGGGCGAGAGGATTGAAGTGCCTTTGTCAAGGCAGCCCAGGAGGA
>JAUNZO010003944.1:0-195645 GCA_031894775.1 Chloris gayana | reverse complement strand
ACCAGCCCGTTACTTGTGCCCAGCCCAATGTTTGCCGCGTGCGAGATGCGACTATTCGAGGTCAATGACCACGGCCTGCCCAGCATGGATCGACTCTTCTCACCAGTAATGGATTTCTTTTGAGACCTTAATGGACCGGTACTTTTGGACACCCGGCGCCTCCTAAGGCCTCTTTTAAGCTCGGCCCAACGGGAGCTCGATTGTGGTGCCAAATAGGAGGCCCGAGGAAAATAATGGCACGATTGATTTCTTTTCCTTCTTTCGTAAATGTGAGCGTCGTAGATTTCTGTGAACTTGATTTTGTTCTAGGACTTCTTTGGCACAAACACCAATCCTTGTACGAGGGTCCGCGACAGAAACAGACACTGAAATCTCAATGCATGACTGAAATTGCCGATATCAACTTTCATCACATGGATCCATTATCACATCCATAAAGCTCAACATATCCTGTTCATTGCTGTCCTGAGGCCTCAAAACACAAAACACCCAACGGTGCAGGTAAGACATCCAGGAAAAGGCATGAGAATTGGGGACACCAGGATCACATTCCAACACCAGCACACCCAAACATGAAACATACTGCTTCCGAATCAGAATCTTCAAGTCATGAAATGCTCAGTTTGTACAGGAGGGGAAAGCCGAAAGAATCATATATGGTACACTGTTATTACATACCCAGCAGGGTTTCACCAACACACTCCAGCTACAAAACACTACTAACTCCTGGAGGCCAAATCTTTGTTGAATCAATCAATCCTCACGAACGAATCCTATGTCGGGTACCTACACCATGCTGGATCGCAGCAGCATAGCAGCAGCTACACGATCAGGCCAGCATATTGCATAAAGAAGCTGGCTCTCTACTCTAGAAAATAACCCACTAGGTACATCAATCTATGATGGGAATGTCTTGGTCAGGAGAATTAGGTCAGCTTTTGTACAAACATCTTGCCCTTCTACCAGAAATACAGCTATCAAACTAGCTCAGGAGCATCATTCTTTGGATGTCATGCCTGAGGAGAAGAAACACGCCTCCCAAATCAGCTCCATATGAAGTGGCCCACTTATGGGTGAAATACCAACAAAAATAGGGTCAATGACAGAGTGACAGAACTTCATGTTACAGTGCTGTGAGTGATTCCAGGGAGATCACAGGTGGAGGTAGAGCTAGAAGCAAGGTTCTATATATTGCCTCAGCACAAGGAACGTTGAATCATGAATGCCAAGCCTGTGGGGAAAAAAATATCTATTCAGAGTCATGCCACTTGATTCGACAAAATCATAAACTACTATCCATCAAGAAGGCTGCAGCTGCAGTATAAAAATCTCACCCAACAAATTTCATATCATAATTAGCACTGTAACATAGAAAGTTGATTGCTCCAAACAAATATGCAAAAAATGTTATCTGAACCATCTAGCATACCAAATTACAAAAAGCTTGATGGCTACTCTATTTTCCGTTACTAACTCTTAATAAGCATTGATTATTCTGCTTCGGACATATTCAACTTCTACATGCATCAAGTATATATAGAAATACTGAAACAGCTACGGGAAATATTTCGCCAATATACTGCATGGATTCAATGTATGTCAGTCTGATTTGACCTACTTTGTTACTTCCACTTCATAGAAAATCCACTTTTAAGGTGGATACAATACCTATACGTCAATATTAGCTTAATTAGCATCACTCATCGTTCACAAAAGTATAACCGTCAATCTACACTTAGTAGGTTCTCATGGAAAGTCAGAACTAAATATATTTGGAGACAATCTTAACAGCTATCCTACAACCTTTTAAGAGGCACAGAGAACATTATTTTTTCCTTCGATTTTTTTTAACATCAATTCAGTTATTTGAAAAGAATCTTCATCTAGTTTGCAGCAGCATATAGAATAAACAGGGAACCAAGACTAAAATAATTGACAAGTTTCCACTAGAAGCAATTATCAGAATGTACCACAAGACCAAATGAAGCTATGCAGTTGAGTTGCAGGAGCCAACAAAACATATAGTAGTATGGAAGGAACAAGAATTCAAATTCAGTTAAGTCATACTCATACGAAATGAGCACTTATGTAAGAACATTCTCCCACCAGTTTTTAGATATTGCATTGGTCACTTTAATTTTGAACAAACCAGCATATCTAAGCAGTCAGTTAATCAAACTATTATCCATTTTGTCTGCAGACTCATGTTGAGAACTTGAGATTTCTACTAATCCTAACAGTTAATAGCATTGTATCCTTATTGGTCATTGCCTATATGATATGGCACATGTGCAGTAGACTCTTCATTTTCTCTAAATAAATGGTATGAAACGGAATTGAATCATTGATATTTCAATTGCAGTGTTTGAATGATTGAGTAGAGCTAGGAAACCTACAAGGTTAAAAATAAAAATAAAAAACAAAACAATATTGCAGCTAGGTCAATCAGAAGGCATATGCATATATCCTAAATATTTTCAGAGTGTGCCGCTTTCAGAATATATGCATCTATCCTAAATATTTGCAAATAGGGTGTGGCTAAGAGATATGCACCTATCTTACAACGATGTCTAAATATAGCATTGTGCCAGCATAGATAGAGTAGAAGAGCAATGCCTAGACAAAAATTATCAGATTGTTTCACCATTTTGATATATTAAATTCAATGGGTTGAATGATCCTAAAGAGATTGGCAACCAAACCTGGTTAATTTTGGCATACCTTGAGATTCTTCAAATTGAAGTCCTAAATCAGAAACATCCACAGCTCCAATCATCCCAATCACAAATGATGCAACTCCATTAAGAGCACTTCCTCCACAAAACCACTTTAATGTTGAGGTAGTTCATGTGGGTTCTCAATTGATGCCCTTAATATCATGCCAGCTCTTCGCTTCCGATCATCCTTTTCTTCCTCCTTCAAGAAGGATGGATCTTCCCTCAGATCAGGGGTTCCAGAATTAAGTGCTGCTACTAGAGGCTTTTTGTTAATTCCAATCTTGAGGTGCACTGGCGCTCTCTCCTTCGGAACAATGTTCTTTTGGATTTTATTCTGGTCTGAACCTGTCCCAGCATCAATCTCCCTGAGGGTTGGTACCTGAATGGCTGGTGCAAATGCCTCAAGGACCGAGATCTGCTTCTTCTCAGGAGGCATATCAACCTCGGAGGCGTCCTTCTCTCCAGGTGGCAATGCTGGCTCAAGAAATGGATTTCTCTTGCTCCCAGCAGCCTGTATCTCCTTCCCTTTCTCTTCAGTATCATGCGAAACTGCTGGACGGAACCCATCAGCTCCAGCGAGGGCCAACCTTTGCTGCAAGCTGAGCAGCGACTTCTCAGCCTTCCTGCGTTGCCGAACCTGCTCCACCTTGTCCACCCTATCCTTGGTAGGCGGCGGCTCGACCCACACCTCCGTCCTCACGTAGGTGTGCGGATCCGGGAACACGGGGAGCCACTCCGGCACGTGCCGCATCCCAGTTTCCCTACCGGCTGCAGCGAAGCTGGCGGCAGGCTGCGACTGCGTGCGGGGGATGGGGAAACTGGGCAGCGGGCGCGCGAATGGCACCTCGTCCCGGGAGTCGACGAACATCATGAGTTCCCGAACGACGCCCGAGCCGACGAGGCAGTGGCCCGCGGCGGCCGCGCCCGCGAAGCCGTCGGTGTCGGCGCCCACCTCCTCGAGCGCCTGGATGATGTCGCACTCGTTGGCGAGCGCGCGGCCGGCGAGGTTGGCGTGGAACGCGGCCGACCGGCCCAGGTGGGTAACGTAGCGGAGGACGACGTCGACGAGCGCGTCCACCGCCGACCGGTGTGCGCAGTCGAATCCGGACGCCTCCAGCGCCTGCGCAACCGCCGCGCGCGCCACGGCGCGCCCGAACTCGTCCCCGGTCCCGCTCCCGCCGCCGGTCATATCTCCTTCGCTTCTCCTCGCCCTCGACCCCAACCGGTCATGCCGCCTCAGCACCTGGCCGGCGCGGTTCTCAGATCCGGCCAGAAGTTAGGGTTCAGATCCCGCCGGCTGCGCCACCGCCCCGGGCCAAATCCGCTGGTCTAATCGCGGCACGGCATCGAATCGAGCTCCACCGGCCGGGCCTCGCTGACCGGCTGTTGAGCTCGAATTCGAATTCGAGCTGGTTGGTTCGAATCGGAAGCGAGCGCGCGGTGGTGGGGAGTGATAGGATTAGGCGGGAAATCGAGGAGCGAACTGGGTTTAGGGTTTGGTCGGGCCGGGGGAGGGAGGGGACCGTTGGGGGTTAGGGTTTGGGCTTGGATCCGAGCACGCAAGAATGCGAGGTTGGAGAGAGATGGGGAAGGGTCGAAGGCGGAGAGAGACGGAGACGAAGGGGGTATCTCTTATAGATAGAGGAGGCGGCGGAGATGGATGGATTTTCCCGTGTGCGCGAGGCGGGGTACGCGGAGCCATGGCGTCACACGTGGCAAGGGCGATTGCGTTCGCATCGTGGACTTTTTCCACGGAGGAGTATCCAAATTGCAGCTTGGGCCACAATACAGTCCGGCCCACAAGTGGCTAACATGTCTGTAGAGGCAAATAACGAGAGCAAACAAATAGCCAGTCCATTTAATTGTCCGTGAGTTACACTTCTACACAGTTACAAGAAACTAGTACGAGTTCGAACAAAACTAGGCATAACAGGGATAGCATATGAGAATGCATGCCAACGACAATGATACGCCATCTGTGGCAGCGGGGCATGCCTTCGTCGACAGACCAACCGTAAGTGACCTTGACTGGGGCAAATCCTTGCATTGGACGTCGTAAGAGCTCAGGTTGATTCTGGGTGGACCAGCTTGAACACCTTGAAGCCGTTGTAAGCTTCACCGGTTATGTAAGCGAACATGAACGGTCAATGCGGATGCTGGTGAATCTGAACGCTGCCTGCTGATGCCTGGTTTGCTGCCCGGTTGCTCCCAAAGTTCCTGCGGTTTGACTCCCTCGCGATTCTTGAACCAAACTGCATAAACGTATCAGATGGATGTAGTGTCAAGTACAGTCAAGTATACACGCTGTGTTTGAACTTTCAAACGAAAAAAACTGCCTGTGCTGTATCAAGTGTGAAGGCAGTGAAAATGCAGTGGAACATGATTTTACAATGACACTGAAAGCTATCAAAAGTTTCCAAAGGGGTGTGCCTCCAAAGAATCAACTTTGACAGGTACGCAACAGCTGTGTAAATTCTAAACGTTTGCACTTCTACTACACAGTACAAACACCATTATTTTCTCAAGAATTTCATTAACTACCGGGTACTCTTAATGTCAAAGCTTAAATAACTAGTTAGAAATTTAGAATATGCACCTGGATTGCTCGCTTTGGCTGAAGAGCAGCTTCTTGTAGACCCAGCAGCCTCGCAACCTTGAGCATGATGACAAATATGGAGTCAGCAAAAGGAGATGCCAAATTTTGACAGTATGAGTACCATGCTGTGAGCCAAATATTCATGCATAAAACAAAAGGGAAGTGCAGGCAAGACTTTTTCTAAGGAACATTGCAATTCAGTCCCTCATTGGACATTGGCTACCAGCTTGGTAAATGTGGATTGAAATACAATCTGGAATGTGATGTAAGGAATATAAATTTAAAGGTAAATGAAGTGCAAACCTCTCTCAAGATCTTTTTGTCACCCTTTCCAACTGGTTCATCAAGTTTGGCGATCTCCCACAACGGAATGTCCAGCAAAGTTTGTATCACATTCTCATCAAGAAAGGGGAATCGGGCCTGCATAGTGGATAATAGTATGAATTAGGTACATACTAAAATTTTGTTAATGAGGTGGTGAAGAAACAAGATGTTGTCTTACCTCCTTGCCATGGTCAGAAATGCACCTGTCATCTCTTCCCATATTTCTTTTCCATATTCTTTGCACGTCTAGTCTCATCTCCGCATCTAATGCACTCCAGCTAAAAGTAGCAAAAACTCAAAACACTTGCATTCTAATGCATCTAACAAATAAAGATGATGAGAACGCATACCCTCCAAGCCTGTACTTTGTCCGATGCCTAACATAACCAGCACACTGCTCATCAGCACCAGAACCGACTATAAGAACTCTTGATGTTGACCTGTACTTATAGTGAGAACCATCTAGCAAGTCATTTGCACTGCCATCCACCCAACCATCCCCACCAGCAGCTAACCAGAGGGCGATACCAATGTTTAAATCCTGAAAAATAGATTCATAATTTCAGCTTTGAATAGCTCTATCTTCAGCAAATAAAGATCAAAAGTTGAAGTTTGACTAAATCTGGAAACTTAAGTCCAATCGTAAGTAGAGTGCAAGTATGTAAATAATTTTGCTGATATTTTTTTCAACATTCTAGCACTGTGAAGAAATGGGATTAACATTTCTAACAAAATGATACATACCATATAGGTATTTGAAGGGTGTATGAGTGACATCACATGTTCACTTTCATATTTCAAGTCAGTCAAAGCAGTGTCAATCTCAACAAGACGCCATCTATAAAGAACACAGGGGCAAAAAATATCACTCAGTTTGAAGTGACACAGCAAGTAATGATGCAAAATATAGGACAGCATGCATGAAGCAAATTGATCATCGGCTGAGTGCAGAGGAAATATAATGGACAAGAAACTTATTAGGCTACAGGAATGTTATAAAACTGAGATCAGAACATCATGTACAAGAGTCGCAACCACAATACTCCCTGTGCAACCAACATGGGAATATATAAGGAATCATAGCAATTAACAAAAACCAGATACATTCATTTTTACAAGACACAAGCAGCAAGGACATGACATTTTCATAAGTAAAATCACCTTCGGACCGGGGATATCCTCTGAAGCTCCCTCAGTCCTGCTATCGCAGAAATCCTATCTGGAGCAAGCTGCCCATCAAAACTGACATTTAACAAATCAATTGTCCCTGTTGAAAATATTGATTAGTTCTTTGACATACGAAAATTAGAAACTTCCAAAAATCCATTCTTTTGCACAAATATATAGAAACCAGAATGCCGATGTTGGAAACGAAAAAGTAAAGATAACAGTTGAACATACATTTAGAATCAATGCACTGGTCTAACAATGCTGCAAGTATCATGGAGTCCAAGCCACCAGAGAAAAGGACTGCTATTGGTGCCAAATCTTCATCTCTATGTTTATTTAGACCACTCTGTCCACATGAAAGGACTCAGTGTAACTTGATGTAACAAGAAATACAACCCAAAGAAAGATAAAACTATTTTTAGACAAAGAAAATCTTGGATCAGTTAATTAGGCACCTCAAGTTATTGAATAGCCAAAACCATTAGTGTTATGGGCAGGCAACTGGGCCTTATGGGCCGGTATGCACTGCAGCAGCCCGCTACTGTAGCGGCGGCTAGGTTTAGAGTATATAATACACCCTTAGGATTTGTATGCTCACCTGAAAGAGCGCACTCACATTAGTCCGCAGCATTACAGATTCCCGTAAGGCAGCCAATACTCTGCGTGCTGAAAGGAAATATTATGGTAAGTAAAATATTAATATTAGCAACTCTAATAATTGAATTAGTTCAAGAAATTTCAGTTGTATTAACATTTATTATACCTGATTGTGTTATACAATTTGCTTCATACGAACTAGAATCTGAAGGGAAATCCCTCTTCATGACCCCATTATTTGTATCTTCTTCTGCTTCTCTTGAGTTCATGAGGTTCTGAGACAACCGATGGATCCCTTTGTCAACAGAACAGTTTTCTGCAGTAGGAATTGTCTGTTTCCTCTCCCACTGAATTAATTCATTCAACGAAGAATTATTCCACTCATGTTTCCTAACTTCAACAATACAATTGTCTTTGCCATTTCTGCTGAGGCCTTTCAAGTGGATGCTGTATATCCCACAAGGTAGCTCTTGCCAGTAGCTAGCCATGGTATGGTCAGACATATCAAGATCTGACACCAAACCATTTGCTGCTGAAGCTGTAGTAGAGAAGACGATCATGTATGAGATCGGATTTCTCAAATCAGATGAGTTATCACTATCTAAAGCATGCAGACAACCAGAAACACTAGCTTGGATTGCAAAATCAAATAAGAGTTATCACTGTCAAGCATGTGTACATATAGAAACATTAGGTGCAGGTAAAATTACAGCTGACCAATAAGAGACTCTTGAAAATTAAGCATATCTTACCAGAGCGATTCCTTGCAAATGAAGGTGATACTGATGACAATATGAAGCGAGGATCATCAGCTGTGGGCCAATGCACCAGTAGGCTCCTTCTACCAAACGCATCTCGGCCAAACCACATTATCTTGGAGTCCATCTGGAAGTTCAAGGTGGCAATGTTGTTAGAAGATGAATCGTCGAACAGAGTAGAAATTCGATAATCATCATAATTACCTGCCTGCCAGTATATCAACGCCCATGGGCCCTTGATTGTGGAAAGGATTTGTGGAACTGATTTTCCAACACTTCCACAGCAAGGGCATGCTGTATCTTTATCATGAGCATGGCAGTCACACGAACAACAAGATTCCAGTGAGGAAAAAGAGCTCGGGTGTCATTTTCATCATTGGCAATGTGAATCCCTCCATATATCTCACCTTCAATACAAATTAACTAGTTCAGTAAATACATAACTGTATAGGACAGCAATTGGTCAAGAAACAGAAGCAGCAATACATCAAGCACAAGAGCATTATTACCATTATACACAAGAACATTTCCGGAGGCGGATCCCAGCGGCTGCACAACCGGCTCAGCTCCCCTGAGATGCAGCGTTGCCCCAATGAACAATAACTCGGCAACAACATTGTCACTCACGCGACCTCCATCCTCCACACCACTATTACTGCCTTCACGCCCTGCGACACGCAATAAACGCAATAAGAAATGACAGAAATTTCACTCGAATCCTTGTGCATATGGGAATCACCATCAACCTAGAATGGAGCCGTCCGCGCAAAGCTGGAGCCTCTCGCAGCCAAGGCTATCCGGACCTCGCCTCCGCAGGGCATCCTTGAGCTCATCCACCGATACACCGGATCCCTGCACTTGCCGTACAAGGCAGCAAGTCAGCCTAGACCAGCTAGGGTTTAAGGATTGCCAATCGACAGTAGAATAAGGTACTGGTCTACTGGGTCTACTGATTGACAAGGGTTTTAAGTTCAGCCAGGTGCTTGTGAGGTCGCTAAGGATGTTCATAGAAATACCTCGCCGGAGGTCCTGGTTTCCTCCGATGAGCCATCGCCGGCGGCGCCGGCAGAGGGGACGACGAGTAGGCGATCGCCGGAGAGGACGAGGGATATGCCGCACATCGCTGGAAAAAGTGGGACTGGCTGTTCGCCGTCCTTCCGCGGAAGAAGGCTGGCGGCTGCGGCGGCGCGGCGGGTTGAGCTTCCGCGGCGGCGGAGCTAGAGTTGGAAGCTGAGGTGGGCTCTGGCTGTGGTCGAGGCTTTGATTGCGGCCTGGTGAGAGTCTGGGCCAAAATTTGGGCCGGTCCCACACAGCCGTGGCGAGGGCCGAAAGCACAGTACAGTCTCAAAAAAAAATTATGATGCAAAAAAAAATGTTAATAATACCATGATAAAGGGTCTCAACAGATTCGAATTGTGTTTTCCTAGGGAAAGCCCAATTAATTTTGTATATCCTTGAAGGGTTTTCTTCCTTTTTCATTGTTCATTCATTCATGGTAAGGAGTATTCACCAGCACAATGAAGCACAAATTATTCTTTTGGTTGATCATTAAGGACATGGTTAACACTAGATATATGCTTAGGAGAAGGAATATGGTTTGGAGTCATATACTTGTGAGCTGGAGCATTTATTTCTGAGGTGTAACTTTGCCAAGCTATGTTGGGGGTAACATTGGTGCTAGAGTTCTAAGGGCCAATTTGCATCCCTGAATCTTATTAAGGCTCTAAAGCGTCAAATTGGGCTCCCTTTTTCAATGAAAATCATCATTCTCATGACTTGGTCCATATGGGTGACTAGAAACAAATGGATTTTTGATAATATTGATCCAACAGTGGTCATATGCAAAGAGAACTTCATTAAGGAACTCAGATCGCCGTTACACAAAGCTAAGCTAAAATACTTCCTAGAATTGAAGAATGGATCGGCTCAATATAATCTTAGTTAGTCATCATCTCACTACTACTGCTAATTACAGTAACCTAGTCATCAACGTAATTACATCATCTGGATATGAAGCAAAGAAACTACTAATAACTAGTATTAAGCGATCGATGTGTGAATGCATGGAGAGGTCCCAGCAGTGATCCCTCATCGTCAGGGATCATCCTCATCTACCTACGCTTGTAATACTAGCAGTAGTGTCGTCTCTCTGCCGCGGCCGTGGGACCAATCGATCGGTTTTGCACTTTTCGATTCATGCTTACCTAGCTGATTAAGGCGATTATCGCGGTCGGAGGTCATAGCTTCAGACAAAAACATAGTGTTTTTGCTGGATCGCTTTAACACGTGTACGGAGGTGGCCGTCGGTGTCGGTGTGTGGAGAGGCACATGCCCCTGTACTCACAAAAGTCACACTCTTTAAGGCATTTGAGTCCCAAGTCCACGACAAGCTAATTTGATCTCATATATCTTGCTTATTGGCTGAGCTCCCATCCTCACTCTCCTCCATCTATTTCTCTCTGATGTTGGATGTGACAGTTTGAGAAATATTCTCCCGGCCTGCCTGGTCCATGCTCTGCACATGGAATCTCTGCAGGGAGCAGGGGATCGATCACTTTGCTACTGTACTGCGCTTTCACACACACGAAACCTGCTCCTCCTCTCTGTGCCCGCTGCATTTTTTTTTCTTTTCGTTACAAATAGATAGTATATAGCAGTACAGGGCAGGCTCACAGTGTGACTATAGAATACAAGGGATACGAGAAGCATCATTTTACATCACAGGCTTCATATTATTTCATGCATTGCAGCTCCATCCCCTAGCTCCCTCCAGCTCACCTGCTGAAACCCGTAGCGTGCATGCGTGTTCTCAACTGAACCAAGAAGTCACTACTTTTTTTTGAATGAAACCAAATCGCTACTTTAGGATACCAGCCAGCAGAATCATCACACATCCGGCGTCGATGATTTGCACATACCAAATTCGTCGTCCATTCCCAGATCCATCAAACCGGCGTGGATCTCTCATCAGCATTGCAGCCAGTAATATAAGCGCGTCAACATTTCGCAACAGAAAACAACATCCCCTCTCCCTAGCTAGCTAGCTAGCCCTACTATTCTGGGTGACTGTTGGGTCCTCTCCATCTCATGCATGACCATGACTTGTTGACTTTGTGCAACAAAACTGGTCTTTAGTTAGCAGGATCGGATATGATGGGATGGCAGGGAAAGATTGAAGAGAAAAGCTAGAATGAGCATATGTCCCTATGTTCACTAAAGTATTTCTCAAGATTGAATTGGAGACGCAATGGCGTACACACCGCATCTGTTTCTCCATCTCTGCTTGCATTTTATTTCTTCCTGATGGAATTCATGGAGGAATGTCGTTGCAGACGGACGGACCGGTCAACAAACAGCTCTATACACTGCAAAAGCACGAGGTGCACAAAACAGATCGACATGGAAAAAGGTCCGTGTAACCATCAGTTTGCTACTTGGCGAAGGAGTCTGCTGCAGCAAGTACAACACAAAGCGCTAAGGTATGCGATTTGTTGGTCTCTGCAGGTACCAGGACAAGTCTCAAGGCGATGAAACCAGCGCAGACCGGGAATCGACCAAGACCGGCGATGAAGCCATGGCGCGGTCCATTGCCGGCGAAGCGGGCTCCGATGCGGTTCACCCTCGGGGATGTTCCGGCACAATCTCATGCGGCTCGGTTTAGGTCCGAGAGTGTGGCCACTCGTGGACTGGTGCTACGCAGCGGTCTTAGAGGTCATCTTCTCCGACGTCGACGCCGACGTCGACGAACGGTTGGCCGGTGGAGGATTCAAATTTTGAATCCCGTCGACCGTGGAAGCGGGATCCCGGAATCGGTCGAGTAAAGCATTTACGCTCCTGGGCCGGGCCGTACGGTTCTCTTGCGGAGGAAAGGAAAGACGGTCTAGTTCGAGCTCGCAACAGGCCGGTGTGAACTCTTCATGCGCGCCGGGAGGCCACGGGCACTTGCCAAAGTCAAACTCCGTTCGCCTTCCGCGTGCACGTCGCCCGCAAGCGACGCCTTGGGTCCTGCAGACATTCACTCCGCCTCGGTTCTTGAATCCACGTCGAGCTTCAACGCTGCAACGAAGGCGGTGGATCCTGTCCTCGGTGGAAAAGCCATGGCGACGGGCGGCCGTTATGGCTATCGGCCGAACTCAGCCATGGGAGAGGCCGGGGCCGAACATGGCTGGAGATGAGAAGGAAGACAATTGCGGCGGAGGCGGTTTTCAAGGTGCTGGGTATGATTTCGACCCAAGATACGGTGGATACGGCAACGACAACCGTGGGTGGCCGCGGCCGGGCTTCCGTCCTCGTGGTTCCAGGGCCTTCATGCCTCGCCGCGGAGGGATGACGGGTCGCCCGGGTCGCGGCGGCTCGTCCGGCCGGCATGGCGGACCACAAAGGGGGTCGGGGTGGAGGTTGTGGCCCGGCTCCCTTGTACCAAGCACCGGGGGCTCCAGCGTCAACAAACAGCCCCAGGTGACGACGGCAACTCCGGCGGCGCAGCTGGTGGTGCTCGGGCCGACCCGTCATCGATCAGCTATAGCATAGAGGCACAAGCGGTGAAGTGGGGGACTCGAGGGTGAGGAAGGTGAAGTGGAAGCTGCAAAGGGAGGAGCAAAGTCCAAGAATTGCAGCCGCTGCACACAAAGGGCCATGTTGCCGCCGAGTGCACGACCAAGCTGTATTGTGTGTCTGTGCGACGGGCATGACCATGTCAATCACAAGTGTTACTTGCTTCGGCAGCCAAGACCGGTTGCTCATGCGGTCGGATACTCGGTGACGGGGCTGGGATTCTACCATATTCCCCACCCACCCCTTTCGAGGAAGAAAGACTCAAAGACAATGCTGGTCAAGGTTGTGGGCGACACATTCAATATTGAACAAGTTGTGGTGCAGCTCCAGCGAATTGTGCCCGGAAAATGGAAATGGGAGCCTACGGCTCATGAGAAAGACTCGTTTGTGGTACCCTTTCCCTCAAAGACGGAGCTACAACGGGCCATTGCGTTTGGAAGTGCGGATGTTAAAGTAAACGGTGTATCAAATGGGATGCGGCTGATTTTTTAAGAATGGCACTCCGAGGAGGAAGGATATCTTCTGCCTAAGGTATGGATTCGGGTCACCGGACTGCGTAAAAATCTAAGGGAGTTCTTAAATCTGTGGGCAATAGGCACATTGCTTGGCTCCACTCAAACGGTTGATATGGAGATCACCCGAAAGAACAATTTTGGTTGGATTTTCGTGGCTGTTTTGGACCCCAAGTTGCTCCCTCCAAAGGTTGATGTTGTCATAGGTGATCATTACTTCAACCTGAAATTTGAAGTTGAACCCATGGGCTTTGATGAGTACGGAGATGAAGTGGAAATGAATCTGAACGATGGTGATGACAATGGTAACCAAGATATGGATGAAGATGCTCCTAACAGAAAAGATAGTGTAGATAGGGAAGTGAAGAGGTACCGGAGTGATATGGTGGATAGCGAGAAGAGCCAAGAAACAAATCCCTCAAACATGGATGCAACTAGTAATGCACCCAACAAAACTGCACCCACCTTGTCAATAGAACAACGTGCAGCCATGGAGGCAAAAATTCAGAAAATGGCAGATGATATCATGGAAATGGCTATGAATCGTACCTTAGCGGAGTGTGCCGATAAGGTGCTTGCTGAGGACGATAATTTGCAAGAAGATGAGATGCTAGATGAGGTCACATCAGATGAGAACAAGGACTTGCTCGGGGAGGCTGAAAACAGGGATGATACTTTGATGTTTTCTCAAACCGAGCACGCCGGGGCTGATGTTGACTCATGGTCTATGACTAAACATGAACATCAGGCAGCACAAGAGGTAGAGGGGACTGTTCTAACCTCTCATTTCAATGATATGTTGAACAGGAATGTGGAAGAAGAAGTCCATGGTCTCCCAGCACACTTGGACAATGAGCCTATGCGTGACGTGTTCACGGCCCCGCAAACTCAGGCCGATGCGGAGGACGACAAGGTGCTTGAGTGGCCGCTGCAAGCTAGGGGTCAGTCCAAGCATGTGGACGATCCGGCGTACGGTTCAGCACCACCAAAACTGGGACGTGAACAGCATGGAGCGAACGAGAACCAGCAGTGGCCGAGGTGCAGTGCGGCTAAAGCTGCTGCCCTTGTGGCCGCTGCAGGAATCAATGAAGCCGTAATCTCTCCATCGCGCTCAAGTCCGCGGCTAGCTGGAGGAATCGATAAGAATGTCCTGGACAAGGCTACGAAGAGAGCAGCATGGAAAAACTTGGACCGGCCAGAAGGTAACACTTTGTCATTCTGTTCTTTTCCTGAGCCTATTATTTCTGCTCATATTTCTAAGCTAGGAGTATCTATCAGCTCTTCACATAAACAAATTTCAGATTACATCTCTTTACTTAAAAGTGTAGAATGGCATCGTTTTGAAGCTAGGAATAATAGATGTGTAGAAAACCTTAGCTCTGATTTTAATGGGACCGATAATGAAAATGATGATGAGGTGGATTTTGACAACCTTGCTCTCGGCCATCTATGTGGTGACTTAATGGAGGAGGTAATGGACGAGGATGATGACAGTGATCACCAAAGTTGTGATTTTCAAGCTGTCTTCAAAAAGAACAAATCAAACAAAAAATTCAAAAAATAAAGATACTTGCTAAGATCATGTTCGTGAAAAAACATAGAAATGGTTTAAAATGAAGGGCATCTTTTGGAACAGCAGAGGTCTTTGTGACTTGGCTAAATTTAAGTTCCTCTCCGACACATGTAGAGAACAGAAGCTAGACTTCATTGCTCTACTAGAAACTGGAAAGAAAGACTTTCCCCAAACTACTTTGAAAAATATTTGTGCTGGCCAAGATTTCATATGGCATTGGTGTGAGCCACATGGCAGGTCGGGTGGTATCCTATTGGGTATTAACTTCGAAGTCTTCGATATTGGTAGCATCGATGAAGGAAACTTCTACGTGAAATTTCACTTCGAAATAAAACCGATGGTTTCCGATGGGTTTTAGTTGCAGTCTATGGGGCTGCACAAGATGATTTCAAGGAAGCATTTTTATCCGAATTAGTACAAACATGTGCCAAGGAAGAGATGCCTTTACTTATGGGCGGTGATTTTAACATCATCAGAAACCCACAAGAAAAGAATAATGATAAATACAATGGCAGATGGCCTTTCCTTTTCAACGCTGTCATAGACAGCTTGGACTTGAGAGAGCTCCATCTATCCAACCGGAAGTTTACTTGGGCAAACTCTAGGCCAAAGCCAACTTATGAAACCCTTGATCGAATCCTTGTAAGTACCGATTGGGAAACTAAGTTTCCACTATCAACGGTACAAGCTCTAAATAGGGACACTTCAGATCATACCCAATTGCTCTTAAATACCGGGAGTGGTACTCACTCGAATAAACAACCATTATTTAAATTTGAACTTGGTTAGCTTTTGAGAGATGTATTCTCGGAACTGGTAGCCCAAGTTTGGAATAGAGAGACACGGGGAACACCATTATAGAGATGGCAATTTAAAGTCCAAAAGCTTAGACAATTCCTACGGGGTTGGGCTAAAAATACGAGCGGCGCATATAAGAAAGAGAAAGAAGAAATTATCAAAAAAGAGGATGAACTCGACAAAAAAGCTGAGACCCAAACCCTAAGTGCTCAAGAGATTGATCTCAAGCAATGTCTAAAACAACGGCTTGTGCATCCGTTAAGGGAAGAGGAAATAAAATGGTATCAAAGGGCCAAGACAACTAAGTTGTTGAAAGGTGATAGTTACCAAATACTTTCAGCTTATAGCGAATGGAAAACATAGGAAAACAAGCATTTTTCAATTAGAACGAGGAGGAGGGAATAATAGAAGGTGATGAAAATTTGAAAAAATACATCACAAACTACTACAAGGGTCTCTTTCGGCTCCTCCGAAAAAAATAGCTTCACCATGCTATAGACAATGAGAGATGACATTCCACAAGTCACGAAAATGGAGAATGAAATTCTTACTTCTTGTTTTACGGAAGAAGAAGTCAAGAAGGCTATTTTTCAAATGGAACACAACAAGGCGCACAGGCCGGATGGCTTCCGGCAGAGTTCTATCAAACATTGTGGGAGCTCATCAAGGGAGACTTAATGCCTCTTTTTGATGAATTCCACAAAGGTCACCTTCCAATTTTTATCCTCAATTTTGGCATTATTACACTACTCCCCAAACAAAAGGAGGCTAAGAAAATCCAGCAATTCAGACCTATTTGCTTACTAAACGTGAGCTTCAAGATTTTTACAAAGGTCATGACAAATCGAGTAGCTCTAGTAGCTCAAAAAGTCATAAGACCTTCTCAAACGGCATTTATGACGGGAAGGAACATCATGGAGGGAGTAGTGATCTTACATGAAACAATCCATGACATGCATAGGAAGAAATTGAATGGTGTTATCTTAAAACTTGATTTTGAAAAAGCATATGACAAAGTCAATTGGTCTTTCCTTCAATAAACATTAAGGATGAAGGGATTTAAACCATTATGGTGCAAATGGATTGACCAAATTGTCAAAGGCGGAAGCGTCGGCATCAAAGTGAATGATGATATTGGTCACTATTCTCGGACTAAAAAGGTTTTAGACAAGGGGATCCCTTGTCTCCACTCCTTTTAACCTAGTTGCTGATATGTTGGCTATTCTCATCGAGCGAGCAAAAAATAATGAGGATTTTAAGGGGTCGTACCTCATCTAGTAGATGGTAGCCTCTCAATTCTCCAATATGCCGACGACACGATTCTCTTTATGGAACATGATTTGAACCATGCCAAAAATCTTAAACTAGTGTTAAGTACTTTTGAACAACTCTCAAGATTAAAAATCAACTTCCATAAGAGTGAGTTATATTGTTACAGGGAAGCTAAGAACTTCGAACCTGAATATTCATACTTATTTGGATGCAACACAGGGTCCACCCCATTCAAGTATCTTGGAATTCCTATGTATCATAGGAAGTTATCTAACAGCGATTGGATAATCATTGAAGAAAAATTTCAGAAAAAACTAAGTAGTTGGAAAGGCAAGCTACTCTCCGTCGGAGGCGACTTGTCCTAATCAATTCAGTCCTCACTAGTCTAGCAATGTATATGCTCTCCTTTTTTGAGGTACCCAAAGGTGTACTAATAAAATTAGATTATAATCGATCAAGATTTTATTGGCAATGTGATGAAAATAAGAAAAAATATCGTCTCTAAGTGGAGCATTTTGTGTCGTCCGAAAGATCGTGGGGGTTTGGGAATCCAAAATTTAGAAATTCAAAATACATGTCTTCCGAGCAAGTGGCTGTTCAAACTAGTTAATGAAGAAGGTGTTTGGTAAAATCTCCTAAGGAGAAAATATTTGTCAAACAAAACTCTAACCCAAGTAACCAAGCAACCAAGAGATTCATATTTTTGGTCGGGCCTTATGAAAGTCAAAGATAAATTTCTTGAATATGGTCATTTCCGAGTTCAAAGTGGTACTGAAATTAGATTTTGGGAAGACACCTGGATTGGAAACCGCCCTTTCAAGCTGCAATATCCCGGCTCGTATCACATAGTGAGGAAAAGAGCCGCAACGGTGGCGGATGTGCTATGCACTACACCACTCAATGTATCCTTCCAACGGGCATTAGTTGGAGATAACTTAAAAGCTTGGTATGAGTTGGTAGCTAAAGTCTTATCAACGAATCTTACTAGCAATAGAGATGTCTTTATCCGGGACTTACATAAGAGTGGCGCTTTTTCCATACGCTCTATGTACATGGCAATCCTTAGAGATGGAATTATCCCAAGCAAATGCCCCATATGGAAATTGAAGGTGCCGCTGAAAATTAAAATTTTCTTATGGTACCTTAAGAATGGTGTCATACTCACTAAAGATAACCTTGCCAAAAGAAATTGGAAAGGAAATTTAAGTTGCTGCTCATGCGAGATCTTTGGAAACCATAGAACATCTCTTTATTGATTGCCACTTTGCTCGCTTCATTTGGAATACAATTAGTATTACTTTCGGAATTCAACCGCCATCTAGCATTTCACATATGTTCGGTACTTGGCTTAATGGCATCCAACACGAGCTTAGAGGCCAAATTTGTGTTGGTTTGGCGGCTATTTGTTGGGCGTTATGGTTGAATAGAAATGATATGGTTTTCAACCGTTCCAAAACTAACACTTTCATGCAGGTAATCTTCGGGGCAACCCATTGGACCCGCACTTGGTCATTGCTGCATAGGGACAAGGAAGCAAGAGCAAACTTGAAGAATGCTTGCTGTCTTTTGGAGACGAGTTATCATGGGGAGGTGTTTGCGAAGTTCGGTTGGAAGTTCTCGAATAGAATTACAACCTAGTTGTGCCCTTTGTGAGCCTAAGAGCTCCAGATTGTATTAAAATTGTTGTTATGAACTGTTGTGTAAGGTGTAGAGGCCGGAACCTTTGTTCCATTATCTAAAAAAGGTATTCATAACCTTTAACTTTCACTAATTTCCGTTTAGCCAGGACACATGTCACAATCCTGTACAGGAGCCGAACTCCTGAATTATTCGATCACCAATTGCTCTTGCCACTTGAATGTTTCCACGCCTAGCAATTGACCGACGCACGTCACCATGAAACGAACCCTCGCCAAGCTAGGATTCGGCAAGTCCAACCTTGGCCAACAAGCTAGACGGCGAGTGCAGCACACAACCGATCGGACTCTCTGCATTTGGCCGGTATTAATCAAAATAGAAAGGTCGATGATCAATACAAAGCATTACGTTACAGAGAAATACTTCGGTGAACATAGGAGCATGTGTCCATCCTATCTTTTCTCTTAATTCGGTTAAATATAAATTTTGAATCTCTGATTATACTATTAAACATGTCGGACTAGTTGTAAATGTGTTGTCAAATCATAAATTGAAGTACAAAAAACATCAATTTCTGATAAATTCATAAAGTTATGTTAAATTTGACGAATTTGTCGGAATTTGATATTTTTGTACTTCAATTTATCAATTGACAACATGTCGTCTACAACTAGTTTGACATGTTTAATAGTATAATCAGAGATTCAATATTTATATTTAACCATAACTAATAAAAAAACTAGGATGAGCACATGAAACTATGCTCACAAAAGTCATTCTTTTCGTTACACGAGCATTGGTTGGTGTGATGAGAAACTAACGCAACTCACCGTACGCTTGGCCTTATCACTTCTTTTGATTTACTACTACCTCCGATCTCGTAAATAGAGAAGCATCGGAAAGGAAAAAAGACTCGAGCTGAGGAGGGTGGGCCCGTCTGCAAGGAAATTGGATGCAAGTTTTTTATGACTCTTAGTCCATCATAACGAGCAAAACAGGCAACAAGCAAAAGTACTCGTCATGATAAATACTACATGCATTTACATAAGGACTCTCCATAAGTCATGATGCGTCTCGCTTCAATATGAGAAACAAAAAGGAATAAGTCCTATTTGCCCCCTTGAACTCTTGACAAAGTCCGATTCTCCCCCTTCCAACTACAAAACCGGGTATTCAACCCCCTTGAACTATTGAAACCGTTTAATTTTCCTCCCTCTAGCCGGTTTTAGCTAGTGGTTTATCCAAGTCAGCATGCGGGACCCATTTGTCATTGAAAGAGGAAATCACTGACATGTGGGACCCACCCGTAAGTGGCCCAGGTCGAAGATGTGGGACTCACTTGACACCGAGGCAAGAATGCTAAACTCGCCGCTGCGCAGCACCTCCCCCGCCAAGCCACGTTGTTCCTTGCCTCCTCCGACGCGCACACAAAGCCACCTCGCCAGCCAGCGCCCGGCTAAAAGCCGAACTGGTGAGCCCAGTCCCGCTCGTCGATACAGCAGCCTCAAGCCTCGCGTCAAGCTGGTGCACGTCCACCAAGCTTCTTCCCCATTGATTGCTGTTGTGCGCCACACCATTTTGTGGATTGCTTCCTTGCTCCATGCTCCAATTGCTCGCTTGTCTCTAAATTTTGCTCCAATTGCTTGCTTGCATGCGCTGCATAGTGTCGTAGCTACTTGCTTGCACACTCTGCTTCAACTACTTGCCTGCACGCACTGCTGATCTGCTGCTTCTCAAATCGCTCACGTGCGCGTGAAGCTTCTGCTTCTCGCTCCAAGAGTGTCAACTCGTCCCGCCTCAGCTCGCTTGCTGAGCGAAGATGCAACAAGATTCGGTAGGGGCTGAGATTCGGCAGCAAAAGGCCATGGCCTCCTCCTGGGAAATGTGCCTTCGTCCATAGCGTGCAATCGACCTTTGCGCGACTCGGTCTAGATCTTGAGACATTGATGCAGATCCAGCTGGGAAACATCTCCCTCCGGTGATAAAGGTCGCGGGCGCGTCTCGAGTCGTGGAGGCATGATGCTCACAGGTGAGCAAACGGTGGATAGATTAATGTGTCGCCCTAGCTCTTGAACCTCGGTCACTTAGAAGTGGGTCCCACATGACTGAAGGGGGTAAATAGGACTTCTTCCAAACAAAAATAAAACCGAGCATGAAGCCCGAACGTGAGAAAACCAAAGCCCAAACCCAAAAAAAATTTGAAGCCCAAAAAAGGTTGGTGTATCAGATGAAAAACCATAATTTATTTCAGGTTGTCACTCCCGATACTGGAAAAGCCCGAAGTTCACTCGGCCCACTAGCCATTTTAGCTCCCATCGCCCACCCATATCACGCATGTTGGTCTCCAGTCCAGCCCAAAATAAAACCTTAAGGTGATTCAGCCGAGTGTGCCACATGACTATCTCATCTCTTCTCACCCTCACCATGTCGTCACGCTGGCACCCCACAATATGTGTCGCCTTCCGTCCTCATCTCTAGCCCACCACCGCCTAGCACGCCCATCTCCCCCGGTGAGTGAAGAATTAGGTGTTTCGAGATTGCCCGAACCCAAAATATCGGATACCCAAATTGTCGGGTTTCTCCTTACTTTACATAATTTTTTTGGTGTCGACCTGAAAATCCAAAAATTTGAAAACCACCCAAGTTTCGGGTAAACCCTAATGCTAGCAAATCTCGCTCCTTTTTCTTTTGAAGAAGCGACTCTATTTGTACTACCATGCAAGGAATGGCAACAATATACCAATCCACGTGGCACGCATGCAAGCTATATGCCACGACCCGTGAGGGCAGCCATGACAAGGTCGGAAGCGGGCCCCGCTGGATCGTGGTGACGACCAATCGAGGCGTGTGCTTGAGGCGGCCAACACAAGACGGACGTGGGAACTGGAAACGAACAAGTGGTGTACACTCGTCATTGTAAGACCTCTACACGTGGTTCAACGACGACGTGTCATCCAACGGGTTTGAGCATAACATATATCAAATTTGTAGCGCATACTATAATTCAAATCATGTACGGACACTATTTCACCTTGTCGTTAAGCATGATACTGATGATTCACAGGACGAGAGGACATAAAGATGCCTAATTTACACAACCCGGTCCGAGAAGAGATAGTAACGACAAAACATGGGTCGAGGCCCAAGACAACATAAATTGTGATGATTCAATCTCATTAGCATATTCCACAATCTAATATTAAAAAAAACATTCCACAATATAATTACATATAGAGACCACACAACAAGCGATTTCGAGACTTTTGGTTAAGACCCTAGTTTAATTATTAATTATAATTCAACATAAATATTGAATATCCGATTACCCACCCCTCCCCCTCTCCCTCCGGCAAGCTCGTCGGCGAGAGGAAGGAGAGGGAAGCCCTCGTTCCTTATAGTTCTCCATGTGTTTCCTTGTGGGTCCTCCGCGTACAAGTCACCATGGCTCTAATCCTCGATTGCTGCTTGTTGAAAGACGCTTCGATAGTGTTAGCCCGAAGCCGGAGGAGCCTCCAAATAATATGGAAGTAGGTTCCCTTTCTCCCTTCCATCCACCCCCTCAACCATCGGTGAAGCTCATCAAATCCATATGTTTTTCTCCGATTTTGTGCTCTTGAACGCAGGATCGATCGAAATTGACTCCGGATCTTGCTTCCACCGCTAGGTCCCTACCGCCGGTCACCCGCCGGTTCCCCGCCATCTCCACCGGGTCCAAGCTACTCGAGCTCGGATCCACGACCTGCTATTTCGGACCTACGGCTTCCTCCTCCACCTGCTGCACCGCCCCTAAGCTCGCAGGCTCCACCGACCCTCGATGTCTGGTGCCCTCGGCGCTACCGTGGATGGCCTCCTTAGGTGGCCGGTAGCTATCGACCCCTGGAGCGCTCCGCTGCACCGCCAACCCCGTCGGCCGGTGCATTTGGAGCGGGGCGGAGTCCACTAACCCTACGCTGCGCGAGTTGAGGCCCGAGCACCGGGGCTTGCTTTCCGGCCTCGGCGAGCTAGACTAGCCCCGGACCCGCCCGCATCGGGCCACTGCGGGCCAATACTCGGATTGGGCCTCAAGTGGGTCGGGTTCAACACTGCGCTTTAGCGTCTAAGCTTCATCACCAAGTTCAGCCCGACTATGAGAAAGCGAGGCTTAGTTCCACTCACTCGTGGGAGTCAACAACACCGCGTCTCGGTGAATATATAAACATATCCCATCCACCGATGAGAAACTTTCACGTCGGTATCATGCTCCTACACCAACCTCCACAAATGTAGTGCAAGCCCTTCCGTCCAATGTCTTTCAAGCAACCGTCGATGCCGCTGGAGCTACGCCAACGTCCAATGTCTTTCAAGCAACCGTCGATGCCGCTGGAGCTACGCCAACGATCTCGCCGCCGTCGTCCCTTCCCACTTTGTACTTACAACAAGACCCCTTCCCACTTTGTACTTACAACAAGACCACTTGTCGCATGTCTAGATCTAAGTGTGTTTTGGCGTGTGTTCTTAATGTTGCGCATTGTTGTCAGCACCTTAATCAAAGGTGCCTATGTAATCCCCTAGTTCCCCTAATTAATATAATCCACCCTTTACTAAAAAAACATTAAATAGGCAAGGAAATTTTCATCGTAGGATTACTTCTCTAGGTTGTTTTCAGGCACCACCAGAATACTCGTGCACGTGTTTGAGCACACCGTATATAACGAACACAATCAAAATCGTGTTTGAACACTTACATCTTCTCGTTAAGCATGTAAACCTTCACAGGCCGGAGGACATAAAAATGCCTAATTTACACCAGGAAATCTACTCGATCAAACAAAGAAAAGGTCTGGAACAGTGCTAACATCAAAACAGAGGTCCATTGAATATTAATCTCCACTGCTGTCATCCTTCCTATCGAGCCCCTCTTTAGATGGCCATTAAATCACCGAAGTTGCGCATGAAAAAGACGGATCCGGCGAAGAGACCGACAGCCTTTGCCATCTTCTGTAAGAGGGAAAAGCAAGCACATCAGTTAACAAACATCGTCTTGCAAGTATTCAAAGGTAAGCTCTTACTAGTAAGCAAATAATTGGACAAAAGTAGTTACTAGATTCAAGGAAATGTAAATGCCGATATAAAAACAGGTGAACAAAATATGTAGCATAAACCAATTCTATGTGGAGCTGAGATGAGTTCTGCAATTGGATTCTAATGCCTGGCATAATTTATTCGTACGCACAGTACACGAAGATTATATGGCTAGATGTCAAGAGGTCTCTTTGAAAATACTATATGTTCATGCATCCTTCATTTTCAGGTTTTTTGCTTGCTCAACACAAGCCTAGATGCATCCTTCATTAGTTCAAATGTTTCACAAGATCACACTTTCAGCAAAAAAAAAAAAAAAAGGTGGAGCTGACAAAAACAACCTTATCAAAATGGCAAGCGGAAATGGACTGAACAGGACACAGCTAAATTAATAAAGAATAAACAGGGGTCCACTTTCTCCAATAAAGAAACAAAAAAGTACGCATATAAAACTACACAGCAAGATTCAATGTGCTAGTCCTGAGAACTTGAAGGTTTGCTCAACACAAGCCTAGATGCATCCTTCATTAGTTCAAATGTTTCACAGGATCACACTTTCAAGCAAAAAAAAAAAAGGTGGGAGCTGACAAAAACAACCTTATCAAAATGGCAAGCGGAAATGGACTGAACAGGACACAGCTAAATTAATAAAGAATAAACAGGGTCCACTTTCTCCAATAAAGAAACAAAAAAGTACGCATATAAAACTACACAGCAAGATTTAATGTGCTAGTCCTGAGCATATAAAACTACACAGCAAGATTTAATGTGCTAGTCCTGAGAGCTTGAAGGTTGGATTAAAGGCAATTTATAAGAGAACTGCAAAAGGAGGCAGGTTCATCATGGTGCAAATGCAGAAATAGCACAAAGAATCATAAGCACAAGATGATGAGCTGAGATAGGCTATGCAAAAAACTAAACAGGTCATGCATTTGCTACTCGAAACAGCAAATAAATAGAGGGAATGTACCTTACAAACAGATAGACACCTATGTAATGATGCCAAGTACATAATTGTCCAGAGACTAACAGTTGAACTAATTTGACCCCTAAAGGCTCTAACAAGGTCCCAGTGAATGAAGATTGTGTTAATTTGATACCCAAGAACACATGACAAGAGATTGTAACGACAAAACACAGGTCAAAGTTCAGGATAGCATAAATTGTACTAATTCAATCACAATAGCAGATTCCACATTCCACAATATAATATTATAAAAAACACTTTCTACAACCTAATTATGTGGCGACCACACAACAAGTGATTTCGACAATGTTGGTCAAAGCACAATCCAGTATCCTCAATCTAGTAAATTAGTCAGGCTAAGCATACTCAAGTCATCAGGAGTTCATGACGCACCATAAAAACAGCAAGAACAAACATGCATAATAGTAAACAAGAAGCAGCAAGATTACTCTGAAATAACCTAATAGTCCCAACTCAATTAGTCTTGCTAATTGCAAAACGAAATTTGTGTTATTTTTTTTGAAGGATAAACATTGTGTTAATTTGATCACCAAAGAGACTCTAACAAGTCATTTTTCGAAGAAAAAAAAGAGACTCTAACAAGGTCCCAGAGAATGTGTTATTTGATCCCCACAGAACACAACATAATTTGATCAAGAGATACTAAAATAAAACATTGTTGGGACTCCAAAGATCACATATTGTGCTAATTCAATCTCATTGCCTCCTTCTACAATCTACAATTACGTTTCATACCACACAACAAGCAATTTTGAGATTGTTTTGTCAAATCTCAACGCACACAATTCAAAACATTAAATAGGTAAGGTTAAACAAGGAGCGCCAAGAGCAAGCAAGACAACTCTGGTATAGCCTAACAGTCGCAATTGTAACCCAGCCTATCATTGCAAAACGATAGATCTCATACGCCGCTCTGCCGGTGGACTAGCTCGAGAACGCGGCCGAATCTACCGATGAAGACTCTATGTTCAATTACGCAAGACCACCATAAAATCGATCCACGATAGATCGGCAATAACCACTAGGGGACAAGGGGGATTTCGAGAGGCAGACTTACGGTGTTGAACGCCCAATTCTCCTCGTCGTTGACCTGCGAGTTCAGGAACCCGGTAACCTTGTCCCACGCCTCCATCACCGCCACCGTCGGCCCCGCCATGGATCCCGCGCTCAGATCCCTCCCGCCGCTTCTAGGGTTTTGGGTTTTGCTGACGAGTTCGTAGCGCTTCGCGGCGGCGGCTTGTTTGCACCTGCGTCTGCGCCGAGATCGGTTGGAGTTAGAGCCTTGAAGGGTTCGCTTTTATTGACTCGTCTGGCCTTGTTCAAAACATTAAATAGGTAAGGTTAAACAAGGAGCGCCAAGAGCAAGCAAGACAACTCTGGTATAGCCTAACAGTCGCAATTGTAACCCAGCCTATCATTGCAAAACGATAGATCTCATACGCCGCTCTGCCGGTGGACTAGCTCGAGAACGCGGCCGAATCTACCGATGAAGACTCTATGTTCAATTACGCAAGACCACCATAAAATCGATCCACGATAGATCGGCAATAACCACTAGGGGACAAGGGGGATTTCGAGAGGCAGACTTACGGTGTTGAACGCCCAATTCTCCTCGTCGTTGACCTGCGAGTTCAGGAACCCGGTAACCTTGTCCCACGCCTCCATCACCGCCACCGTCGGCCCCGCCATGGATCCCGCGCTCAGATCCCTCCCGCCGCTTCTAGGGTTTTGGGTTTTGCTGACGAGTTCGTAGCGCTTCGCGGCGGCGGCTTGTTTGCACCTGCGTCTGCGCCGAGATCGGTTGGAGTTGGAGCCTTGAAGGGCTCGCTTTTATTGACTCGTCTGGCCTTGTTCTGTGGGCCAAAAAAGTTAACAAGTTTGGGCCCAATACAGCAAGGAGCAAATAAAAATCAAATCCGACTCCGCTGGGGATCGAACCCAGAATCTCTGGTTCCGTAGACCAGCGCCTTATCCATTGGGCCACGGAGTCGCTTGTGATTCCAAATGGATAAAGGTTCTGATGACGTAGAAATATTTCAAAAATCGATGCCTCGAAATTGAATCTGCCAGCTGACCTGGAAATTCAAACCACCAGAAACAAGCCACGTGGCTCCAGTGGATGAGATCACCCACCTCGACCAAGCAATGGCTGGCTCTGCGCAGATGCCACAGAACCAGAAGTTCGGTTGGTAGGAGCAGAGGAAAGGGAGACGGAGCTCGCCGTAGCCATGGCGTCGCTGTCGCTCACTGCCATGGCTGCAGCCACGACCACGGCGAGCCCAAGCGTCGGCGGGAGGAGGCGCCGTCTCAGGGTCGCCGCCATGGCAACGCAGAAGCCCAAGACCACCGCCGGCACAACACGGAGAAGATCAGTAAGCACAATTTCCTTCACGCCACTCGATCGATCTATGTCGATGCGTTCGAGAACAGAGGAGAGGATGATTGGTGATGATTCTCGCGCCTCGTGCAGGGCACGACGACGGTGTTCCCGGTGGGCGAGCCGGGCCCACGCGCGGGGACCACGACGTCGTCGGCGGGCGGCGGGAAGAAGGCGGTGAAGCTGCTGACGAACGTGGAGCGGCTGCGGCTGCTGACCAAGGCGGAGCGGGCCGGGCTGCTGTCGGCGGCGGAGCGGGCCGGGCTGTCGCTGTCTGCGGTGGAGCGGCTGGGCCTGCTGTCCAAGGCGGAGGAGCTGGGCGCGCTGTCGGCGGCCACGGACCCGGCCACCCCCGGCGCGCTGCTCGCGCTCGCCGCGCCGCTCCTCGCCGCGGGGCCCGCCGTCGCGTTCCTCGTGCCCGAGGACCACGCGTGGCAGGTGGCGCTGCAGGCCGCCGCCGCGCTCGTCTGCGTCGTCGGCGGGGCCGCCGCCGTCGCCGCGTCCAGCTTCGTGGCCAGGCTGCAGGGATCCTCGTCGAGCTGATGAACCGTGGATTCAGCCATTCAGGATTATGCGGTGCTCTGTGCTCGCTAGCATCCTAGTTTTGCGTCGAGTTGTATGGTTCTGAGAAGATTGATGCGTGGTGAGGGTGGGTTAATCAAGAGCTGATGAACCACTGTCAAAAAAAAAAAAGAGCTGACGAACCGGCGTTAGTTTTGCGTGGAGTTGTATGGTTCCGTACCCTTTGATCTAGAGATTAATATTGTAAGTTATTCGCGAGTTTGGCTACTGCAAGGGAAGAGGTCCGTTCGACGATGTGCTTGTACAGAACTCTTAATCACGAGACACCAAGAGAGCTAACAAGGATGGACATGATACACTGCATTTCGTTCTCGTAACAACATACTGTAGTATACTGGTCACGGATTCATGATACAACTTTAGAGTTGGAGGAGACGTCAGGAAGGACCAAGACGGTCTCCCTCTCTCCTCTTATGCATTTGACTGATGCTGTTTCCTTCTCTTGCCCCGAGATACATTTGTTGTTGGAGATAGCTAGGGTTGTGAGAAGGAAAGGCAAAATACCGTGTAATAAGTGAGGCAAAGTTGTATTTGCCTCTAAAATAGATGCACATTGTTGTTGGAGTCGGTCTCACGGTTGGTCGAATCCAAAAGTATCACTTTGATTAAAAGAATTTCAAAAAGCACATGAAGAGGTATATATATCATGTACAAATAAAGACGTGGTACGTGGATTATACAGTGGAAATCAATTCATGCAAGGAACCGTATAGCAAATCACTGAGGGAGAAAAATCTAAAATAAAGCTAGTGAAACGGGCACCATAGTTAACCTAACTAAACTGTTGTTCATGCGCGCTATCCTATTTACTTCCGTCTCATATCACACCACCACCTCAACTTGGGAATCTGAACCTTCTCGTAGCCGTACTCCCCGGTCATGATGCCGTATCCAAGCCTCTCGTTCTCGTCGAGCCCTCGGTCCATGTCCGAGACGTAGTACTTGAAGAAGGCCTCGTTGGCCACCATGCACCTGCGCAGCGCCGCCGTCTTCTTGACGCACGACTCCACGTCGCCGCTGCTCTTGTCGGTGGCGTCATTGCATGAGGACCTCGCCGTCAAGAACTCCTTCAAGCACCCGCCAGCCTCCATGAATTTGAAAGTGAACATTAAATCTGCTATGAAAGCGATTCTTTCTATATCTTCGTCCTTCATGGCGTTGATCGAGGGCTTGAATCCCCTAGCAATTGGATTGATTTCTTGCTATGGTTGGCGTACGGTGAATAGCCCTTTTTTCGTGGAGATTAAATAGTAGCAGGAGATCGGGTTGGGACCGTGCACGCGACAGGAGCCCAAAAGGCTGACAGTTTCCAAGATCTATTTGCTTCGTCTCTTTTTTTTTCCGTTAATAACTAATTCGTCAAGTCGGAGGACTATCTGATTATGGTCGATCACCCTGTTTTTTCTTAATTATGAAACAGGACGAGTAAGGCTCCTACTGAAATTTTTTTAAAAACTCAAAAGTCATACAACTGTACAAGAAACAACAGAGAAAAAGAAAAACCATAAGAAGAAAACTAGGTGTATGACTAGGTTAATTAAATAATTACTAGTTGATTGCATATGCATGGATTGATCACGTACTAGTAATATTAGCTACTCCCATTTTATCGATCGAACCGTATCAGCTGTCTAGTGTATTTTAATTGCCAGCACAGGATGTGTACGGATTATTGGTACCCGGCCGATGGTCTGATCATATACTCTAGTAGTTCGAGTCAGAGGTTACAGAATTTCATCTAGCTAGTGAAAAAAAAAATAAGTTTCCCGGCCCAGCCCTCCAAACCCACTACCACAACGTGTGTTAGCGGCAAACCATGGGCCTCTTCTTCTTGTCTTGAAGATGACGTATATTACACAACAGCTCTAGTTATTTTGCCGTGTCGGATTGCAAATTTAAAATTGCTATAGTAATGGTATTTTGCACAAGTTTTCTAGATCGGAGGGAATACTCCATTACCCACACGATGAAATGTTCACCCAACTAATTTCCGTTTCGAATGCTGAATCGCTGATGCATGCTGTTGTTGTCCTTGTTTCTGGAAATGTGCATCATCAGTACATGTACATGTGCAGTTGCATTTTTTTGATTCAGGGATGGGAGCTCAGCCAGTCAGCCAAGATATATAAGATCAAATTAGCTTGTCGTGGATTTGGGACTCAATGCCTTAAAAGGTGTGACTTTTGTATGGACTCAATGCCTTAAAAAGTGTGACTTTTGTGAGTACAGGGGCATGTGCCTCTTCGCACACCGACATCGACGTCCACCTCCGCATATGTGTTCAAATGATTGACGACGTCCTCTTCTTTGCCGAGTACTGCATCGTCTTCTTCCACTCCGGCCGGCCCGACATCAACGTTCGACGTCCTTTTCCTCCACATCGTCTTCTTTCGCTCCGACCGTATGACGACCGAGACCTCGATCCCTTGCCGGCATCGACGTTCACCTCCGTGCGTTCATCAGCCACCGACCGCAAACGATCGACGACGTCCTCCTAGTCGACCTCTTCCGCACGTTCGGTTGCCGCCGGCCCATGCCGACATTGACCTCTTCCGCACGTTCAGCTACCGCCGGCCACCAACTATGGACGCCCGCTTCTCTTCTTCATCATGTCGTCTTCTTCCGCTTCGGTCGTGCACCACCTGATCACGCTACCCGTTCTTCCTCCACTTCGATCCGGTAACAACACTACGTTTTTGTCCGAAGCTACGACCTCCGACCGCGATAATCGCCTCGATCAGCTAGTTAAGCATGCATCGAAAAGTGCAAAACCGATCGATTTGTCCCATGGCCGCAGCAGAGAGATGATACTAGTGCTAGTATTACAAGTCTACGTAGATCAGTTGTCTAGTGTATTTTAATTGCCAGCACAGGATGTGTAAATTAGCTTGTCGTGGATTTGGGACTCAATGCCTTAAAGAGTGTGATTTTTGTGAGTACAGGGGCATGTGCCTCTGTGCTCACCGACATCGACGTCCACCTCTGCACACGTGTTCAAACGATCGACGACGTCCTCTTCTTCACCGAGTACAGGTGCACGTTGGACCGGGCTCCGGCCCGAGGGCGAACAGTCCGACCTGGCTACAGAATTCTGAATTCTATAGCCAGCTACAGATTAGCCTTACTATCTCTATATATATATATATATATATATATATATATATATATATATATATATATATATATATATATATATATATATATATATATATATATAAATTGGTTGTCCTAACCTCAAGAAAAAGAAAATGGGGGAGTATATAATATCTATTATATGCAATAAGTCTTTTTGGAATGATGGAATAAGTATGTATGTTTATTGGTGGAATAATTACATATAAATTTTTTAGCACCAACTAAAAAAAGATAAATTTTATAAACCAAAATATAGCATCTTAAATACTCGGTGCTATATGAAACAAATAAGGTACGATTTTTCATCATGAACCACACCCCCTCCCCCTCCACCCCCTCCCCCCCCCCCACACCCACACACACACACACACACAAAAAGGTACGATTTCATCACACACATAACTAAATATTAACATCATCTTAAGTCTTAACGCCCATGTTCTTGCTCAAAACTCAAAAATTTTATTGGTTGGGTTTCGTCTTGTTCTCTTCCTCGTCCAACCTCTCCGTCCGGCGCCGTTCAGCAGCGGAAGACGGGCGGGGATGGCGCACGGGTCTGGAAACCGTCGCCTATTTGGTCTTGGTAGTCGATCGGAAGAAGGAATCCACAGTAGGAGCCGAGCCGAGCCGAGAGAGATCCCTCTTCACCTAGGGTTTTTGGGGGTGGGAGCGTGCGAAGAGATCAACCAATGGAGATTGAGGGAGGCGGCGGATTGGCGGCGACCCGGCACACGAACGTGGCAAGAAACGACCGCTTTCTCCTCCTACTCTTCCGGGCGACGACGATTCTTCCAATCCCACCAGCGAAGACGATGACGGTAATTGGTCGGTTAGCGGCAGCGAGGAGGATGAGGATCAAGAGAATAATGGTAAAAAAAAACTCAGTCACGCACAATTTATTACTTCCGTATCTTGAGAATCAATAGACTTTTTTTCTCTTTTGTGTGGATCTGCTACACTCATTTGATCATGCCTGTCTGTTTGAAAAAAAATCATCTGCGGAAAATCAGTTCCCCTTTTGATGACGTAGGAGTATTTGCCGATTTGGACTGTAATGTGAATTGAAATTCGGACGAATTAAATATTCATATTTGCCATTGACTGCCTGGCGCATATTGTACTCCTTGATTTTGTTCCTTTTGATATTTCGTTCCAAACACATCATTCTAATAGGAATGTCAAAAAGAAACCCAAGTCGGTATATCTAATTAATGTACCGTTCAACCTCAAGAATTTTAAAATGACTTGTTTGACATGATCCAGGCATCACGTACTAATGTACCGTTCAACCTCAAGAATTTTAAAATGACTTGTCACATTAAATCCAAAAACTTCTTACAAAATGAGATGACGTGAAAAACATTGTATTTATTATCAGTTCTAGAGTCATGAAAACTGATTTGTGCATGAAACCGGTGATTACATAGTGACAGGTCGCAATCTCTCTCTATATAGCTTTATATACAACCTCACAAACTTATTGTGTTATGGTTATCTGGGCACCAAGTGCCAGGTGGCAGCCTCCTTCACTGTTTTAGACTCTTAGTAGATAGGTATTGATCTTCTGTGGCTTTTAGTTTTTTTGCATGGAGGAAACATATAAAATGCCTTTATTATGTGCTGATTCGTTGTTGATGCCTGAATTGTGCTAAAGTGCATATGTGCTTGTTTAGAATTCAGTTGATTTTCTCATTTGTCTTTTGAAACGTTCATTTACGAACAATATATACAATGGTGCATCTGATATGAACAAAATATTTTGTGCTTGTTTCAACATCTGTAGTCCATACAGTTCTCATCTTTGATTTATGTGCTTTGTATTGCAGGAACGTATCCCCCTTTCACCGTTGATGATATTCCAAGGCCTACTTGTGACTATGATCAACAATGTGATATTTTGTTTAATAACCCAGCTGCTCAGCAACGTGGCCCTTTACCGATCCGACTTTTCCCTGCATTTAGATCTGGCAAGCATATATTTGGTTTGGAATATAATCTTGGTGACAAATCTGAGGGTAGGTGCTCCTGAACTACATCCCACCCAGTCATAAAAAATAAGTACCGTCCTGTCTGTCTATATGCAAGGTAGTCATAGAAAGAGAACTAAATTTCTTCTGTAATTTATTTTGCAGTCACTGCTACCAATGTTGGTGATTGCTCAAGTGAATGCCTGTCTTTCGATGAGCTTGCTTCAGTTCGCTGATGTCAAACTTGCCGGGTATCGACATCCTGGGTGTGCCAAGATATTTGGTTTTGTTGCTGCACGGGAAACAGTCGAGACTTTACGCAACTATGTCTACAAGCATGGAATCAGAAATTGTGAAACTGTATCTGTGAAGCAAGAGACGGTAATTATATTTGCTGCACACTTTGTAGGCTTGGAATTATCAGATGTTTTTTTTGTTATTCTGTAGGCTTACAATTGTTGGCTCCTTTTTTGTTATTGTGGAAATGTATTAGACTGTTACCACGTCAAAACTCCAGATTTGGTCTTTATTCTTGAAACTTTTCATGTTCTTTTGAATCCATCAGTTGTGACAAATTTTTGGTTCACACTTTAACTAAAGATATATGTGAAGAGGGAAAGGTGTAATTCACATTTCTAATTAACTGCTTTTGTCTATCTGCATGCTTCTTTTGCCTGCATGGTAATGATGATATATTGTATTTTTAAGATGTATAGATTTAGGTATTGAATCTGTAACTTGTTATGTTCATCTCAATTTTATGATGCAAGAAGTTAACCTTGTGCTTGCTATTTTTTTGTGAACCTGAAATTTAGATGTACATGGATATCAGTCATTTGCAATTTCAAGTGATAAGTGGTTTTGACTTAGTATATCTTTGTAGTACTCTTATGCCATCTCAATTCCATGTTATATGAAAATATGCACTATTTGAATCTCCCAGATGAAATGAAAAGTTCACCTTTATTTGCTGTATACATGACAAAAAATTAAGTATGCAATCTTGGAATATGTATATGTGTATAGGGTAACTGATATAGATAGCTCATATTTTTGTCATGTTTCTTTGCAGGGAGTGGCACGCTTATCATTAACCAGCCCAACTAGAGTCATTTCAATTGTGAGCCGAGCGTTCGAACTCCATGTCCTGAGTGAAGGCGAGAAAGGGGATGATGATGACCTGATCATTGAAGGATGCACCGAGCTTGACCATCTGGACAAGCCGAAATCTTTCATTGAATGGCGACGCCTGTACAGTGGCAAGTGTGCATTGGATATCAAGTATGCGGTGCTGCACAGTGCTGTGGAAGCACGGGTCAACATTGAGGTCCTCCGTGTTCCTTGTCACGGTGTCGACCTGAAGATCCATGCTAAGACCAGCGGCGTCAGAGACATAATTCGTCTCTTACACGGTGCTGCGTTCAAGGTGGGCTTGACAAGGAGCTTCGCTGTTGCCGTGGTGAGGAATAGCTCCCTCGAACTGTACATCGAAGGGTCTCCAAGAGACGATCATGTCCTTGGCGGCCAGAAGCCGATGGAGAGTTGTTGGCGGCGCAGCTTCAGCTCTCACTTCCATGGGACTGTGGAACGACTGGTAGATCTTGGAGACTTCACAGAAATTTCAGTCAAAGTTACCTGGAAATCCTATAAGAAGAAACCTTGAGTGGGCAGCAGTATTTAATAAACTAACTTCATCTGTGTTAAGACTTAGGAGCTAGCTGTACCAGTCTAATATTTTCTAACAATTATTTCATGCATGGAGTCTTGTCTATGACCTTTTGAGAGCCAGAGAGTATCTTAAGCCTCCTCTATATGGACTTAATAGTGTGTCACTATGTTGTACTATGCAATATGCATGTATGGTGTACTGTGTTTCCCATGAATGTGCATATCTTTCGTAGTTTCGTGGACATTTTTATCTAAGTCAGTAATTTGGGGTCCTGTGCAGTCACCCATTATAGTGTAATTTGTTAGTGCACGTACGCAAATGACAAATTTGGGAGGTAGGCAAAAACTTTCTGCAGGATTGCTCACCTGCCCATCTTCTCATGGTACATGTTGCTGACAGGGCATGTGCCTGTAGCAGCAAAATGAGTTCCTACAGAACACGGTAAAAAAGTGGTACAATAGTGGGTTGAGACAAAAACAAAAGTGCTCTTCAAATGACAAAAGTAAGTAAGAAAGTTTTAATATTACATAGCAAGCATTGAAACCTCAAATTTTCAGAACTCATATACTGAAACTAAGACACTGTTCATCCATTCTTGGTACAACTGGCCTTTAGCCCGTTAAAGCTTTCTTCCTATGGGTTCTCCAGGTAACATTGACAGAAACTGTAGCAAAATCCCCCAGCTTTGCTTCTCTTTCATCCATAGCATGATAGCCAGCCGTGAAGAAGCACCGCCACCATGATGCCCGCAGCTTGGTGCCAAGGAAAGGGTCATCCCTATCAGACCCTTCAATGTACAGATCAAAACCTTTGTGCCTCTCCGCCGCGATGATAAAACTCATGGTGTCGCCTAGATCAGGAGCAGCACCTTGGGAGAGACAGATCACCTCATTGATGTCGCTGGTCTTGGCACATAGCTTCATGTTGATGCCACTAGGAGTAGCACTGAGCTGGAGGACCTTGATATGGACCTGGGCCTCCACTGCGTTTATGAGTACCAGGCACTTGATGTCCAACGCACACTTTTCACCATACAGGCGGTTTTCCTCATTGAACGATTTGGACTCAAACATGTTGCACAGCTCAGTGCATCCTTCAATGATCGAGCCATTGTCGCTTTGGGCACGGAGCTCAAGCTCGATTAATATGCGGGATGAGAATGAAATGACTCGAACAGGGCTGATCAACGACAAACGTGCCACACCTTGCAAAAAGATGGTTAATAAATTGATTATTTATCTGTTACTAGCATATATATGACTATTCATAGATCATATACACAATATTGCATGTGTAAACAGAAAACAAAAGTGTTACTTCACTCAATTTTGTAATGCTATAGCTATGGTCAAAAGCTTGGAATACATACTTCAGATAAATAGGATATCTACTTATATATAAAAGATGCAACCCACTAAGAGATCTTCAATGCTATTTCTCTAGCTCCACGTTGCGCCACATCATCTCCAACCCACTAAGAGTCATTCAATGCTATTTCTCTAGCTCCACGTTGCGCCACATCATCTCAAATAATTTTAACCATTAGATAAAAATTGAATGTTGGTGATTAGGAGATATTTTGAACTTTTCAAATCCATGCCATGTCATCTAGAAAGTTACCACTCCCGATTATCACCTCTGACTCCCATCTATCCATCCATGCATCAATATCCTCGTGTCACTTCATGTTGTTCGGTCACCACAAATTAAGGTAGAGAAATTACTGCCTCTAAATACCTCCATTACTACTCCACCTTTTGCTCTTATGTCTTTTCCGTTTCTATTTACTTTCTTTTCTGGATGTTTGTGAAGTGATTTTTTTTCATATTATATAATATGTGGCGGCAACGTGCGGGGTATCATCTAGTATATAAAAGAAATTATTGCCTATTTTGTGATTAGCAACATCTAAAATACATATATTTTCAGATAGATAAAAGGGGAATGCAGGTAGATAATTGCAATATAGTGAAATAGATTATCGTGCAGATTGACAGAACACGAATAAGTTCAGTCACAAATTTTACAAAATATTAAGCCTGAGTGTTGCAGTATGCAAACCAAATCACCATCTTTTTTGTTCACATATACTGTACGCTAGATGTGACCTGTAAACTGCCATGTAGCAGGGATTTAGAAAAACACCCCAATGGTACATGAACAAAGTATAAATCTGGACATCATGCTAGCGTCAAATTTAAAGTCTGCATGAATGGTAAAAAGAATGCGCACACAAAACATTGCAAGTCTGCAAAGTGTGGACCGGGCAACAAAACCATAGATCTTGGCAGGTCCAGAATGGGTATGTTCATAGCCAGAAGTTTTTATACTGACAAACTGAAGCAAATCCATTGGAAGGCAGCGGCATTCATTTGGTGAGCAATCACCAACATCCCTCACACTTACTACAAAATAAAAAGGTAGATGTATACGAATTTAAGGTATATGATGTATGTGAAATCGAGATGATGACAGCGAAAAAAAATGGATACAAACGGTACTGGATACAAACTTTCAGATGTGCCAGCAAGATTATAATCAGAAAGAATTCCAGGCTTGCCATTCTTGAATGGAGGGAAAAGCATGATTTCAGGAGGTCCTGGTACAAATAAGGAAGCTGGAAAGATTAACAGCAAGAAGTTATCCTTGTACAGAAAGCAAAGACATCTACTGCAAGAAAGAAAAAATCTTATCACACATTTTATGATGGCAATCTAAACAATCATGCAACAAATTCAGCAAATGAACACAAACATCATGGTTTGTGTTGTTTGAGACTGGAGCCAAAAGATTAGAAGAAGAGTTTTGAAGGAGGAGATTAGTAAGAAGAGGAATCCAATGGAATTTCTATAGAATCAGACACTCACGTGAATTATATCATACACAATGAACATGGCTGCAAGTTGTTTATGGCCAGAGACTTGCAACAAAGATTCTTTTTTTTCTTCTTTTCACTTAGCATTTCAAAGTTCAAACATAATCTCAATGGTAGCGTATAGCACCAATCAAGAAGTTTAAATTGTTTACTACTTTACCTAATTTCATCTACCAGATACCAGATTCTTTTTTTAGAGGTGATAAGTCTCCATACTTAATGTGATAGATAGTGGAACTAACGGTTATTAGTGTGTTAGTTATGCAGTATTCATGGCACAAGATGAAGATCAAAAGCTCTCAATATGGCTGATGTGTGTCAAATTAAAGATCATCTCTTGCCTTTGTTTTACAATCAATCCAAAGGTATTTTATGTACAGCATAATCACAAGTTTGGAGACCTAGCCTTTCTTCGTTTGTTTGGCAATAATAAAACGAAGGAAACAACTTTTTTTTCTTATCACAGGCAGCATTTTATGAGTACCGTTCCCATGCTTGTCAGTCAATGTAATTTCACCATGACAGATACCCATTCCAGTAAAATATCACATGGCAGAAATTACATATGCATTTTTCCTCATTCTAGGGAATGAGCATGAATTCGTATGATCCTCTAAAGATTGGATAAGGAATATATGTATTTCTCCATCGCTTTTGGATGAAGAGTATTGCTTCTAAACTTTTCGATAAACACCACTACAAAACAGGACAAGCATGGGAATGGTACTCATAAAATGCTGCCTGTTGGCAGAGGCTAGCATTTAGAAAACAGATTTTGCAAATAAACCTTTGATGCAGCGAATTCCGCATGACACGCCTTACCCCTAATGGCGAGAGGAAATCAATTAAGGATCTAATTAGTAGTGCGCGATTTAAACTTTACCTTGATTATCTTCATCCTCCTCGCTATCGCTAAGCAGCCATTCATCGCTCTCATCTCTGGTACTAATATTGGTGAATCGAATTCATTGCGTGGAGTAGGAGGGGAAGGCGGCCGCTTCTTGCCGCGGGCAAGTTCCAAGATCTCCGCCGATCTGCTTCTGCCTTCCTCAGTCTCCATTGATAGCCTCTCGCTCTCCCCTACAAGCCCTAAATGAAAAGGAAGGACGGCATCGGCGTCACCCGGAACTTTAGCTTTTTAACTCTAATTCGCTGCTGATAACTTCCAGTGACCAGGGCCCAACCTTGCCTTCCACCGTACCACTAGAGGATGCGCCGCCGCCCTCACCACCTTGCAGATGGAACGAGTTGTCTGACTCTCTCCTTCCCAGGCCCAGGCACTGCCCTATGATGAGCGACAGAAGAGGAGACACGGGAGCCATTGTTCGTGTTATGATCTAGTACAAATACAAAGAAACTGGGTAGGAGATGTCTTCAGACATCAGGAGGAACTCTGCATTTATCATAGCCTGGAACAAACAAGACATCTCGTACTGACAGATTCAATGCTTTTGTCACGTGGCTTAGTATAAATTTTATGAGCTTCCAACAAGACACATCCCCAGAAAAAGGATAAAAACAATCAATTTCCTTTCCTTCAACAAAAGTTAGACACTACATGCTATAGTATATCTAAAAGAACTATGGGTTATAGTCCAGTGGCCTATAGATCCACAGAAAACAAAAGCTTTTGAGCATTAATGAGTACTGGTCAACCTTGTTTAGTTCTCTCTACAATTTGCTGAATAAACACTTTACTATCTTGGTCACCATCATCAGTCCCGTTTTCATCATCTGCATCATTCTCATGAGCTCTGTTAGGATCTACACGCTTCATAATATGCTCCCAAGTGGGCACTTCTTTCAACTTCCTAGCACTGTCCTCCTCCATGCCCCAGATTAAGCCGCGGTCCAACAAGTAATCTTCATTTACTTGGGGCTTCCCATTTGTACTTGTGGTGCAAGGGGAATCAGCTATTCTCATTAATTCTTCGTAAGCTTCATCATAAGCTTCTAGTGCATCTCCAGATAGGGTTAGACAACAATATGGTTCTGCCAAGGAGCTAGTTTCTTGTATGAACAGGGGGCTTTCCTGGTTTGTTGAAGAACCTGACTCACTGTCTGAGCAGATTCGCTCAGTTGCCATCATCTGCAGCTGTGTCTGGTTTTGTTTCTGGGCAAGTGCTGACTCAAGCTCCTTAATCTGGTCTTCAAGCCTATGCTGAATAACCTTGTGGAGGCGAATGCTGAGATCCCTAGGCAAAACAGGATAGTTTGCTCCATGTGTGCAATCTGGGGAACTTTCCCTGCTATCCCTGCCATGGTCACTTTCAGTGCTGTAATCGGTGAGGTCACGTCGGATTATATCAACTTTCAATTCCCCTTGAACAATGTTACCAACGAACTCCTGTTAAAGCAGCGCATACAGAGTTTCGGTCAATAGAACTGTAGGCTACCTCAGATGTCATGTGTAACGTGTCTGTGAAAAATCAATACCTCATCGAAGTCAGATGCTTCTTCTTCTAATCGTTTTGAAGTGATATTCAGTTCCAATCTCGCAAGCTCGGCTTCAAGCTCCGCTTCAATTTTGCTCATTGGTTCTGAATCAGCTTTGTGTGCTTTGCTATTATTCTCTATTATTATCAAAAGACGAATTTATAAAAATAAATAAGCTTTTGATTTTAATATCCAAAAAGTACCTATATTAATGTATTGATATTTTACCTTCATGGTCACTAGATCTTCATTGTGTAGTTCTTTTACTGTTAAACCCTCTTTCATCTCCAGCTCATCTTGTAAATCTTGAACCAAATTCTCCATTCGCTTCAGTGTTCCCTTCAACCCCTCAAGTTCCTTCTTGTATGACAAAGAACATGATAGAATACCAAGGGTGATTCCAGTAGAGAAAATATGAATTTGATCACGTAAACTACAGCATATTTAAGATACGAAAAATGCATCAAAGAGGGGAACTAAATAGCATTTCATGTTCAATGAAGAAGAAGCAAGTCACTCGTATCTAGAAATCACCCCTGGTTACAACCTGCTACTGAAAACAGGCTTGTTTCATTTATAGTTACCATTTGATATAACCTTCTGTGGAGGATTTATTTCATTTACAGTAATCGGTAGGGCAGTGAAAGAGGCTATAGGTCAAGTATAACTACAAAGTCTTATTTGGAATACAAGGACAAAGGATTGTATATTGCTCTAGAACATAGTTGCTATCCTGAAATAAAGTTATGGAACTGTACTAACTGATATTGCCAAACAAAAGCATGTGCAAAAACCCGATAGAACACTAAAGAAAGTTCCCAATATGACTAACAAGTGTTACATCAGTAGCTCAGTCAAAGTACGGAAAACAGCAATAAAACGATGCACACAACAACTAGAGAACAACCTAGTAGATCAAGAGGACATTAGTAGTAGCATGTAGAGGAAGGCAGGGTAGATCTAGAGAAAAGATGTGGCGGCACTCACATAACGAAGATGCCTCGTGAAACAGCTTTTTTAAAGTCAACTTACGTTAAATGTTGCGTTTTCACCAGATCTACAGATCTACAATAGTGCATACAACAACTCGATTCCAAAAGTTAAATTTTGGTCAAACTAGTCATTTTTCTAGTCAATAAATAATATCATCATAATTATTTGGGATATTACATATACTCAGCATGCACAATATCAAGACTGGCAACAATGGAGCAATCATGGGTCTTCTAGGTGCTCTCTAAGGCTCGAAGCCCTTCAACTGATATCCTAAGTTCAACCCTTGCTTCCTTGCTCACTCGATCCGAGGGGCCTCCTGGTGAGAAGATACCATCCACCGCAGTTATGTTGTCTCGGGATCCTAGCCTTAATGTCTCCTCAATTATCTGCTTGCAACACAACCTCAAGTCGTTGTGCTCTTGTAGCTTCCTCCGTGCAATATCCATAGCATTTTGGTTTGACAAGTAGTATGAGATGCCATCACTACCTATTATCAAGAACTCATCATCCTTTGTTAGTGTGATCATCTTAAGCTCTCGCTCAGCGCTTAAGGGACCTCCTAGTTGACCCAACTCTTTCAAAGCTTCCAGATGCCAGTCACCAAGTGCTCTAGTGACTTCCAGCTGGCCATTCAAATAACCATCAACGACGTAACCGCCCAGTGATTCCACACAGCTTCTTTCATCGATGCAGCAAGCCCTATGGTGCTTGGACATTTGAATGGCAGTGTCACACTGTGAAAGGACAGCTCAACAGTCACCTACATTAGCCACCAGAAGGGACCTGCAGAAATTATTTGTGCTCGGTTAGTCTCAGAAAATATGGAAAGAAGAGTAACATGTTAAGTCAAAAGAAAGGTCCACTCTGAATCAATGAAGGCCTAATGACATTGAGGATCAAATGGCTCTAGCACATTATGCTTCGAGTAGCTTAGGAACAAAGATAATTTAAATAATCCTTAAATTGCAATGGGAATTGAACCTTACTCAAGCTGGTTGGTTTGGATGTACAGCTTGCTGGCCACCCATATTTGTTTTAAATATAGTTTTGATGTATCATCTTTACAAAAGAAAAGGCCGAGATGTATCGTTGCCGGAAAGTCAAAACAAAATGTGAACTGAAACCCTATACCGCATTAATTTTCTAATCAGACATTGTAGTTTACCATATAAAAGCACTTATCAACATGACAATTAGTTAACAACATAAGGGATATCTTCCAAAAATTATTGCGGTTAGAGTGGTAGTTCCAGATGAAAGCGAAATGGCATTAGAATATGCCTCTGCAAACTTGCTATCAGTTTGCATAAATGACCTCTTGACTACCTTCTCAAATTCCAAACTAAAGTCCACATCATCAACTATGACCAGTGGCAAGTTATCGCGAACATGCTGAGCAGCATCTCGGCCACCATGTCCATCAAAGACCAGTGAGTAGGAAGGAAAGTGAGAGAATAGAAACATAGGATAATCCATGCTTCATAAAGTGTGTAAATATGATGAAGAGAAAATTTCAATTGGCATTACACAAAAGAGTTAACACAGGAATGAATATTGTACCCCGTAGAAGGAAATGACTTCATCTTCATCTTCCACCGAGTTACAATCATAATTCTTTGCTAGATCAAAGATGCACACATGGGCATCTTCCATATAGTCGCGACTATCTATATCCGACCAAACTCTTGACCGAATAAAAGGGGCAAAGTTACTCGGACTCATTTTGTTTAATGTCAACAGAAACGGTGTTCTCACAAACTCTCTCCATCTGCAGATTACACAAAAAGGTTTAGTGTGAGGTTAAATAAGCAATATGACAAGCAAGCGTAGCAAAAATAACCACAAGTTTCGATCGAGAAATAAAACATGGAAAGGAACATGCGTACTACAAGCGGGCCATGAGATAAAAAGGATTCCTCGAAGAACTGGAGTTCCCATGTTGTTATATGTCATGGCCCGCTTGTAGTACGCCTGTTCCTTTCCATGTTTTATTTCTCGATCGAATCTTGTGGTTATTTTTGCTACATTTGCTTATCATGTTTCTTATTTAACCTCGCACTAACCCTTTTTGTGTAATCTACGGATGGAGAGAGTTTGTGAGAACACCGTTTTTGTTGACTTTAAACAAAATGAGCCGAGTAACTTTGCCCCTTCTATCCGGTCGGGAGTTTGGTCTTATATAGGTAGTTGCGACTATATGGAAGATGCCCATGTGTGCATCTCTCGATCTAGCAAAGAATTATGACTGTAACTCAGTGGAAGATGAAGATGAAGTCATTTCCTTCTATGGGGTACAATATTCATTCCTGTGTTAACTCTTTTGTGCAGTGCCAATTGAAAATTTTTCTTCATCATATTTACACACTTTTATGAAGCATGGATTATCCTATGTTTCTGTTCTCTCACTTTCCTTCCTGCTCACTGGTCTTTGATGGACATGGTGGCTAAAATGCTGCTCGGTATGTTCGCGATAACTTGTCACGGGTCATAGTTGAAGATGCTGACTTTAGTTTGGACCTTGAGAAGGTAGTCAAGAGGTCATTTATGCAAACCGATAGAAGTTTGCAGAGGCATATTCTAATGACAATTCGCTTTCATCTGGAACTACTGCTCTAACCGCAATAATTTTTGGAAGGTATCCCTTATGTTGTTAACTAATTGCCCCGTTGATAACTACTTTTATATGGCAAAGTACAACGTCTGATCAGAAAATTAATGTGGTATAGGGTTTCAATTCACATTTTGTTTTGACTTTTTGGGAACGATGCATCTCGTTTTTTTTTTTTGCAAAGACGATACATCAAAACTATATTTTTAAAAAATATGGGTGGCCGACAAGCTGTACATCCAAACCAACTAGCTTGAGCTAGGTTCAATTCCCGTAGCAATTTAAGGATTATTTGAATTATCATTGTTCCTAAGCTACTTTAGAAGCATAATGTGCTAGAGTTTGATCCTCAATGTCATTAGGCCTTCATTGATTCAGAGTGGACCGTTCTTTTAGCCTAAAAGGTTACTCTTGTTTCCATATTTTCCGAGGCTAACCGAGCACAAATAATTTCTGCAGGTCCCTTCGGTGGTTAATGCGGTGATTGCCGAGCTGTCCTTTCGCAGTGTGGCACTCGCCATTCAAATGTCCAAGGACCATAGGGCGTGCTGCATCGATGAAAGAAGCCGTGTGGAATCACCGGGCGGTTACGTCGTGGATGGTTATTTGAATGGTCAGCTGGAAGTCACTAGAGCACTTGGTAACCGGCATCCGGAAGGCTTGAAAGAGTTGGGTCAACAAGGAGGTCCCTTAAGCGCTGAGCGAGAGCTTAAGATGAACACAACGACAAAGGATGATGAGTTCTTGATAATAGGTAGTGATGGCATCCGGGACTACTTGTCAAACCAAAATGTTGTGGATATTGCATGGAGGAAGCTACAAGAGCACAACGACTTGAGGTTGTGTTGCAAGCGGATCGTTGAGGAGGCATTAAGGCTAGGATCCCGTGACAACCTAACTGCGGCGATGGTATCTTTTCACCAGGAGGCCCTCGATCGAGTGAGCAAGGAAGCAAGGGTTGCATGGAGCATATCAGCTGAAGGGCTTGAGCTAGAGAGCACCTAGAAGAGCCATGATTGCTCCATTGCTGTCGATCTTGATATTGTGCATGCTGAGTATATGTAATATCCCAAATGATTATGATAATATTAATTATTGACTAGAAAGATGACTAGTTTGACCATAATTTAACTTTTGCAATTGGTTGTTCTAGGGACTATCGTAGATGCGTAGATCTCGTGAAAACACAACCGTTGATTTTAACGTAAGTTGACTTTAAAAGAGCTGTTTCACGAGGCATCTTCCTTCTCCGAGTGTCGTCACATCTTTTCTTCTCTAGATCTACCATGCCTTCCTCTACACGCTACTACTAATTTCCTCTAGATCTAACAGGTTGTTCTTTAGTTGTTGTGTGCATCGTTTTATTGCTGTTTTCCCTGGCATTCCGCTTATAGGTGCTGCTCTAAAGCCGTGAGAACATAGGGAACATTCAATGAGCCCTTGCAGGATTCATTGGAATTGTTTCAAGTGTAGGTTATCAGCATTATTATACCCTACAATTTGTCCATGGAAAATGCAGTGTTAACTATACTAAGTCCAAAAACTATTTGTGATGTATGCCCCTTATTCTATCGATCCTATTGTCATTCATCAAGAGCACTTGCCGCCTTGGATGAACCCTAACATGTCATTGACGACTTCTCCACGGAGCTCATGATGAACGATGCATGCGAGCTCAGGAAAAGAAAAGATTGGAAATAATCTTAGCACGCCACATGTGGTAGGACGATGTAGAGCACAGGGCATATTGCCCGGTTGGGGAGCAGAGCAAGGATTCGATCTACAAGCAATCATCCAGGTGACCCGTCTACATCTTGTCCTCCATCAGAAATAGGCAGCCTCGATGGAACCCAAAAGGTGAACGCAGTGTATTGTGCGGCATCCTGTGTGTGTATAGGACCGGCATGAGCATGAGATGGGCTCGTGGTCGCACAAAGGTATGCTGGATTTTTGTGGTGAGGTAGATGGGTTCGTGGAAAGTGGAATCACACAACTTAGAGTAAGCAACTAGTTATGGCAGACAATATAAAATTGGCAAATTCCTTCTAAGCCACTGGAAAAGCTTCTTTTCCCTTCTCAGCCACTTAGACAACTTCATTTCCCTTGTGTGCCACTGATTGAATTTTTTCTTCCCTTCTATGCCATTCTTCACCTTTCAAAAAAATCTTAATGCTTTAGCGTATTTTGAGAACTTTAAATCCAAAACCGAAATGAATTTGAAACTTTGCAAATAACAAAATTTGTTCTCTCACGTGTTTCTCTATCAACACAAAAAAGAAAAGAAAATTTTAATGCTTGGTAAGTAATTGTTTTCGTCCATGGAGTGAAGGGAAGTGTTTCAAAAAAATTAAGCAAGTATTCCCTTCTTCACATAAACACTTTCCCTTTCTCTTTGGATTAAAACAATTATTTATCAAACACTAAAAATTTTGAAATTTTTTGTGATGATAGAGAAACACATCACAAGTAAATTTGCTTACTAGCAAAGTTTCAAATTTATTTTCATATGATTTTTTAATTACAGGAATACACTAAAACATTAAGCTTTCTTTGAAAGGCGGTGCGTCTAAAACACTTTCCCTTCCTCCGTGGACAAAAACAATTACTTACCGAGCAGTAAAATTTTTCTTTTCTTTTTGTGTTGGTAGATAAACACGTGAAGAACAAATTTTTATTATTTGCAAAGTTTCAAATTCATTTCGGTTTTGGATTTAAAGTTCTCAAAATGCACTAAAGCATTAAGATTTTTTTGAATGGTGAAGAGTGGCATAGAAGGGAAGAAAAAATTCAATCAGTGGCACACAAGGGAAATAAAATTTTCTAGAGGCTGAGAAGGGAAAGGAAGTTTTTCCAGTGGCTGAGAAAGAATTTGCCCATATAAAATCTAACAGTAAAAATACAAGATTCATGATTATCTTAACAGTGGATGCTGCATTACCTGCTCGTTCAGGTGGTTTGCTACTTCTCTGGGCACCAGACAGGCCCAACCTTGCACTGTGTGATTCTCTGCCCTCTTGTTTCAATTTCTTCAGCTCAGGTAGAGGTGCAATTCCAATCACACTTCCTAGTAATCTTGAGCTATTCAGGCATCCGTCCTTGTCAAATCCAATATTAAAGGGAACGGGTTCATAGTGTGATTTACTGATTACTCTTCTCCCATCTGTTACCACAAATGGTCTCACGGAAGCTGGTGAGGGTACTGGAGCCAATGTGCACTCTTCAATTTCAAAGTTCTCATTGTAAAGTTGTGGAATCTATGAGTTTTCCGTCTGCACAAACGGCTTAATCAAATGCCTACGAGAGCTTCTGTTCCTAATGGCTCCACAACCCCTTCCTAATGGCTCAACAGCTTGACTATCGTGAAAGCCATCAACCAGATTCTTGCCTTTACCAGTGACGCTACAACCAACCGTTTCCTCTTTGCTATGAGAGCCGCTTTTCCAAAAGATCCAAGGTTGCAAACTCAATATGGATCCAGGATCCCTCACATACTCATTTGGGCTCACTGAATCAGTGATTCGGCTGCCACCAGTACAAGCAGCAACCATGCCTGATGGACCAATAAACGTGGAATGAACAGAGTTCCTCGGAGCATTGAAAAGAGCATTCACCTCATCAATACCGAATCCCCCGGCAATCTGATTAGCAACCATCCTGTGAAACGCATTGCTCCCATTTTCCCGTTCTTGGTGCGGCTCTGCTTATCCATACGAAAATGGCAAGAATCATACACTAGTCCCTCAACAGTAGCAAAAGAAGGCTCATCTCCAGAGTTCAATATGCTTCAGCAATCCTACATGACAAAAACCTGCTTGCCGGTTAGACAAATAAAATTAGCGTATAATGCTTGATTATTTGAAAGAAGAAATAAGCGGATACTGGCCTCACGAGTAACATATGGGTTCAGTAGAACTCAAAAAAATCATTTTTCTAGAAGAAAAAAACAAATCCAATGGTGTCAACTTCAACTATATCAATTTTGTGGGCTCAGAACTATATGGATTAGATTATCAGGACACAAATCCAAGACTAACTCGCCATGCCCAACCCCGATTGGGATGAAATTTCCCGTACCTGTCCCCGCCCAGGTCTCCGCGCAGAGTCGGATCCATCCCCACTACATCCAACCTAAATGTCAACTACAAAAGGAAGGAGGAGGACTAGAGGATGGGGGAGGAGATGCGCTCAGCTCTCACCTTCCGTTGTCACCGTCGAAGCTGGAGGAGGAGGAGGTTTGTGCCCCGTTCTGGCCGCCGTGCGCTGGCGCACGAGACCGAGCCGCTGCTACCTGCCTGGCTGAGGCAAGCCGTCCTGCTGCGCCGCCGTGAGAGAACTGTTTGCCAGCGCCCGCCTCTCCGAAAGAGAGGTCAAAGAAAGATTTTTCCAAGAGCATTGTTCCTAAACTTTTCGATAAAGACCACTACGAAATAGGACATCAAACTCTGAGGAGAAACAAGATCCACTAAGTCACTGAACATGTTGGCAGAGGCTAGCATTTAGAGAACAGATTTTGTAAGTAAACCTTTGATGCAGCGAATTCCGCATGACACGCCTTACCCCTAATGGCGAGAGGAAATCAATTAAGGATAACGTAATTAGTAGTGCGCGATTTAAACTTTACCTTGATTATCTTCATCCTCCTCGCTATCGCTAAGCAGCCATTCATCGCTCTCATCTCTGGTACTAGATTTTGGTGAATCGAATTCATTGCGTGGAGTAGGAGGAAGGCGGCCGCTTCTTGCCGCGCGGGCAAGTTCTAAGATCTCCGCCGATCTGCTTCTGATTTCTTCAGTCTCCATTGGTAGCCTCTCGCTCTCCCCCACAAGCCCTAATAACTGATAAGCAACGTCTGGCCGCACGACTCGGCCAAGGCACTCCCCGCAGCTTAACAGCCAAGTCACCCCCTACATGCAAGGCACTAATCCCTGCCCTGCATGAACTGCTCCACTAACTAACATGCATACATGCAGAACTTCTCTCCGATAATTCCTGTGCATGCTAGCCCTGATCCATCGCCCAAGAATGCACGCCGTGCTTTTTTTTCTTTTCTTTTTTGAAAGAACGCACGCCGTGCTTGACGAACAGACTGATCCACAACTCCACACCAGTCTTCGCTTGCCTGGAGTTTCTGCATGCCCGTTCACCTGCCTGCTGGACTTGGACTACTCTACACATACTAGCTAATGTACGCATCTACTACGCACTCACCAGGGGCGGAACTACGTTAGGGGCCACTGGGGCCATGGCCCCAGTCGTAGACTTAAAATTCCAAGCACCACTCCTGTGTATTTTCAGGGCTATCTACCCAGCTTCTTGGTCTAAATGTACATATACTTCCCTGCTGTCCAGGCTGGCCGTAATTTCATGCATGTACTCACATACAGAAGAGACGGATGAAACAATCAAAAACTATTGCGAATGGTGATATAGCTCACGTTAAAATCTTATTAGTATTTTCCAACCCTAATCTATCATAGATTAATCTCTTATCTAACTGCCGCTCAATCTGTCCAAACTGGTAGTAGACATATATAAAGTCTTTTCATTATTAGCTTATCGTCCTATTGAGTTGGCTTTCATTTTGCCAGTTGCTACTACCACGGCTGAAAGAGTTTCAGGCTAGGTAGCGCCGATACGCCGACGGCCAAAACTCGGCCGTATCCGATACCCCGTATCAGAACAGTGTTTACCTACTGTTCCCCACTAACAGTGTTTACCTACTGTTCCCCACTGTTTTGTTTTGAAAGTCACGTATCGGTGGCCATATCACCGTATCCATACCCCGTATCGGAATTTCACAGGTTTTAGGTATGAAAAAATGAGAAACAAGATGGACCATGGGTGTCTGGTTGAATCATATAGGATCATGAATATAAGTGAACTCAAAAAATTTCTATGCAACACAAATGATAACATTTTATACCATTTTGAAAGAACCTCCTGCCGATAATGAAGTATTGGAGAGTAATTATCTTGAAAGAGAGTTAGTGGCCCTAGTCGTGCGAAGATCAGAGTTCCGCCACTGGCACTCACATAGGCACTCCATAGGCACGCACACATCACATAGGACTAAAAAACTCACACAAAATAGATAAACAACATGATTAGTCCCAACACTATGATGAGCGTCAGAAACGGAGAGACAGGAGCCATTGTTCGTGTTATGATCTATAGTACAAAGAAACTAGCAGGAGATGTCTTCAGACGGCAGGAGGAACTCTGCATTTATCGTAGCCTGGAACAAACAAGACATCTACAAATTAAATGCTTTTGTCACGTGGCTCAGTATAAATTTTATGAGCTTCCTAAAAGAAACATCCCAGGAAAAGGCTAAAAACAATCAATTTCCTTCAACAAACGTTTGACACTACATGCTATAGTATATCTAAATGAACAATGGGTTATAGTCCAGTGGCCTATAGATCCACAGAAAACAAAAGCTTTTGAGCATTAATGAGTACTGGTGAACCTTGTTTAGTTCTCTCTACAATTTGCTGAATCAACACTTTACTATCTTGGTCATCATCATCAGTCCCGTTTTCATCATCCGCATCATTCTCATGAGCTCTGTTAGGATCTACACTCGTCATGATATGCTCCCAAGTGGGCACTTCTTTCAACTTCCTAGTACTGTCCTCCTCCATGCCCCAGATTAAGCCGCGGTCCAACAAGTAATCTTCATTTACTTGGGGCTTCCCATTTGTACTTGTGGTGCAAGGGGAATCAGCTATTCTCATGAATTCTTCATAAGCTTCATCATAAGCTTCTAGTGCATCTCCAGATAGGTTTAGACAATACGGTTCTGCCAAGGAGCTAGTTTCTTGTATGAACAGGGGGCTTTCCTGGTTCGTTGAAGAACCTGACTCACTGTCTGAGCAGATTCGTTCAGAAAAGATTCGCTCAGTTGCCATCATCTGCAGCTGTGTCTGGTTTTGTTTCTGGGCAAGTGCTGACTCAAGCTCCTTAATCCGGTCTTCAAGCCTATGCTGAATAACCTTGTGGAGGCGAATGCTGAGATCCCTAGGTGAAACAGGATAGTTTGCTCCATGTGTGCAATCTGGGGAACTTTCTCTGCTATCCCTGCCATTGTCACTTTCAGTGCTGTAATCAGTGAGGTCACGTCGGATCATATCAACTTTCAATTCCCCTTGAACAATGTTACCAACGAACTCCTGTTAAAGCAGCGCATACAGAGTTTCGGTCAATAGAACTGTAGGCTACCTCAGATGTCATGTGTAATGTGTCTGAAAAATCATTACCTCATCGAAGTCAGATGCTTCTTCTTCTAATCGTTTTGAAGTGATATTCAGTTCCAATCTCGCAAGCTCGGCTTCAAGCTCCGCTTCAATTTTGCTCATTGGTTCTGAATCAGCTTTGTATGCTTTGCTATTATTCTCTATTATTATCAAAAGACAAATTTATAAAATAAATAAGCATTTAATTTGAATATCCAAAAAAGTTCCTATATTAATGTATTGATACTTCACCTTCATGGTCACTAGATCCTTCATTATGCAGTTCTTTTACTGTTAAACCCTCTTTCATCTCCAGCTCATCTTGTAAATCTTGAACCAAATTCTCCATTCGCTTCAGTGTTCCCTTCAACGCCTCAAGTTCCTTCTTGTATGACAGAGAACATGATAGAATACCAAGGGTGATTCCGGTAGAGAAGATATGAATTTGATCACATAAACCTGCAGCATATTTAAGATACGATAAATGCATCAAAGAGGGGAACTAAATAGCATTTCATGTTCATGTTCAATGAAGAAGAAGCAAGTCACTCATATCTAGAAATCACCCCTGGTTACAACCTACTACTGAAAACAGGCTTATTTCATTTATAGTTAACATTTGATATAACATTCTGTGGAGGATTTATTTCATTTACAGTAATCGGTAGGGCAGTGAAAGAGGCCATAGGTCAAGTATATCTACAAAGTCTTATTTGGAATACAAGGACGAAGGATTGTATATTGCTCCAGAACATAGTTGTTATCCTGAAATAAGTCAAGTATATCTACAAAGTCTTATTTGGAATACAAGGACGAAGGATTGTATATTGCTCCAGAACATAGTTGTTATCCTGAAATAAAGTTATGGAACTGTACTAACTGATATTGCCAAACACAAGCATGTGCAGAAACCCGGTAGAATACTGAAGAAAGTTTCCTATATGACTAACAAGTGTTAAATCAGTAGCTCAGTCAAGGTAGTAAGGTACTATGGACAAATTCATGCAATCAGTTAATAGCTCCGACTAGCAAGCACAAAACAGTGAGTAAGCAATAGGCAGTGCCTTGGAAGCTCAAGTCTCGAACAAGTGTATTCATATTTTTATTCATCACCAAGAAGATTGTGATAACACTGAAACTGAGTAACTGACTAGTGTACAATTTGGCACGGTAATAACAGTTCACATGATGAGGAATCATCAGTATAAGAGAGAAAAGCAGGATTTCCAAGAGTCATAAATATTCTCCACTAGTACATTACCTGGTCATTGTTGTTGGAGAGTTTAATTGTAAAGACTAAAGAAGAAAGATGAAGTTTCCTATGTATTGCAGCTAGTAAAACTAAGACAACGCATTGGGTTCTCAGATAGATACTGAATACTCGAGTAAGCAACTAGTTATGGCAGACAATATAAAATCTAACAGTAAAAATACAAGATTCATGTTTATCTTAACAGTTGATGCTGAATTACCTGCTCGTCCAGGTGGTTTGCTACTTCTCTGGGTACCAGACAGGCCCAACCTTGCATTGTGTGATTCTCTGCCCTCTTGTTTCAATTTCTTCAGCTCAGGTAGAGGAGCAATTCCAATCACACTTTCTGGTATTTTTGAGCTATTCAGGCATCCGTCCTTGTCAAATCCAATATTAAAGGGCACGGGTTCGTAGTGTGATTTACTGATTACTCTTCTCCCATCTGTTACCACAAATGGTCTCACGGAAGCTGGTGAGGGTACTGGAGCCAATGTGCACTCTTCAATTTCAAAGTTCTCATTGTAAAGTTGTGGAATGTATGAGTTTTCCGTCTGCACAAGAGGCTTAATCAAATGCCTACGAGAGCTTCTGCTCCTAATGGCTCCACAACCCCTTCCAGACCTAGAACCAAGACCAGGGCTCCTTGGAGATACTTCAACAGCTTGACTATCATGAAAGCCATCAACCAGATTCTTGCCTTTACCAGTGACGCTACAACCAACCGTTTCCTCTTTGCTATGAGAGCTGCTTTTCTTAAAGATCCAAGGTTGTAAACTCAATATGGATCCAGGATCCCTCACATACTCATTTGGGCTCACTGAATCAGTGTTTCGGCTGCCACCAGTACAAGCAGCAACCCTGCCTGATGGACCAATAAACGTGGAATGAACAGAGTTCCTCGGAGCATTGAAAAGAGCATTCACCTCATCAATACCGAATCCCCGGCAATCTGATTAGCAACCATCCTGTGAAACGCATTGCTCCCATTTTCCCCATTCTTGTTGTGGCTCTGCTTATCCATACGAAAATGGCAAGAATCATACACTAGTCCCTCAACAGTAGCAAAAGAAGGCTCATCTCCAGAGTTCAATATGCTTCAGCAATCCTACATGACAAAAACCTGCTTGCCGGTTAGACAAATAAAATTAGCGTATAATGCTTGATTATTTGAAAGAAGAAATAAGCGGATACTGGCCTCACGAGTAACATATGGGTTCAGTAGAACTCAAAAAAAAATCATTTTTCTAAAAGAAAAAAAACAAATCCAATGGTGTCAACTTCAACTATATCAATTTTGTGGGCTCAGAACTATATGGATTAGATTATCAGCACATAAATCCAAGACTAACTCGCCATCTCCAAACCCTGATTGGGATGAAATTTCCCCGTACCTGTCCCCGCCCAGGTCTCCCGCGCAGAGATCGGATCCATCCCCGCTACATCCAACCTAAATGTCAACTACAAAAGGAAGGAGGAGGACTAGAGGATGGGGGAGGAGATGCGCTCAGCTCTCACCTTCCGTTGTCGCCGTCGAAGCTGGAGGAGGAGGAGGAGGAGGAGGCTTGTGCCCCGTTCTGGCCGCCGTGCGCTGGCGCACGAGACCGAGCCGCTGCTACCTGCCTGGCTGAGGCAAGCCGTCCTGCTGCGCCGCCGTGAGAGAACTGTTTGCCAGCGCCCGCCTCTCCGAAACAGAGGTCAAAGAAAGATTTTTCCAAGAGGCGGCCAAGAATCGATGGCCGACGGTTTGAGGATAAGGCGCCGCCCGCGGCCGCCGCCGCCGACCTCGCAATGCGGCGACAAAGGGAGCACGAGTGGGAGCTAGAGGAGCGGCGGCAGCCATCATTGGACAGGGGGCATTTGGTGGGATTTGGGGGTTGGATTTGGGCGCTTGGGTTTGGGGGTTTGGTCTGCAGGAGGAGGCAACCAAGGAGAACATCCCGAGGAGCCAAACCACCGGGCACAGGACCGCGACAATACAGGAAACATTAAAAATGGAAATGAAATTGTTCCAATTCAGTCAGCTTTCGAGCCGTGTGTAAATGCGGATATACTGTCCAGACAATTTTCCAGGCCACTGAACAACTGGCCAGACAGAGCATGGTGAGACTGGAAAGGTTGCAATGAACATGGACATAAGTATTTTCTTTTTCAACTGAAAATACTTACAGATTTGTCATCTGAAAACAGTAATAATTTTTTTAAAAAAACAGCTGGAATGAAATTCAGGTCACCAGACAAAGTAAATGTGGATTTAGCCCATTAAACTTGGGATTTGTTGCTAATTTGACCCTCGAGGCATCAATCACTGGAGTTTTGAGTGGTGATTTGTTGGAATGTAAATGTATTAAAGTTAATTATTTGGCTCGCTGTATGGAAAATTTGAATGTTCTAAAAGGTGTACTGTTTGGAACCTCTAATTTAGTAAAATACCACTAGTTCCTCCTATTTCGAGATCAACGTGCCTCATATACTTTCACACGTCAAAATTTATGTAAAGGCAATCGCATTTACACACCAAAGACAAAAATCCACCAATTGGTTTACGCCACACAATAGGTAGAAGAGCAGAGCTCCATTCATTCCTCGTCCGCTATTTATCCTATTGTCTCTACACCATTATTCGCTTTTAGAAATTAGAATGGCCGGTCACGTTGTGAACAGTGACCGAGGCCTCCCCTTTGTTTTCCGGGGAACAAGCAAAAGGGATGCTTGGCCTCTACACCATTGCTAAAGCAAAAACGGTTTGTCTTAACCATATGTTCAATCGCAGCCGTCCATGTGCCCTAATCTGTGGTTTATGCTCCTGGGTGCCATCAACAGTGCAGGCCCACAACTTCAACTAATAGGGCTGGTCAGCTGTACTTGGACTTTGATTGCTAACCTGGTAACATTATTCATTTTATGATATGAATCCATGAATGTGATCAACCTTATTATGCACATGGATCGTAGTTCTATGTATAGGTTAATCTTGTCCACATTTTTGCTATAGTAAGTTCCTCCCTTTTGTGGACCATATATTTTGGAACAGATAATAGCGAATTCTTCAGCATTATTTTGTTCAAAACGTCTTGCTTTTATGAACGCAAACCAAGTACTTTTTGTCCTTTTCAGATGTGCACGTAACGTTTGCAAACCACAGAAAAAATAGCGTCAGATACGTACAGTTTTAACAAAGCTTGGTGGGGAATGTCCGACGGCGAGAGAGATACGTCTGATGGAGACGGACGCATGGCATTTTTCTTCGTAATCATCTCTCTGACACGTCAACCTTTTTTCTTGTTTAACTTTCGCTTTCTTGGACCTTTTCCTAGCTCCCACAAAATTTTATGTACCCATCATTTGGCCCACGTATGTTCTGTTCTGCATCACATACTCAACAAGAGAGCGGCAGAAGCCACAAAGGTCTCATTGAATAGTAGTGCTTGTCCGGCCGTGCCTTGTTCCTTTGCATTGCAATTGCCAATTTTATTCGTGCTAATTTTTTATAAAAAAAACGCTATGTACAGCAGCTAACTTCTTCTAAAAGGGCCTCATGCGACTTGAATCAGGAAGCCAGCGTGGTCCGGGGGCAGTTGTCCACGGCACAAGCCAGGACATCCCTGTAATCGCGCGAGATGGTGAAGTGATCATACACCTCGCCGTCGCGGCTCTTCTTGTACTCGAACAGCATCGCCGAGTGGTTGAACGCCGTGAGCTTGACGAAGCCGTGGTCGAAGTCCCTGGCGTGGCTCCACCGGACGTTCGCGGCCGCCGCGGCGAACTCCGTCAGGCTGGCGCCGGCGCCGCCGACGACCACATGCGTGGTCGCCCGGAACGGGCCGGAGTAGTGGTCGGACGCGTTGGCCACGCACTGGCTCTGGTACACCGGGCACGTGCGCTCGTAGCTGTGCACGTGGCCGTACATGGCCAGGTCCACCTTGTGCCTCTGCCAGAGCTCCTGCAGGGCCTCCCGGCCCATGGGCTCCTCGAAGGTGCCCTCGGACTCGTAGTAGGCGCAGGAGGAGTAGCCCAGGACGCGGTGCGCGAGGAAGACGAGCCATGGCTGCTTCTGCCGGTCCACGGAGGAGAGGCACTGCTCGATGAACTTGTACTGCTCCGTGCCTGGCCGCCAGTCTTCTTCGGTGTGGGCGATGCAGAACCTGAACATGCCGTAGTCCGTCGCGTACCTGAAGAATTCAAAGGAGAATAGTGTTCTGTCAGTAATGTTGTTGTTTTGGTTAGCTGAAAGAACTGTTTTTGAGCTGCTGGTAAATGATTCATTCTTACCAGAACTTTGCGCGGTTCTCGGCAGGAGTGTAGAACACAGTTTGGGCAGGAACGCCGCATTCGCCGCCGGAGTCCAGGTTCCCGTAGAAAGAACCAGTGCCAGGCCAATCCCTCTCATGGTTACCACTGCAGAAATGTCGTTCCAGATTTCTAACGACCAGGCAAAAATGCAGGGAACGAAAGAGCATACGGAAGCACTGAAAAAGTAAGGTTTTTGTTCAACTGACCTGCCAATCATATATGGCACAGTCGACGCGATCGGTTCGATCTGTGCGGTGAACTGATCCCACTGAGACAAGTAGCCGTTGGCGTAGCAAATATCCCCGATGTGGAGCACCATGTCGATGTTGTCCAGGTCTCTGATGATCTGGCCAGTAGTGTTCAGAGACCCTGGCTGGAAGTTATTGTACTCATTGGAACCGTCTGCTTCTGCCTGGAGAAAATTGACAGCAATAAGAAGACGCATTGCAGATTCAAAATGGAATGCCTAATTGTCAGTACATGTATTGAACTAGTAATACAGGAATGGAAGGACAATGTCTACCTTCCCCATGTCCCCAAATATGACAACACGTTGCAGGGAATCTTGCCCCGGATAAGGCGGTGCCTTGAAGCTGTACGACTTGCTCCACACACGCGTGCCGTTCATTAGCCTATGACCAAGCCTGTAAGTGTACCTGCAACGGTTCCAAATGGCCATATTATATTTCTCAGAATTCGGTGTGCCACAGTTACAGAAAGGGATAAACAGATAATAAGATCACATACAGCAAGTCTGGCCACAGATCCTTCAAGTAACTAGTATGAATGTAACCGGGATGGCGCCAACCGACAGTTCGTGCAGGTGCACCTGTGTTTGCAGATTGCATATTAGAATAATAACTAGAGTGATCCAAATGGTAGTACATGAGCTTTCTCTGATTTACACATTACAAATTCTGAACTTGAGCTATCTTTTACTACTTTATGTTGATTCCTAAGGGGGTAAAGTAATAATGGCATACCGCACATGCTGTTCCTGTCAAATGTTAATGTTCCTGCCGGAGAAAGAAGTCGGCGCCCTCCTTTCTCACCCCATTCAACAAAAGGAACAGCTTCTGTAATATCATAGCCACTTGTCCAGGTGACAGTCATCTACAGTAGAATTCAGTAACATTTTTTAGATGTGTCTACAGATAACTCTACGGTATGTGTAAACATTATTAGATTCTGTAATGAACTAGTATCAGAATAGCAACAATTATTTTTCTCAAAGAAAGGATTGTTTGCACTGTTCATTTTAACACTGCTGTAATTGCGGGTGATGCTTACTTCATTCCAAGACTTTCCCTGCGCCAGACGTGGATAGACAGGTGCCTTTGGGTTTGCAAATGCTACCTTGTTTGAGACAGCGATCAGCTTGGGCTGTTCATTCAGGAATTAAAAGAAATCAGAATTAGGAAAATTTGAATAACAGTACCTTCAGAATTATAGTGACTTGCCATATATATAGCAGGGAAATTCAGAAGCTGATTATCTTCTATCCACCTACCTTCATGAGACCTCCGGAAAAAAGCACGAACGAGAAATCTTCCCTCTGGTTGATCAACTGAAGCTTCAGAGCGCCTTTCCCCGTCTTATTATACCCATCATTTCTGAAGTTTGCAAATTGGTACTGCAACATAGATATGGAAAATCCAATCAGGGTTCACAAACTGAATGTCTGTCTGAACTCTTTTTCAGAGCAACTGTCTGTCTGAAATTCGATATGGAATTGTATACGATAAACAAAACTGGCAATATATCAACCTTGATGGGAGCAGTGCATAGAACTGGGGGATACTGTCTCTCATTCTCAGGCTCGCATATTGCAGCACTGCAAATGCCGAAACAAGAAACATCATACTGTATCTTATACTTTGTGATTTACCATTGTACGAACTCAAAAAGAAAATGCACTGTTCCCCATTCGATTTGCTATGCGTCAATAATCAGTTCACCCAGGAACTGTTACCTGAAATCTGCGGGGGAGAAGACACCGATCCAATCGTCACCGGAGGGATTCGGATGGAAGAACTCCACATCCACCCATTCGCTGGTCTCACCCTGCAGCGAGCACAGTCCACAAGTTCCCAACACTGTCAGTAACCGATGATCCTTCTACTGAGGAGGAGACGCCGAAACAGTGGCGCACCTTCAGGCCAAGAACCAAAGGGGACGCTTTGACGTGCGCGGAGCTGTCGACGGCGAGGACCGTCCTCTCGACCGCGATCCTCGACAGAGGCTGCCCGCCGCCGGCGCCGGGATGTGCCGTGGCGCAGACGCCCAGCCACGCGAGCGCGACCAACAGCAGCCTCATCAGAAGCCTGGAGTATCCCCAATCCCAAGTGAGGAATCAGCTGAAGAGAAGAATAATAGAAACCAAAAGGAGCCTACAAGTGCAAATCGCTAACCAATCGCAGCGATCTCAAGGAAAAAGGCAGCAGCTTTGTGCGATGACGAATTGTGCAGGGCCGTCTCCAAGAAGTATCTATAAATATCCAATCATTGAGGTGCAAGTATGTACTGAACTACTACTGATGATGCTGGGGGCACCAGGAGAATATTCCTCAGAAGAAGATGGCGTCTGGAACTGACTGCCGCGAAGAATGCAGAGATCGCATTGTTGGAGCGTGCACATCAAGACGGCCGTGCCCGTTGACCCTGCCAGTGTCAGTGTCTGGTGTGAAAAGTACCAGTACCTGCAGTATTAACTGATCGCAGCGCGCCCGTTACGGCGAGAGAATTTCTACGGTACCTACAGCTACAAGCGTCGCGTATGAAACGAGACGATGCTGCCATGTTCATCACGGCCAAGAAGAAAAAGAGAGAAAAAGTGGACAGCTAATTCCACACATTGTTCAAACACATTGAACATTGTTTAATCACATGGTATCGTTACGTATGGGGGAAAAAGAACCAATTCAAATAGAACTTTGACAATAAAGTGGACAGCTGATTTCATAAAAAATAAAAGAACAGAATGGGCACCTTATTAAACACTTCATAAAGTAGAGGATGATACCATCTCTTGTCATTTTTGATCGCTCAATGATTTCGTTAGCTAAATCTCGTAGAGCAGAGCTTTTCTCCTTTATTTCGCTGCCCTCGCATCGCAAGCTGAAGTAATCTCTCACTGATAAAGCCTCATCCAATGAAGGAATAAGAATTACTCCAAAAAAAAATGGAATGGCACATCGACGAAAAATGAATATCGCCCACCGTGGGGCTCGAACCCACGACCACAAGGTTAAGAGCCTTGCGCTCTACCGACTGAGCTAGACGGGCTGCTATGGTGACAGGGAGTTGCATAGTTTATTTGGTGGTTTGTATATTGCCATGCATACACTTCTTGCAGGATTATTCCACGAAGCACTTCGCTTACAGGATTGACGGAGTACCTAACATCATCACGACCGTAACAATCTAGAGAACTGATACTGACACAAAGTCTCGAGTTTTGACATCTCGACATCTCGAACAACTAATATCAATAATTTTTTTCCAGCCTCACCAACTTTACACTCAAATAAACATGCTTTGATAGTATGCTCTACACTCAAATTCTGCTCATTTCAAGAGCACCTGCAAAACTTTACACAAAATCATACACGAGCACAATCCAAACAAGGGCGTAAGACCAGGACTGCATGTACAGACGACCAGACCTATTATCAACTTGCCCGGAGGCAAAGCCTCTTGCAGCCAAAAACAAGACCAAAAGAAAAAATGCTATACAGTGAGCTACAACACTATAAGCGTGAGCGTTAGAATTGTTCTACAAAAGCCTAGATGCTATCTCCTGGAGTAGAGTCCTCTTCTGCGTGGCTGATATGATGCCTTCATTCTCAGCATTTTCCAGAATGTCAGCCATTATGGAAGCAGCATGGCTGAGGGGTTCTTCTGAAACTCTCTTCAGCATGAAAGCCTGTAGAAGAAAGACATTGTTGTGAGTAAGGAGGGAAATGTAAATGAGGCTAAATGTACGAAGGGGAAGATGGGAACCTGGTTATGATGAGAAACTTCTATGGTGCATGGCTCCTGAGACCATGGTTCTCCGTCCACTTGAATTGGCATTGGAACTGTAGTATTGATTTCGATCTTTATATGATGGCCTTGAGCTAATCTTTGTGCACGAGAAAGTCCTACCTATAGCAAGGTTATTCATTATCAATCGGTGGTCATGGTTGTCATAAAAACTAACACCATACAGTCTAGAATGTGGAAGTAGTATTCCATACCTGCAGCCTTCCGAGATGCAACATTCCTGTGAAGCTGACTACTTCCAGCTTCTTGTCATGCATGGACTGAGGGAGGTAAGTGTCAGAGACATCATCCTCATTCTTCCACAGGTCAACTCCTCCCATGTAGCTTCGGATATTAGCAACAAGAATGCCTTGAGAGTCCTGCAATTGAAGGGATAAAGAACACAGTTACACATGCTGACCAGAAGACGCTCTAATACATCCAAAGATAGTGTTCTGCTGGAATATCTTCCATAAGAGAATCAAATTGCAGCAACTATAACGGAAAAATACATTGGTATTCAGTTTATTTGGGGTTCTTATGTATTTTATCTATCTTGTATGTGTATCATGATAAAAAAAATAAAGCAGAGGAGAACAAAGTGATACCTGAGGAATAGTGATTTTTGAACCATCTATCTCAAGTTTGACATCCCAGGGAAAATAATCAAACATGTTGTCCATAATGTTCTTTGCTCCCTCTCTTGCATAAAGTACCTTATTTATAAACTACAAAGATAAATTGTTGCCTATCAGAGTTAAGAAAAAAATCTGTATAACTATATATACAGATACACACAGAGATATTGTCACTCATGGAATGCACCAAAACTTAACTACCATCTAAATTTCAGGTACAGCGATTAGGAAGCCGAACATATGTATGAGAAAGTGCAAGACAATCTAGAATGAATCAACACATTTTGGACCATCAGCAGTTGCAACAAAAATTTTGGTGTGAATGCTACAGCTCAGATGCATTGATCTATGTGCTGCCGCACAATAGGTGTATATATCAATTCACATATCCACCAGAAATCTACGTTCCACAAACTTTTATGTTACAAATTCTGAGGCATGTGAAACTCCACAGGTATGTTCCAATATCATGTTTGACGCATACACAACTAGAATATTAACGCCATAAAAAAGGAATATTTTCCCCGTCAAGCTCTAGTAAAGCTTAAAATCTTGACTAACAATAGGAGATATGTACTGGATTTCAATGTTTCAAAGCTTATTATACGAGTTGTATGCTAAAGTAGCTTAGGAAGATATACTGCACAAAAACATGGCATACCCTAGTCATCCCAAGACTACAGAGTCCACCAACAAGTTCAACAAGGACAAGATTGTGCTTTCACGTTGCAATTGTGCACACAACAGGGAGCAAGCAAGTAAGCAGGGCATACCTGGCTATAGAATCGTTCAGGGTTTTCTTCCCTTAGATTGTGGATATCTAAAGCAACTTTTGCATCACAGCCAACCCCTGAAAAGTGGCAACACGGCAGCAATATGGTTATTGAATATGCTAGAATCTATACTCTACTGCATCATCCAAAATAAGATCTATGGATGTACCAAAGTAGTTGTTCATGAATTTTGGTGGCTTCATAATCTTTCCTTGCTTGTCCTTTATTGTGATCTTCCATCTGTCGAGAACAGTGACTGCTGCATGCTCAACATCTTCCAAAACTGAGAATAAGCCTCCTCGTTTCTCAACAACACCTAGGCCACCACCCCAACACAAAACCCTAGCAAGATCATTACCAGTACCAGCAGGAAGGATAGCTACAGGAGGTGGAGCTTCAAACTTCTGTTTCTCAATGGCATCCAAAACCCAACCAACAGTTCCATCTCCACCACATACAAGAACTCTGAAGTGTGTTACCTTCCGAAACAAAGCTAAACCAACTTCTGGACCTTGCTGCTTGCTCAACTCAAAGACCTAATGGAATGAAATGGAAAGCAGAGCATTAACAAAACCAAGTGATTTGCGCCAACCTTTATCACAGCACACTGTATAAGTTCTGAACATAAAGGTACAAATATTCATTCATTAATGCTGTGGACACGCTTTCAACCTGAGAATATGTACAAATTCATGGAAGAACATCCTGAATTTATAGTCAACAACCAAAAGATGGATTCCATGCTACCATTTAAATGTCAGGAATTGGAGAAATTAAAAAATATATATAATTTATAGCTTTTACTAACCTGTACAGGATTAAGAAGGATCTGCAGACGCTGTCTCAGTGAATCACCGCTCTGAGCACCGCTTCTCTTGTTAATGAACACCAGCAGGGGCCTAGAATCAGATGGCACATTGACAATTTCGTACTTCTGATTGTTCTGTACATGGGAACTCGGATGTTGTCCATTGGACTTCCTAGTTGCATTTTCATTACCAGATACAGGTTGTTCATCTTTCTCTGATTCAGAGCTTTGGTGTACCTCGTCAAGTTTCCCATTAACATTGTCATCCTTTCTCTTAGCAACACTATTTGCTTCTTGTAAATCTCCTTCAATATCAGATGGTTGCTCAACAACCCCAGAGTTATCTGAATCAGCAGTAGTAGTACTATTTCTGTTGTTCTTACTACGACTCCTAATCCTCTCTCGGACAGTGGAAGCCAATTCATTAGCCCCATGTGTGATAGAACTAAAAATCCCGACTGCAGCTGTCCAATGAAGTTCCTTAACACAAAGAGGTGAAAGTATCAGCCGCTTCAACGGTCCCAAATCACATATATCACCAGTTTCCTTGGCCAAGTTACTGTGACAATCAACATGCACCAGCCGCTGGCACCACATACAGTACCAAATCGGTGATCCTGCGAGGAAAGCTCCATTACAAGATTCATCACAGTAGCAACAGAAAGAGTCTTCTTCTGAGCGATCTGCCGAGTCAATCCACTGTACAGCCCACTGGTGCAGGACATGGTCCAAACCAGCCATAGAAACACACTTGCAGTCCTTGTGAGCATTACCCGAGCAACCAGGATGTGCAGCTGCACCACAGATATCGCACTGATGGATGGCTCCGCCTAGATACTGAGGCGGCCACACAGACTTCAAGCACACACAGCATTTCAGGCCTTTGCTTCGAGGGCTAGCCTCTTTCCTCCAAATGTGGGAGGCGGCAGGGACCCTGTCTTTCCATTTCTTGTACCTCTTCGCTCTAGCTCTGATGGCCTTTATCAAACTCAAGCTGATGTTCTTGTTCAACTGGTTGACCGTGTAGTAGATTGTTACTGCACCGACGCATGCGAAGATGACAGTAGCGATTAAGACGGACCAGTACTCAGACATGTACGCTGAAACGTCGCTCCAGTTAGGATGCAGCATCTTGTATATCCCTGCAGTTTTGCAACATGGCAGTCAGTTGAAAGAATCGAAACTGATGATTCTGCAATATTCTTTCTGGAAGAGAAACGGTACTGCAGTGTTAAATATCGTTCTTGTGCCTAGCCTCTAACATCTAGGACGATTCTATTTTACGATGCTTTCTTGAGAAACTATTAATGCGAGGAACAACTTTTTCTCCTCTCAGGTTGTGAGTTCTGAACCAACAAGTACCCACTAAGCAGCGTTCTGAACAAATCAACAGGTCACAAAATTCCCACAACCGGAAAACAAAGAGCCGCAAGCCACAAGCATCAATTAAATCAATCTGGAAGCGACCTGGAGGTTCTACGTCCTACGCATGCCTCTCATGAACCCTAATCCCTCATCGCTAACAAAGGACGAATACCCAAAGGCACATCAAAAGTCTCCAAATTTCCGCAGGAAACATGTTACAGGAGGGAGGAAGGGGATCTTTACCGGAGCGCGCGGCAGCGGCGGCGGCCAGGGAATCAGGGATTGGAATCGCGGCGGCTCCCCGGACTCGCCGTCACATTGTGCGATCCTCCAATGCGCGCTTCTGCTGCTCTTCTTTCCCCTTCCTCTGCCCTTTTTTGATTCGGCGCTGCGGAAAAGGCTTAAAGCTGCAATAAAATAATGAAACTGAGAAAAAAGTAATGGTTCATTCATTGGAGATTAGCCAGTTAACTGCGCCGGATGTGTGGCGCCTGATGTCTCGGGCCACGTCACCCGAGCGCGATCGTAACCGTTGAACCAGGAACGGACGGAGCAAACAGAGGCTTTGACGGCAGAGAGAGGAGTCATTAACCCGCGGGTTTCGATTCGTTCTGTCTGCAGGGCCCACCTACAGTGGGACGGAAGCGCCGGGTACGAGACCCTTCGCGATTGTACTTAAAGCTGCGGTGTCCTTGTTGGCGTGCCGCGTGCCACATGCGCCGACATCCGGTGCTCGTGCAGGGAAAACTAATCGCAAATGAACTTTGTTCTTGAACCTCATCATTCATTGATCTTGTTAGTCAATTATGGAATTACCAAAGATGAATGATTGAATAAAACAAACGAAGAAGTAGCCTTCATAAAGCATGTTCCATAAAGGACATGAAAACTAGTTAACGAGAGGTGGAGCGAAACGGAGCTGAGAGTGGTTGTGTGGGTGTGCATTGTGTGCGCTGTGTTCGTGTGTGTGTTCTTTGTAAATGTAGGATTGTACGGGTTCTTATTCTATTTTTAATATAATAAAATACAGCTCTCTTGTGTTTTTGAGAAAAGAAAATGGAAGTGAAAGTTGTTTTTGAAAAAATAGACTTTAGGCGATTTTGGTCCTGTAACTTGATGGCATGACGTGTGATGCTGGATTGTAGGGCCTACTTGGATTCTGCCGTAATCGACCTCGCCAAATTCTAGCCCGCACGCACGCGCCCACGCGTTAGCAGCCGATTTCGTCGCCCGCATCTCGTCCATGCGTTGGCGAGAAAATGAACTGTGGAGTTGTACAACATACGTTGTGGCGAACCAAATTTTGGTGTACGAGGACGTCGATCCAAACGCAAGCCAAATTGATGTCGGCGCGTGTTGGCAAAACAAATTTTGGCATCAATCCCAGCAACCCCGTAATACCGATCAGTTCTCTTACATAGCTATTTCTAGAGTACTGGTAGTTGTATAGGGGTCATGGGAGGGTCTCTCCCTTCCGGTATTGTCTTTTATGCTCTTTCTTTTTCTCCAATCTTGAATCCTGTAACTATGATCTCCATTTTCGATTAAGAATGGAAGTGGAGCAATTTGATAAATGAATTTGATTAAAAAGATTATCATCTAGTACGAAATCATTTGTCTTTTTAAAAATATCATTTATTATTTCTAATTTATTTAATTACTGAATATTTTGATAATAAAATCTTTATTTTAGTATCTATAAATGAAATTAAAACAAATCGTATTTACAATGAAATAAAGGGAGTAAAATTTTCTTAATTTACTTAGCGTAGCTATGTAGATGCACATATTTATGATTAAATATTTTTCAATAATAAGAAATTTTTTATTTTGGACTTTTAATCTAGTATTTTAATAATAATCTGCCACAAACTAAATATTTAACATTTGACCTATTTCGCCACACCAGCGAATCTGGCATGACAAATGAGTACCACACTAAAAAAATATTGTAACTTAAACCCTAAAGCATAAGACACTACAGCATCTAGTAGTATTTCAAATATACTCGGTTCAAAGAGGGGAGATACTCGGGTTACACTTACACGTACCTACATGGGCTATAGTCGTGTTAGGGACCTGGCACAACCGTATTCACCAGCCACACCAGTTGTTTCAGTGACAAAATGAGTTAGATGTAAAATTTTAGTTTGTGGTGGATTATTATTAAAATATTAGATTTAGAAATCCAAAATAAAAAACAAGAATAAGCAACATGTAGATAGCACATGCTCTTCAACACAAAATTAATACCAACTCATATGCTATGATACAGAAATTATATGACTGATACAATATAACCAAGCTAGCAAAAAAGCAGATAGGAACACGAGTAAAAAACGGAGCACCCAACAACATTTCATTTGTTCGATATAAGCCTGCGAATGTTTTGTACTATTAGGACACATGTACATATGCCGTACAAAATTGACGATGATTTCCACTCTACCAGCACAAACTTTGCACTGTTATCACTTGACACGTAGCGCCTTGTTTCTAGGTATGTTTAGTCCATGGCCGGTAACTAAAAAATTGCCCAGTCAAATTGAAGTGTAAGTTTTACCACGCATCGTGTGTGTTTGCCATATTGTTAAAAGAATGTTTGTAGGTTTATCATTGTTAGTAGTATGGATCTATTTTTAAGGTTCACAAAAGAATGAACTAGAAACTAATCTGCTAAATTCTTGAATCACATCCAACAATACACATTGTTACATTTGAGGTTTCTATTACAATTGAATCTTATAAACAGGAAAATAGTGACGAGTGCATCGTAACAGCTAGGGTTTAACGTTTTATATAAGGAAAATCAGGAAAATCATCGCGGCAAATCCCACAGCACAAAAATTTCACCCAACGGTACAATTTTACCAGGGTCATTTAATCCCGTATATCCTCCACTCATCAACACCAAATCCCCCGCCCGCCCGCTCGCTTGGCTGCTAGCCGTTGCGGATCCCGAGCCGGCGCCGCCACCGTCGCACTGCTCTGCTTCACCCTCTTCCATTCCCCTGCCGCTCCCTCTCCTCTATAAATCCGTGCCGCATCGTCTCCGTGGATTCCAAACCGCAAATTTCCATCCCAAATCCCCTCATTAACCGACGATCCGCAACGCTCGCGATTCGAAAGTTTGTGTTCTCGTTGCGTTTGCGTTGCGATCACCTGATCGGGGATGGCGTCCGCGGCGAGGAGTGCGAGAGGAGCGGCGCGGCGTCCGTTCGCCGTGCTGGCGTCGCCTTCCTCCGCGAGGAACGGCGGCGCGATCGCGTCGGCGGAGAACGTGGCGGCGGCGCCCGAGTTGGCGCCGTTCGCGCAGCGCGTCCGCCGGTTCGGCAAGTGCGCCGCCGGCGTCAAGAAGTGCGGCGGCGCCGCCGGGCTGCTCTCCCCGGTTTCCGTTTCCAAGAAACCGGCGGCGACGGCGAGCAGGAGGCGGATGGGTTCCCTCTCCACGAGGTGCGCGACTCCGGCGCCGCGCGCGCCGCTGCGGGAGTTGACGGAGGAGGACCGGGCCGGCGAGGTGCGTGCCAACCTCTCGTCCCCCTTCGACGAGGCGGGCCTGCAGGGCCGCTGCCTGGAACGGCCAGGCGGCGGCGGCGGCAAGACGGCCGCGTCGCGGAAGAGGACGGCGAGGGGCGTGGGAATCGAGGAGGCCATGGCCGGCATCCCCGAGGGCCGCGTCAAGTACCTTGTGGACACGTTCGAGCGGCTCCTGTCCCTGGCCGCCGGCGGCGGCGGTCCCGAGGCGCGGAGCAAGGGTGGCAGGATCAGGAGGACGAAGAGCGCGGTGACATCCGGTCAAAAAAGAGCGAGGTGACGCCGGCGGCGAGGGCGTCCTCCTCGGCTTCTTCACCAACGGCGGCGGCGGCGGCGCCCGAGGAGATCGACGTGTCGTACCCCTCGTCCGAGGTCTCCTTCCCGGCGATCGCCGGCGTCGCGTGCATCCTCGACGCGTCTGACCGCACCAGGTTCGTTCCGTACGCCGATCAATCGCCGCATTTGTGTCTGCTCCGCATGGTATCCGACTGAAATCTGCCGATTTCTCCTTGCCAAATTTCAGCATGATCCGAGCTGCACGAGAGCAGAGGCGGCTGAGGAGATACAACGTAAGCGGTGCATTCTTAATGACTTACGGTCAATCTGTTTGGCTGAACGCAAGGTGAATTTGTGCCCAGATTTTTTTTACTGATTTTGCCCATCGCAGAGCACTGGCTCGTCGCAGAGGACCTGCAGTAGGAAGGTGACAAGCCAGCGTCCATTCAACCTCAGGACCGAGGTACGAGCATTGCAATGCTAACCATGTTTAGTACTACTTTCAGTATCAGTGCAGGCTAATCATGTTTTACACGTGTTATTCGTTGATGACTGAAGAAACAATGTTTCAATCTTGTGTTCAGCAAAGAGGAAAGGCAAAGGAAGAGAACTTTGTTCGGAGGATTAGGATGATGCAGCTTGAGGCGGAGGTGATGCGCAATCCGCTAGCACAAGGGCTGCCGTTCACCACTGATGAACCAGAGGTATGTCAACCACTCTTACAATAAATTTCAGTTTTCCTTCTTTAAATAATGAAATCGACACTGTCTCTTGCCTGTTCACCTTCAAAAAAAGAAAGAAAAATTCAGTTCAGTATTGTTCGCTTTTACAACGCTAGAATGATGAATTGTCGCTTCATAGCATATTACTAAGCCTCTTCATGTTCAACTATAAGATAGAATATCGTAAAGCATTTTTAACAGTCAGTTATCTCAAATGACGGTTTCCGTGCACTCATTTCTTTGATCCTTTCACAGTACCCAGTGAAACCTACTATCAAAGAACCCACAGAACCGATAGACCTTGTGCTACACAGCGAGGTCCGTGCAGTCGGTCGCGCCAAGTTTGATCACCAAGTAAGTTGTACACTGCGATGCTCGCTCGCCATCGACGAGTTCCTGAGCGCTATGCATCGGCTGTCTTCGATCCTGCAGGTTGCCGAGCGAACTAGCTTCATGGAGGAAGTGAAATTGGCAAAGGAAAGACAGGAGAAGGTATGTTGTCCATATGAGAATTGAAGTGTTTTTTTAGCACACTGGTATGTGCCCCAGTATTGCAAGAATTTAGAATGATATGTTGTGTTGTTGTTGTACAGATTGATGAGGAGGTTGAGATTAAGCAGCTGAGAAAGGAGCAGGTGCCAAGAGCACATCCAATGCCGGATTTCAGCAAGCCATTTTTGCCGAAAAGGTACCATAGTTCAATTGTTTTTATCTTCTTTGATAAACTGAATGCATCTTCTGCATGATAAAAGATCGAGTCAGCTCCCATAATAACTTGTAAAAGTCTATTTGAATTACAGCTTCATATACATTTTCATGCGTGTGACTTCGTTTGAACTGCTTGAGTTACAATCGTTTTTGGTAAATACAGGTCAGTGAAGCCTCATACAATTCCCAGGGAGCCAAAATTTCACCCCAGATCAAGGAGGAACATGGTGAAGGCATAATTGGCTTCTAAAAGAGCAGTACTCGTCAGTAGTTGTTGTTGCTATCATGGCAACTCTTTAGCAAACGGTAGTGATTGAGCAACGGTATTTTTTCAAGAAGCAGAAAAGATAATGGAATCAGGAAATAATCTGCGTCAAATGTTTTCAAGAAGCTCTGTTAAATGCATGCGTAGAACTTTTTGGGTGTGATTATTTCTTCTTACAGAAGACATGTATTTGGTTATGTCATTATCCACTTTGTCAACTGGTTTGTGTTTCGTTACCAAATTCTTGGGAATCATCCAATTTGGCAACTCCATATTTTTACTGAATATAAATAACTGCAAGAAGATGAACAATTAAAACCGTCAGGGAACTCTGCTGACTGCTGATTCTTGGGAATCATCCATTTTGGCAACTCCAGATTTTCTTACTGAATATGAATAACTGCAAGAAGGTGAACAATTAAAACCGTCAGGGAACTCTGCTGACTGCTGCACATGTAAAGTTGTTGGTGCAGTTTATTGTAGTGTCCGCTTTGGAGGGAACGTTCTTCCAATTTCCAACATGGGATTCGGAGACCATCATGAATTCCAACTTACTGTATTTCAGTATAAACATGGGTTCAGTCAGTGAATTCCAACTTACAGTACGTGTTGCAAGTACTAGTACAGTAGGCGTACATAGCAAACTTTTTACTATGTGTTTACAGATCAGTGCATCGGCACGCTTCGATGCTCTGAACATGTCTTACCTGGCATTTTTAATCACTGATGGCATGATTTTTTTTCATAAATGATTTTTTTAGGAGAAAAACAACTTTGACGAGTGTCACATTTAACTTTTTTCTTTGAGGCCAAGTGTCAATTTGTGAGAGGTGAAACAAGATTGTCCCCAATGAGCTGATAATCAAACAACTCAGGCGGCCGATGTAGCAGCAGCAGTGACTGACAGGCCGGCCCATTTACAATAACTGAAACTGCGAAACATAATTTGGAAAAAAGGTCAAAAGTAATTTGTTTCTTAAAAAAATGGTCAAAAGAAACAGAGAGAAAAGAAAAGAAAAGGAAAGGCGCCGGGCAAATATCTTCACTCTCGGCTCGATCTTCCAACCCCCAAATTCGTCATCTTCTCGACCCGATTCGCTCGGGCTAAGCCGGGTTTGACCCCGAGAGCCGGCGGCGGTCGTTTCGGTGACCGTGGCATCCGATTTGGTGCGGGTTTCGGCGAGGTTAACCCTCCTCTCGACCCGTCAGTGTTTCTGGTCAAGATGGCGGCGCCGCGCGGGGACTCCAACGAGCAAGGTCAGTGTTAGCCGGGAAATCTCGCGCTCTCTCTGATTCAATGGGATATGCCGCGGATTATGTGGTGAAAACGACGTGTATCTTTTGGTGTGCGCAGATCGTCGGGTCAGAGGCACTGAGGTGTTCGTCGGCGGGCTTCCGCGGTCGGCGACGGAGGGCACGCTCCGAGAGGTTTGGTTTTGTTGCTTCTGTTTCAGAATTTCAGTTTTGTAGTAGCCCGCTGGACTAGAAGATTGCTTATATATGCGACTGTGGAAGTGCGTTCACTGCTCTGATGGTATTGGCAAGTTTAAGAATGATGTTCTGCATAGGGACGGGGATTAGAAGAGAACTGTATTTCTTGTGCTTCTGTAATTTACTGATGTTGCGTTTGCTTACTTCACACGCACAAATCGTTGGTAGCTGAACCACAAGTTTTATCTATGTGTTTTGGATGCTTCACGCAAGGAATTTTGATAATTTGGATAAAGGGGTCTCAGTTTTCCTCTGTAATTTTTAAGAGGCAAGTCTGAAAAATGGTACCTTTGAATACCTACATACTGGTCCACGCGGGACATGCGGTGCAGCGGCATTGGTCGATGTTTGCGAAGGCCTTCTTTGGCCTTGGTTTTCTTACGGGATGATGATGGACATAATTATTCTGGTGTTCAGAATGTTGTTATAATCTGTCTGCTTTTCTAGCAATAATGGAAGTATAGGTGATATTGAGAGGATTAGAATATTTTTATTAATTGAAATTTATGGCTGAACATAATTAAACTATAATTGATGGCATTGTTTCTTGAGAAGATGGTTTGTTGACCTTTACCTTTCATGTGTAAAGGGAGATTCATGAGTTGGACCTGACTTGTATATTATCATCAGGTATTTTCTACTTGCGGGGAGATCATTGATGTACGAATAATGAAAGATCAGAATGGCATATCAAAGGTCTGGTACAGCTATAAATGTTTGGACAATACAATATATGTTTTCAGTCTGCAATATATGTTTTCAGTCTTGTATGGTCATGTTTTTTTCCCTTTATCATGAAATATTTAAATATGTCTAATATTAATTTTTCTGAACTCCTTTCAGGGATATGGTTTTGTGCGATTTTCAAAGAGGGAGTATGCTAATACCGCCAAAAGGAAAAAGAATGGTTTCCAGGCAAGAACAATTAAAAATCAGAATTTTCGTATCTGACACATTTGACAACTTTCTTGGTCCTCATTTTTTTAGGAGAAAGTTCAAATTACTCCCCTCAAGTATAGGCAAAGTCTGGATAACCCCTAAACTATTGTTTGGTTCAGTTTATAACCCTAAAATAGTCCAATTTGGTTCATTTTACCACCTAACATAATTTATCTTTTTTGTTTCTTCACACATAAGTGGAGTCTTAAGGTAAAATTTTATAGGGTGCTAGAACACTTTGTAACGCATGTTTTAAAAAGACATCATGAGTTTTTTTTATCATTATTTTGATAGATAATAAAATTTAACAGTATATTGATATGATAATACAAAAGTGTATGAAAAATAATGACAAAAATTCAAAAATATAATTTTGGACATGCAATGTGATACCAACTACCACTCCATGAAATTTTAACTTAATATTCCACTTATACATAGAGAAACAAAAAGATAAGTTCAATTAAGGGGTGAATTGAACTAAATAAACTATTTTGGTGGGTAAACTGAACCAAACAATAGTTTAGCAGGTTATCGAGACTTTGGAGATACTTGAGGGGAGTAATTTGCACTTTCTAGATCAAGAAAACCTTATAGATCAAGAACTAGTGTTGCCTTGTATATTGCCAGAATTTATGAGTATATGCCTAACTTGAATAATCATGGAAGGTCCTTTTTACTCACAAGTTTGCTTTGATTTCCTTTCTTATCTCTTCAACATCCCTTGTATTCAGGGTGAGATGCAAGTCAGATGCATCATTGTAAGGGGCGTGAACAGCATGGCACGTCCCTTGAATCAAACTTGTCATTCATAATATATTTGCTGTCGTTTCTTATTCAGCTTCAAGGGAAGAAGCTTGATGTTGATCTTTCATTGGATCAAGATACACTCTTCTTTGGAAATCTTCATAAAGGTAAACTTCACCATGACAAACCCAAATAATCACTATCGTCCTGAACATTTTCCATAAAAGCACACAACTATATAGTTCATGAAATCAATTGAGCAAATTACTTATTTGTCCCTGTTTCTGGAACTTATCCCTTATTTGTCCCCGTTGAAGTCCAGTTCCCCTTCATACTCAGATTTTAAGATTCAATCCTTTATCTACCCTTTTTAGTCAGTCAGCAGAGCAGATGGATGGTTGATCGTTTGATTTAGCAGCGCGTCCCTTTTTAATTTTTAGAATGACCAAATTACCCTTCCTTTAACCTTGTTTTACCGAGACTGGCTCTCCACGGTCAAACTCACCAGCAAAAGAAAAAAGAAAGGCATGGCGGGCGGAGCCGCGCCTGGCGCCACGCCTCCACCCCATGGCGCATGGTTGCCTAGTCGCCACCACAGCGCCACCCATAGGCGACAGGAAGCAAGAGGAACTCGACGCTGCTGGCCACAGCAAACGGAAGAAATTGAGGCCACCGGTGGCCGCAGGAATCAAAAGAAATCGAAGCCACCGGCGACCGCAAGAATCGACTCCGCCAATGGACCCTCCATCTTGCCGCCCTAATCTCCACTAATTGTGGGCAGCCAATAGCGTTGCCACTGGTTGATAATATTTTACTCATCCATTCGTCCCAACTGCATTTTTTTTTGGGATCGGCTCTACGACTGCTTGCTCTGCTCCAGTTGCTTGCCGCTTATGCATGGGGATTGGTGCAAATATTAGCTGGCTAGTAGGTTTCATTTGCCAGTACTTAATTGGATCCATTTTACACTATTGGATTTAAAACTATGTCACTCTGATGGATGACAAACTAATTATGGAAGACTCATTATGTAACATAGTATGCACTTAAATTCAGATGTCTGAAATCATATTTTCATTTGTCCACTTATTTAGGTGCAATTATTTGTTAACTACATATTATTGAGTTAAGAAATAATTACCGTAAAATTTATATGTACGACATGCACAGCATGAGAGAAATAAAAATGATCATGCTTTTTTTTCTGAATTAGGAGCAAATAAGGGATAGTTGCATGAGGGTATATCTGTCCATAAAGCAAAAACTAACCATCCTAACTGTAAAAGGGCAGATAAGGGATTGAATCTTAAAATCTGGGTATGAAGGAGAACTGGACTTCGACAGGGATAAATAAGGGATAAGTTCCAGAAACAGGGACAAATAAGTAATTATGTCAAATCAATTTGTTATTATCAAGAATGATCTGCCAAGTTGGACCTCAATACATGTTAAAATCTGTACCCTGACACATGGTTTTTTGCTTTTCAAAATATGGAAGTGCTATAACTCCATGCCTGTCTTGTTAACATATTGTTATGCAGAACTATGTTATGAAATAAATATTTGAATCCATCTAAATGGTGATGTTTGCTTTTTCTTACTCTTTTGTCAGAATGGTGTCCAGAAGAATTTGAAGAATTGATTCGCAAGGTGAAACCTTGAATATCCATAGCTAACAATATTTTTTTCAATGCACTAAAACACATAATTAGCTTTTCCATTCTTTTTTATCTGCAGGCATTCAAAGATGTTGTTTCGGTTGACCTTGCCATGACTTCAAATTTTGGTTCTTCAAACAAAAGACATCAAAATCGAGGCTTTGCATTTGTGCGATTTTCTTCTCATGGAGTAAGTCTTTGTTTATTGCCAGAATAGTTCTTATATTCTTCAACTTTCATTGAACAAATTGTCCTGGCACAATCAATAAGGATGACAACGTAAGATTTTAGTTCCAAGTTAAATGGAAGAAACGGAAAGCATAAGCATAATCAAATAGACAATTTTAATGTAAATGGTCAGCATAAACTAATAGCTTAAGTCACAGTTCTGGCACAATAGACAATATAACTGTATTAGATTGGTCATCAGAAACCGATAGCTTAAGTCACATGGCTGTGGCACATAGATTATTGATAATTGAACCGATAACTTAACTCTTTGTTGATATTCAAATCCTTGAGATCTCTATTGTGACAGTGTTGACCTGTTAATTTTGGGTGGTTATTTATTAATCGTTGCTTGTATAGGGGCGTTTGGAGACTAACAATCACCACGCCTGAATCATGACCTTTTTCTTCTTTGTGTACCCTTAACTCTACCTTTTGTCTTGTGACCTTTTTCTGTTTCTCTTGTCCTTGAGTCTTGTGGGTTTCATCTCTAGTCTACCTTGATTTGCCTGGGACGAAAGGCTCTGTTGCATTATTTATAAATCGTTGCACGTGCCATTAACTTTAAAAGCGATTGCTACTTTATCATTACCCGTTGTTTGACATCTAGCCTTGTCAATTGATTGATGTTGCAGGTTTGGCCAATATTATTGCTTCTTATTCTGTTCTTGAAAAAAGTCTTATTTTTGGCTGAAATGATCTTATGCAATTTTCAAGATTTGTGTGAAAATAGCTTCAACATATTCTTATTAGTTTCTCTTGTTGCTCCTTGATGAATGATCTGATGTCCCTAAATCTCACCTCTAGCAAAAGAAGCACATGTGGCATTCCATTCTAACATGTTTTAGTGATTTGATATCATTGGTATCGCCATCTCCTATTGAGATAAAGGAGCCTAATGACGAATTGTCTCTAATCCCCGACACAATCTTACAATCTTTCGACAGACAGTGTAATCCGTCTTTTTGACTCATACACTCGATGATGAATGTGAACTTGTATAGAGACCCTACTCGAATTGCTTTCCTCCTAAATGAGTGATTAATGTTGTAAAGAATGTTTTCTCTATGGCCACCTCTGCATTCTGGATCTGTACAAGCCATGAACAAGCAAATAGTTTGGTACTTCTGGAGGAACAACCCAAAACCCATATCCAATTCCTTCTATATTCCTCTGTTCAATGCACTTGTAAGATAAGTGGGCACTGGTGACATAATGCATACTGTAATCTCCATCTCATACAAATCTGGTGTCTTCAATCTATTCCTATCTTTACGAGGATTTCTGTCCATCACTTGGATTCATCACAATTTACTGGAGAAAGTGACAGTGAAACATTTACAAAGATTAAGTTATATGAAGCACTACACAACTTATAGTGCTAGCTGCTATCTGATGAGCATGTAAAGATGATAGACTAATTACGTGGGTGAAAAAGATACTTCCATGCCTTTTCTTTTCAAATACGCAAGGATATTAAATTTTTCACTGTTTGCTATCAACTTGGAGTCATGAGTTTGTGGATCACAGTTACTCAGTGAATGGATTCATAGCCTGCTACTTGTTTCTTCAGAGGCAGTTTCATCAGTTTCTCCTAGAACCCTGTGAGGCAGTGTCAACAGCACATATTTATTCCAAATATTTGGCTTAGTTTAAGCATCAGAAAAAATGAGAAATATTTTGTAGGAAAGGAATGCATAAACCAACATTGTGCCTCCTCATTTGTGCAATGTTGTCAAATTATAACTTTGCTGTGTTCCCTTGTCTTCCAGAACCCAGAAGCTTCCATGAACTGCTACTCTCTCTCTCTCTCTCTCTCTCTCTCATACACACAGACTTGAGGCTTACTGTTTCTCGAGGCCAGTGACAGCCTAATACTTGATTCATTTATCCCTTGCACTTGAGCCGCTGTTGTATCAAGTTAGCACTTCTCACTTTCGATTTTATTCATGGCTGTAAAATTGAAAGAAAGTCCCTTATCTATATGAAATTGTAGTTTATCAGACATCACTGATCTGAGCTTATGCCACTGATATGTGAGCAAAGGACTTATCTATTATCATCATAGAGAAGATGTTCTTAAGTCCATGGTTTATAGACGATCATCTTCCTTTAATTCCAGTCCTCCTAAAACTATCGATAACAGGCTGCAGCACGTGTAATCCACATTGGTTCCAGGACAGATTTTCTGCTGGGTGGTATTGTGCACCCCTCAATAAATTGGGCTGAGAAGGACTCTCATCCTGATGCTGATGAAATGGCTAAGGTAATGGAAATGCCAAACATTTTCTTGACAAAAATATATTGATCTATGTTTTGATTTTTTTGTTATCCTGTTTAAACACAGATAAAGTCTGCTTTTGTTGGAAATTTACCAGAAAATGTTACCGAGGAATACTTGAGAAAGCTTTTTGAACGGTTTGGGGAGGTTTGTGTATCAATACAAATGCCACATATTTGCAGTTTGCACTGATTGATTTTATGTCGTCTTGAATAACTGCGAAGTGATTTACAATTAGGTGGAACGGGTTGTTATATCAAGGAAAGGACAATGTCCGGTTGGATTTGTTCACTTTGCCCGTCGTATAGTAAGTATTTATATTGGTTCTCAAGGACAAGTTCTCATGCAGTGATTCACTTTTGGCGAAATTATATTTCTTTAACAACTATATTTGACTGGTTTTCACCAAAGAAACATCACTTTATCGATATCGATGCAGGAGCTTGACAGAGCAATAGAAGAAATGGATGGAGAAACAGTGAGAGGGCCTGATCGAGGACCGCCTTTCAGGATTCAGGCATGACATCTATTTCCTTATGGTTACTGGTAGCTGCATACTGTTTTTGCCCCCAACTTTGGAGTTTGGATTTGACAAATTAAGCTGGACTGTTTGTCACAATAGGTGTCAGTTGCTCGACCTGCAGTAGACAATGATAGAAAACGAACCCGTGAAGATGAGAAAGCTAGAAGACCGAATATGTCAAGAGACAGGTTGGATTATTCTTATGAAAGGCATGGACATGGTTCACATGGCCGTCAAGGGAAAGCTCCAAGATTTTCTAGCACTGTATGTATGATTGTTACTGTTTTACACTTTTTGTTTTTAGATGCACTGGTGCCAAGAAATGGTATTTTCATAACCGTAAAAAGCAAGATAATCTCTTAATAGTCTATTCTGAAATCACTCTCACTTGTAATGCTTACAGATGAGCTATTATTTTTATATTATATTACTGGTGTCAGCATAGAGCTATGTGTTTCTTGGCCTTACAAACATTTTTCTTGTTTACCTTATAGGGAGTTGATATCACCGATCCTTATGAATCAGCTATTATTTCACTACCTTCAGCTGCCAAGGAACTTTTACTTCGCATTCTGCGTCTTGGAATTGCCACTCGACACGATGTAAATAATTAATACTTAAAGCCTTCATTTGCACTCTCTTTTTTGCTTCTTTGTGAACCACTAAGTTTTATATGATCATTTTCAGATTGATATAAATTGTATTAAGATCCTCAATGAGCTTCCTGAGCCATCTGCTGTTGCTGTCCTGAATCAGGTACGCAGTTATTTCACGTAAATGATATTTGAGATCTAATGACATCATTACTGCTGGACAAAAGAACGTGACTACATTGTAATGATTACATGTTTGTGCAGTTTTTGATATCAGGTGGTGATAAGCGAAATAAAGGAGACTATTTTGCTTCATTAATCGCAAAGGTTGTTATTAACTCCTCTGTTTATCTTTCATGATACTATTTGTATTTTTTTTAAAAAAAATGGTTTTGTAACTTGCAGCACCAGGGTCCATCACATCGAGACAGTACCTTTGGCTTATTCCCGCATGGTACTTATTTGCCCAGAAATCCTGAAATCCGTAGCATGCGAATCCCGCATGAAGATTATGACTACATGACATCCGGGTGGGTTTGCAATCACATCCCTGCAGTGACAGGCTTACACCAAAGCAAGTGGTCCATGTGATTCCCTAGCTTGGAGAATAATTTCCATTTTTCCTGCAGGAACGGTAGATACCGGTCCACAGGGCATTATCCTTCCTCCTATTATGCTGATGATCCGCCGGTGCCTGAGTCAAGGATTAGAAGATATGCTGAAGAAAGACCCACTCCAGAACCAAGACCACGGCAAGAGGAGATAGTTAACACGAGAAGGTACCCAGAAGCAACATTAGGGCATGAATCAAGATACAGCACCGGAAAGGTCCTTGATCGAAGATATGCACAAGAACATATCTCAAAAATCGAAAGATCACCTGAGGAATCTATTTTGTCAAGGGAACGGAGACATGGTGCAGGGTACAGCACAGACATAGGCCCCGAGTCCTCCAGGTCCACTGCTGAATATTCTGCTGCACACCAACAAGTAAGGTTTGATCCTTTCACTGGGGAGCCGTACAAATTTGATCCCTTCACCGGGGAGCCCATCAGGCCACAGCTAAACGAGAGGCACTCTGGAAGCTTGTACTGATTGGATTGATTGAAGCGTGCTGGATATTCGAGATAATTATTTTTCATGAAAGCTAGATTTAGATGCATTCATCCTATCTAGGCAGTTGATTGTTTTGCTCCCGACTTTGAATGCATAGTTTATTATGTTTGATTTAGGTTTGACATATCATCCTGACACTATTAGATACTATGGTCTGGTGATGCGTGCGTTAGGGAATACTGCTATGTTTTTCATTTGATGACATTCGGACAGCAGTATTAGTTACTTTCCAGTTCAATTTTCTGGTCGGAATGGAGGGAGTACTATGCCTTTATACTCTTTGATTTATGTTGAAATCTAACCAACATGAATCGTGGAAAGCTATATTTTGTAATTTCTTCATGATTGGAAAGTATTGCATAGCTGCAAATGCTACGTGCATTGCAAGTGCTCTTTTTCCGCTTCTTTACCTTCTAGCTGTCGTTGATTCTTAACTGAGCTACTCTTTGACCTCATAGAACTAGTTCGGTTCACTTTGGATGCTGACCAAGTGATTTTGCCTTTCTCATATTCACTCATCTGGAGCATGCCAAGCAAGATGGCTGATTGGCTTGATGGCAAAGAGGCCAGAGACTTCATGCTTCCTAATGATACTATCTTGTCACATACTGCTTCATCACAAACACAATGCCTGTAAATCTCGCAAGCTGCCAAAGCAATACTATTCAGGCAAAGCTAATAACTTACAACTAAAGCCTTTGCGTGCTGATGGAATTATAGGGAGAAAAAATATTATCTATATCGTTGACACATTATTTTGGCTAATAACTGTAGTAGTAACTGGGATATGAAAGTAGTTTATGGTTACATTGATTGGTGGTGTAACGACTTCACGCTAATGATAAACAAATGTACAAAGGATGGACAAAAGAACATCTTCGCTCAGTCACACCTGTGGAACAGTAAGGTGTTTGGTTTACAAGAATAATTGCAATCAATATCAATTCAGATGCTCCATCAACTATCATTGGATTAAGAGTAATATGCAAGCTGGATATTGCACAGAGCCCCCGATCATTGACCTACAACCCAACTTGACACCTGAAAAATAGTCGATTATTTGAACTATAATTAGAGTCCCCAACATGGAGGATCCAACCTAGTGGATTGGAACGGCACGAGAACAGTGTACAGCACAGGTTTTAAATCTCCTCTTTTTTCCCTCCCTAGTGCAACAATCTGCAAATTGCAAATCCATTCATTTAATTATTACATGAAACTTTGAATATAAATATATAGTCTGTTCGAAAAGCCAAATCAAGATAGTGAGGTGGTGTGACCAGTTGTCAAACATGCTGAACGAACAATGAGTGTGCCGAAAATGAGAGGTCAGTGCTGCTGGTCATGTTCTTTAAGGGAGAACAGGGCAAAGAGCTGGAGGAAAGCATCAGCTCACCCAGTGCCCATAATCCAGCTGGGAATAAAATCACAAGCAGCAGGCAGCTGTGCCCAGAAACAAACAGTTTAGTCCATGCATCCTATGGATATGAGTTAAGAGGGACCCAAAACTTGATTAAATGGTGGTTATGCTGTCATCAGTTGTAATGTGGACCACCCAACACCAAGCACACACTGGCAGTTATAGCATTCCCCGCCTGATTTGATTTAGTTACATAATTTTTATTTTTCCACAGCACATGTATATGCAAGAGCTTTTTCTTCTGTAATTAATCAGTTCAAAGTTATAATGGTCCAGCCCACCCATATCCAAAGAGTCGCTATCCCAAAAGGCTAGCAAAGATGCTCAACTGCTGATATGTGTGTCCTGGTAATGATGCCGATGATGACGTGGAGGAAAGAAACTGTTAGGGAGTAGCCATCTCAACAACGAACTGAATCCCATATGGAACGAGCTACATGTATTATATGGTTCATGCGCTCTGACTGAAAACAAAAAGAATTCTATTGTATTCGTGTTCATATATGCCACCAACCTGAAAGATTTGGTATTGACAACCACTCTCCGTCGGAGCAGCAGCAGCACCGGCAGGTGACCGACACTGGAGCTATGCTGGGGGTAATGTACTACACTACAGGATACAAGAATAACCATGTTAAACAAATACAGTAATTACAGGATGCGACGAAGACCTACCGGAGCAGATAATTACGTGATTTATTATTTTCATTGTGATACCTTTTGTCCAGAATGCATGGAATCCAAAAGTTTTATGATACTCACGTGAGCAGTGGTCCTTGGGATTTTTGTGGTTGCGTCCTTGCGTGCATTCCGGGCTCAAAATTTTCCTACGACCCTGATTGAACAGAGGGGCCCTAGCTCGTGCCCTGTCTCCTAATCTTAAGGGTAAAGGTATGCATAATTGCTTGCATACATGTCTTTATGTGGGTACAGATTGGAAAATGTGAGCCACTGAGATCTGGGCTTATGGTTGGGTAGATCTTGTAACATGTTGATAAAGCATTTGGTCCTATTACCGCCGTTTAGAGATTTATTTTTCTGATCTATTTTTTAGTCAAATTGGTTTGGTACATGGTTGCAGATCATCCAATGGGACAGCCAACAGCACAGATGAATCAAGTGCACGAGTGTGAGAAGGTCAAGCAAAGAATTCCTTTTACTTGTTGCCGCCGACCTGGCATACAATGATGCTGAGAGGAAACAAACATCTGGTAAACAAAGTTAGATAAGAGGTTTAAAGCAAACAACTAATTAATGGGCCAAATAAAAGGGAGAAAAAAGGCGAGAGGACAGCTAGAAATACGTAGGATAAGAAGGATTTTGTATTAAGCTTTATTTGCCACCAAATGAATTGACTTGCCACCAGTAATCTTCTGTGCGCAACCACTCTTTTTGTGGCCCCTGCAATCAACTTTCCTAACCAGGGTCTCTTTATTGGTAGAATCGATATTATCGCTAACAATATGCTTTGGCATGGTTTACCCGTCAGGTCAACACAACAATGTGCATTATTGCGTTCTATCTTTGAGTGCCAGCTCAGCCATGTCCAGTCAGCCATGCCATCCTTAGAGTGAGAGTGAGACTGAAGTGACACAAAGTCAGAATGCACTGTACTTACATTTCTGCACAGTTTCGTCTCCCAGTCTACAAAATCCTGGGCACTTTGAGTGCGAAATCTGTAAAAACCCAAGTCAAAACTACTGCACGTTCCTTCTCCGAAAGGGGGAAAAAGGGGCAATTTAGGAGCATTTGGTGGCCGCTGTATCTTCTTGGTGTGGTTTGCTCATGACCACCCTATTAGCTTACCCTAATTGCTGGTGGATCCCCTGGCTTTTTGGATGGATAATCAATCACTTGGAAAAAGAGAGCACGGCAACAGAAAACAATTAATGGTGACAACTCTCCTCGGTGGTACAATCGTACGTAGAGGCTTAGCCCGTGAACGGCAGAGTACTTGGGTGGATAACTGAGATTACTGGAAGCTGATGAACAGTAAGAAACTAAGAATTCAAAGTTGATAAGAGTACATGGAATGCGTACGATCGCGTGGTACTGCAAGCTGTTCAAGTACCGGATTTCTTCTGTAAGGACAAAGACGATGCACGTCATTGCGTACTAGATCGCTATCGGCTTATCTATCGTCTACGGCGGAAGCGTGGTGTGTAGTGACGATCTAGTGGACGGCCATCCCCAATGGAAATAAAATAAAGCGAACAAGAAACCAGAGCCTGACGCGTGCAGGTGTGCCGTAGTGGCGGGTGAGTCTGAAGTAGCTTCCGTTTCAAGTGAGGCACGCGAGACGGGGAGCAGGGAAAGCTACGCGTCCGTCCAAGCTCCGGTCCCGACCAACGAAGCTGATCTAGGCCGGGCAGGAGTGCGGTGCGTCGCCGCCTTACGCAGAACTAACTGCCGGTGAATTCGGCGCGGCACCTAATTTCACCCAACCGCGAAAGCGACGCTCTGGCAGGCTCCACTTCTTCGCGTCTTCAGTCCGGCAGTTCTCACCTCCGTCGCCGTTGGGACGCTGCAATATATATGTATATATCCACCTTTGAGTGGGATATGATCCAAGCAACGCAGGCAGAGCATAGCAGAGCAGAGCCTTGGTTCTCTTCGTTGTCAGAGCAGCTACTAGCTAGCTACCCGCCAGGGCGCCTTGTAACCGACGCCACCAGCAATGCTTGCAATGTCTGTCTCGTCCTCCCCCTCGTGGCCTGCCGCCCGTCTGTTCCGTAGAATATCACCGAGGCCGCTGAATTAGACATAGAAAAATCGCGGTCTGCTCGAATCGCTTGCTTCTTCTCCAGCTCTGCTCGCCCTCCATATTAAGAGGCCGCCGTGTGCTCGTGTGCGGTCAGTTGCAGGGTCAGTGCCATCGACTCATCATCATCATCAGTAGTAGTCGCGACGAGCAGTAGGTGACCAGTCAATCCGGTTTTGCTGAAGCTGCCCTGCGCTTGACCGGCCACCAATCGGCTGCTCAGTCCATCATAAAGTCGAGTGAGTTTCAGGGAAAGGGCAAGTACACTGTTGCATTGGTGATTGCGCCTTGGCATCGGTCACGTAGGAGAAGGAGAAGGAGGCAGGACTGCAGCTGCGTGTTCGGCCATGAGGAGGGCGCGCGGCCATGGCGGCGCGGCCGTGGCGGTGGGCCGGGCGAGCCGGGTGATGCGGGCGTCCGTCTCGGCCTTCTTCGACGGGTACCACTGCTTCACCTCCGTGGCGGCGCTGCTGGCGCTGCCGTTCTCGGCGGCCGTGCTGGCGTCCGAGGCCGCGGCGCCGTCGTCGGCGCTGCTCCGCGCCGTGGCGTCGCGCCTGCGCGCCGTGTTCGCCGCCGCGGGCTTCCCGGCGCCGTCGGCCTTCTTCTCCCTGCTGGAGGCCAAGCTCTCGCAGACCGTCGTCACGTTCGCCTTCGCGCTGCCCTTCGCGCTCGCGTTCCTCCTCCTCGCCAAGGCCACCGTCGCCGCCATGCTCCGCGACGCGCGCCGCCCGGCCGCGCTCCCGCCCTGCGCCGCCGTCGCGCGCGCGTACCCGGCGCTCCTCGCCACGCACGTCTTCAACGCGTTCCTCATGCTCTCCGCGAACGCCGCCGTCTTCTCGCTGCTGCTCCTCGCCTTCGGCGCCGCCGACCTGCTCGGCCTCGCCTCGCGCTCCTCCACGATCGCGCTCTCCGCCGCCGGCGCCATCGTCTACTCGCTGGCGATCGGCGTGGCCACGGTGGTGTGCAACCTCGCCGTCGTCGTGGCGGCCATGGAGGGCCGCGGCGGCGTCGCCGGCCACGCCGCGGTGCTCCGGGCGTGCGTGCTGATCAGGGGCCGCGTGTCCACCGCGCTGGCGCTCGCGCTGCCGACCAACCTCGGCTTGGCGGCGGCGGAGGCGCTGTTCCAGCTCCGCGTGGTGGCGCAGCAACGGCGGGACGGGAGGATTTCGGCCGGGGTCGCCGGCGAGGCGTTCTCGATCGCGTACATCCACGCGCTGTGCGTCGTGCTGGAGATCGTCGTCAGCTGCATGTTCTACAGGAGCTGCACCAAGAGCGAGGCCGATGAGGTCAGAGAGCTCGAGCCGGAGGAGAAGGGGGATTTTCAGGCTTGATGATGAACTCAGCTTCATCTTCGGTCAGGTATATACAGGGGAAACAAATTGAAGGAGATGTTACGAATAGCAGCATAGGTTTTTATGTTTCTAATGAGAATCAACTGGATCAGATCAAAGGGTACAGAGCTGATCCAGAGAATTATAGTGACTTCAGATAGTTCTGTTTTTTCTTTTTGTATTGGTAAGCAATTGATAAATTGAGGTCAAAATAAATCGAACTAAAATAAAGCAAAGCAGAGAATTTTACAGCATTCAGTGTTATAGGACGATGTGAATTTGCTCATTTCATTCTCTGTTCTTCTGAAGGCATTGGTAATTTGCAAAGGATTTTTATACTGGTATAAGCAAATGATAAGTTGGGGTCAAATAAACTGTTCTCATGCACATATTTTTCTTTAGATAATGGAAACAAAAGTTTCCGGCCTGTGTAGAGGACGTAACCCCATTTTTGTTCTCATGCACAGATGGCGGTACCGTCTTCAACAGAAATAAAAAAATAGTGAATTTTGCAATTTTCAGTGTTGAAAGATAGGATAATGGAATTTGCCTCGTCTGATGATATTCTATCCTTTCGAGTCAATACGTTACTGTAGAGCTTTGAACGTACTCCACCGTTACAAATTACTTAACATTTTAGCTTTCAAGTCAAAATATAGTGAATATTGTAACCCTCCTAAGTGCCCTGGGAAACAAATAGAAATTCAGCTATCCTCTGGAAGATATGTGCTTTGTTGCGTTGTGGCGTTATGTACAAAAGTAGAGCTGAGAGAAATCTCAACACCACTCGGTATATTTCTATGTGGAATCAGGAACAAATGATTAATGAACTAATATTTGTTCATTGGAATCTCAGATGTCCGTCTCCTGCACTGTCACACACTGACATAGCTTAGAAATTCTGCAACCATCATTGTAACTGTACAGTCTAATTCGTCAGGACGACTGCGCGCAAAACTTCTGACAAGGGACAGACTTTCATTTAACCTCGGTCAAAGTTTCCATTTAAGGAAAGTTTAGAATAGTTAAAGTTTTCAATCAAAAGTTTCATAGAAAAGTTTGCTCGAAAAGTTTTATGGAAAGTTTACTCGAAAAAGTTTCATCGAAACTTTGATCCAAAAGTTTCATGGAAAGTTTAACCAAAAGTTCTATCATAAGTTTTGTTGAAACATTGAAATCAGAGTTGAATCCATTTAATCGAAACTTCAATGGAAAGATTGAAAATAAAAAATTTCATTGAAACTTTCCCCCAAAACTTTGAATAAAAAATCTAGACCAAACTTCAGATACACACACACAGAGAGAGAGAGAGAGAGAGAGAGAGAGAGGTGGGTTTGCCGGGAACGGGCCGACCGGCGTCGGAGATGACCGGGAACGCCGCACCGGAGAGGACAATGCAGGAGATGGCCGGGAACACCGCACCGGAGCCCCACGCCAGGGGAGGGCCCGCGCCTAGGGAGGGCCGACGCGCCTGGAGGAGAACGAGAAGGGAGGGGGAGGGGCCGTGCTGGGGTGGAGCCCGGTGCCCGACGGTGAGACGCGCCCCGTCAGGAAGACCGGAGGTCTGGTTGCAGTTTAGAGAATGAGAATATTTGAGACGCAACAGAGGGCGAGGCGCGATGCAAAACCTAGATGGTACTCTGCGACATGTTCAATGACTCCCTTTTTGCAGTTTGGGAGTAAAAGGACTTAAATGGAACTCAAGAAAAAGTTTAAGAACTTTTATTTAGCAGTTTGGAAGTGCGAGAATCTGGATGGAGCTCATAGAGAGGTTTAGGGACTTCTACCTAACAGTTTGAGAGTACGAGGATATGGATGGGACTTAAGTACGAGTTCAAGGACCACGGTGCAATTCACTGTAATTAAAATGACAAACTTGTGTTTGGTAAATTACTATTTTGTTTTATATTGATATTATTGAGGAAAACTTACACGGTCTGCATTGCGCCACATCTCGTATTTTTTCAGCATTGCACAAACACATATTTGTACAAGCCATAGAGTAAACTAAATTTATAAAAAATATAATATGAGATAAATATATCCGTATGTTTTAGCATATGTGTTTTCTCTTCGTGTTCAAAATATCTCCTAGTGTGTAGTATAGATTTAAAAGTTTTGAAATTATTCACCTCGAGGACCCATGGGTAGCATTGAACTAATATATTCACATCTTATTCTAATGTAATGTTCTCTCTCGCACTTAAAAGAAAGAGTAAAATGCACCACATATCCATAAACTATTTAGAATTGGTCATTTAGATCCACGAACTCTTAAAGTGACAATCTGAGTCCCTAATCTATTAATGAATGGTCATCTAAGTCCATAAACTTTATATTAATCCCTCTAAGGTCCATGATCTATTTATATCGTGCCAACTAGGTCCACATTGACGTCGCCAAGCAACTCTTCACGTGCAAAGCCACTGCCTAGCCGCATGCCGCCGCCGCACAACCGCTCTTCGCGTAAATGTCGTCGAGCCTACTCGACGTCTCGACGATTCTAGCTAGCAGCAGGTGTATTGTGCTCATCGCGGTCTCACCCTTCTATCCGGCCTCGGCCTCCCCATCGTATAGCCCTGCCATCCCGCGCCGACCAGTGGCACAATCTACGAGGAGGAGGTGAGGTAGATGGGAGGGCACAACCACGTCGGGCAAAGCTCAGCAGTGGCTAGGTCACATCGTCGGTAGGCTCGACGACATTCGCATGGAAATAAGATGTGCAATGGTGTTCACGGAGAGTGGTTGATCAGTGGCGTTGTGTGTTTAGAGGGGCTATCGAGGATGACGTTGTGGACCCGATTGACATGACATAAATAGATCATGGACCTAGGAGATCATTAGAAAGTTCATGGATTGAAATGACCATCCGAGGGTAATTTAGGGACCTAGTTGATCACATTGAAAGTTCGTGGACCTAGATGATCGTTCCTAAATAGTTCATGGACCCGTGGTGCATTTCACTCTAAAAAAATATGTAGAGAGCATGTTCCAGAAAATCAAATACTTGACTTAAAAATAACTAACTTATGCATATGGTTTATTGATGTAATATAGTGTCAATATAGTATGTCCCTATATTTAAATCCTAATTTTGGTTAATGAAGTTAAGAAATTAGCATACTTTTCATCTGGTCAGATCGAAAGAAATCATTTAGGTTCGTACTGCAGCCCCTGAATGAAGCCCAGAACGGCCCGTTCCGCTTGTTTTGGTTTAGTCCATTTTGAAGCCAGCACGCAAGGAAAATGGTTGTTCGTTTTGATCTGGCCCGGCAGCGACACGACACGCAAGCGAGATGGACGATGCTGAACTCTAGTGAGGCGACACGGTGGTGGTGACAGGAGGCGACGACGCGGTGGTAGAGCTGTGGTTCCTCGTCTTGATCACGAATTATTACCCCGTGAGGCAAATATGAGGATGTGCACTTGGTATACAACTTTTACGTAGGTCCTCTTTCTTGCACTACTACAAAAGAAGCCTGCAATATCATCTCACATTTTCCAGTAATAACGGGCACAAGAATTTTCGCTATTACAGTGCCTAGTCGCTGACATCATCGTGCACAACGTTATTGTAAACTCCACTGTAATAGCGGGCAGTGATGACATCAGCGATGATCGATATTAAAAATGGCCAGTAATAGCGGGCACAATGACGTCACGTCTGACCGATATTAAAAAAAGCCAGTAATAGCGGGCATAGTGACATCATATTGAGCCCGATATTAATGTACATCCGCAGCCCAACTCAAAGTCCATATCAGCCCGCTTGTATATATACAACGCTAGGGTTACGAAGTCCTCGCAGCTCCCGGACATCGCCTCCGTCTCACCCAATCTCTCTCTCTCTCTCTCTCTCTCTCTCTCTCTCTCTCTCTCTCTCTCTCACCCGACCCCGATGCTCGTTCGTGCACCGCGTCCGTCGTCGGCGCTCGTCCTCCTCCGGCGCAGGTGGTCCCGGCGCCCGGATCCGGCGGCGAGGCTCCTCCCCAACGCATCTTCCCCAACCTTCCGCTGCCGCACCGCCCCTCCCATGCCTCTACTCGGGGACTCCTCCCGTCGCCGGTGCTCATCCTTCCCCGGTGGTGAGGCTCCTCCCCGTTGCCGCCGGATTCGGCTCCCCACCACGACCCGCCATCGATCCGGCGAGGGAGCGGCCAAATCCGTTGAGCAGCGCCCCTCCCGGCGTCGGATTCTTGGAGGCGGTGGCTGGACCCGGCTCCCCACCGCGCACCGCAGCTCCCCGACGCCGGATCCGGCCGCCGCCCTGCCGGATCTGGCTTGCCGCCGCTCCTCGCCCCTCTCCGGCGCAGGTGGTCCCAGCGGCGGCCGGCGTCGGCGGGTGGCAACGGGCCGTAAGGCGGGCTGGGCTGAGCCCAGCCCTGTTTTCTTTTTTTTTATTTTCCCCTCTACCACAACAATAGCGGGCGTTTTGTCCGACACTATAACAAGTCGATCTTTAATAACGTGCATGTAGTAGCGCGCTTTTTGCCCGATATTATAGGTTGTTTTCGCCCGTTATTAAAGGCTTGAATTCCAGTAGTGTTGTATTGTTTTACTCCAAAAATTATTTTAGAAAAATTAAAGCTCTACCCATGAAGAAGTTTAAATAACGAAGTGTGCCTAAATACAATAACAGGAAAATGAGGCTGATAATTGGTTTAGCATGCTACTTCGGACCAACTTTTGCAGACCGATAACCTTTTTTCTGGGTCAGCTCAATTATCTTCACAACCATTATGTTAAGGCTAAAAATTGACAAATACGAATGATGCAGGATGCCAAGTTTGTTTGCATGATAGGATAGACGGAAACTTACTATCCGATCTCTTTCACTAGGGTTCATATTTATTAACGTGTACGCGCGGCTTTGGTGTGTTCTACAATCATCCAAGAAAAGAAGATTTGACATGCACAGTGGAATAGTAACATGAAACACAAGGGAACGTAATCCTTGTGTGCTCATAGAACTTTGGTACATACTGTAGCACCCAATTGGAACTCCTCAGATCAGGGTGGTGATTGGGGTAGGGGAGGTTACATCGAGTCCTCTAAACTTCTTGTACCCTGTCTCCTCTCCAGATGGGGGTGGGAAAATCCTCATTCCGAAAAGAAAAATATAGAACTTTGCTACAAACAAGCAATATAGCAATCTAAATAGGAGTATTTAGATACTCACCCGTTCTGAAATTGTTACCTTTAGAACAACACTTTCTAGTTAAAATTAAGCTAGAGTTGCTGTCCTAATAACGACAATAAGTTCAGAATGAAGAGAGTAGCCTGAAAATACTATGAAAACCTGAATATATGTGACACTAAAGCCTTGTTCACAGGGATCCCTGTTCACATGGCCCGATCTAATCACGAGCCCATTCAGTTCGGTGGGCTAGAAACTTTGAACCATGAATGGCCTAACAGACTCGGACTTTGGCACACAACAGTATCTTGACTAGCATATTGCTACTTGAACGCGAGGCCTCCAAGAGCAGCCACTCCTCCTGGCCGCATCCTGGCCCTCCTCGCTGGAGGACCGCCGGGGACGTGGTGGCGCGGCCAGTCTGCGTGGGGCGACGGGCGGAGCGGAACAGGATCTGGCCACACGCCGCACCGCCGCATCCCGGCCCTCCTCGCCGGAGGACCGCCGGGGACGTGGTGGCGCGGCCGTCTGCGTGGGGCGACGGGCGGAAGAAGAGAGGCGGAGAGAGAGAGAGAGAGGAGAGCCTGTGTGAGGACTTAGAAAAAATTTCCCAACCCTAGATGTTATATATATACAAAGGGGCTGATGTGGGCTTTTAGTTGGGCCGGAGCCACAGCAATAACGGGCCCGGAATGATGTCGGCTTGCCCGATATTGCTGTAACATTTCTAATATCGACTCCGATGATGTCAATATGCCCGCTATTGCTGGCTATTTTTAATATCGCCCATCGCCGATGTCATCACCGCCCGCTATTACAGCTTGGCACCGTAATAGCGTCGTCCCCGATGACGTCGGCAACATCGTCCTGTAATAGCGAAAATTTTGATGCCCGCTATTATCGGAAAATATGGATGCTATTGCAGGCTTCTTTTGTAGTAGTGACCGCTGCCACATCGTGGCGTGTATTTTCTTTCTTCCACTACCACAAAAGGGTTCTATAGCGGCGATGTACGGATTCGTGTAGCGGCGAGAGAAAAAGAAATCCGCCACTACAGTTTTTTATGATTTTTAACGACGGATAACATTGTAAATCGCCTTTACCAATCAATTTTTAACGGCGAGACCATGTTACGGGCCGCCCCTACAAATAAAAGCAATTTTTAAAGGCGGTACATAATGTGGCCCGCCGTTACTTATTTTTCAGCTCAGCCCACAATAGACGAACCATATAAAACTAACAAACCTAACTTCTCCACCACTTCTCCCCACCCAGCCCGCCATCAAGTCTCTCTCTCTCTCTCTCTCTCTCTCTCTCTCTCTCTCTCTCTCTCTCTCTCTCTCTAGATCGCGCCCGCCCGCCGCCGCGCCTCGTCCGCTCCTCCCCCTCCCCGACGGCCGCGTGAGGCCTCGCCCGCCGGCCGGCTCCTCCCCCTTCGGCGGTCGGCTCCGTCCCCTCCCCGGCGGCCGGCTCCTCCCCTCCCCGACGGTCGCATGAGGCCTCGCCCGGCGATCGGCGCCCCGACGGCCGGCTCCTCCCCCTCCCCGACGGTCGCATGAGGCCTTGCCGAGCGGCCGGCGCCTCGGCGGCCGGCTCCTCCCCCTCCCCGGCGGTCGGCTCCTTCCCCATCGCCGACACCGCCTCCGCCTCTAGGCGGCCGGCGACCCGCCCCGACGGCCGGCACCGCCTCCTCCTCCATGCGGTCTGCGCCCCTCCCCGACGGTCGACGACTCGGGCCCACCCCCTCCTCTCGAGCCTCCCGTGTGGATGTGGATCCGGCCGCCAACGGCGCGTGCGGGATCCGGCGGCGTGGATCCGCCGCACACCGGCGTGGTGCGGCTGCTCCAAGCCGTTGATCGGGCGGCGGTGGCTCCGAGCGGCCGCACGAGGCGAGGTTGCTCCCTCTTCGCGACGGTGCGGTCGGGCCTAGATGGGCTCGATGCGGGCTTTATTTTTGTTTTTCCGGGTTGGTGGTAGCGGCGGGTGACATTGTCACCCACCTCTACTATAGAGTTTCTAGCGGCGGTTGGTTTGACCAAATGAAGATCCGTCGCAACAAAAGTTTATTTTTAATCTGCGATGTCATTGCGGCAGGTTGGTTGGCCCGTCGTTACAGTGTGCTTTTGGCCCGCCGCTACAGTATCGTTTTCTTGTAATGTTCTTAATAGAATGACACATACCTTTCCCGCGTCCGAGAAAAAAAAGTACCAGTCATGACAGTACGGTATGACGGTGGGCCCGTGCATGCAGTCCTATCCGCACGCAGGAGCGGGAATCATGTCACGTTTGCGTTCGCGCCCTCCCTCCCTCCTTGACGTTCTAGGATTCGTATTGAGTAGATTAAGGCCTCGTTCGTTTCCTGCACTCTAAAATTTAGCACTGTCACATCAAAGAGAATCTTATTATTTATGAATATTTTGATCAATTTAATGACAAAACCCTCTTGACAGATTGGTTCTAATTTTCGAGATGAATCTAATGAGCTTAATTAATCTGTGTTTTGCTAAAGTGATGCTACAGTAACCGTCTTCTAATCACGACTTAATTAACCTCATTAGATTCGTCTCGTGAATTAGTTTAGGGACCTGTAATTTATTTTATAATTAAACTTTATTTAATACTCGTAAATAGTAAGATTTTTTTATGTGACAACTCTAAAATTTAGACCCATAAAACAAACACACCCTAAATTACTTGCTACCCTCATGCCTCGTTAATCATTGGTGGCTACCTTCTTCCACATCATATCACGATACCCCAGCCCCAGATCGATATCCTATCACGATGCCGGGCTCTTTGCCTCTTTCCTTTCTCCATTTGTGTCTCTGGCCGCTGCCCGCAGCTGCGCAGCTCCCCTCCATCTCCAGGCTTTATGGCTTAAGGGTGGGTGGACCACCGCGCCGCGCAGCTCCCTTCGTTGGTACTGACGAAGCTAGGTACAGCTTGATTTTACCACTAATTAGCTGAGGTTTGAACACCTGTACATCAGCTTCCCTCCACTGGCACCAGGGCCAATCAAGATCTTACCACTAATTAGCTGAGGACCTGAGGTTTGAACACCTGTGCATCAGCTTGAGTCTATAATTTGCATTCTTTGTACTGCCGCTGAACAAGCTCTAGCTTCGCCACTAGTTGGGCTAACTGAGCTGAGGTCGCCGCCCCTCCTTCGCACTCTTCTCCCTTTCTCGTTTTTTTCTCCAGCGTGACCCGTGATATGAGAGGAGCTACCGGGGCCGCAAGCCAGATCCGGTGATGCTTTTGATTGCCTCTGCCGAGCGCTCCGATTCTGCTGCCTTCGCACAGAGTGAGACAGAAGGGAAGGGAATGAGCGAAAAGTTTCATTTCATCTTGCCCCCAATCGATCCCGTGCGGTGCGAGTTTCATCCATCACTCCAGGCGAAGTTCCCAAGCCATCTTCTTCCCTCTACCGCGACCCCTCCTTGTAACTGTAGCTTTTCCCCGTGACTATCCCTCAAATATCCACCTCATATCGATGTGCCAAGGCCTGAGAACCCTTTTCTCCCTCTTCTTCGCTGTCCTCTCCCCATCTCCGATCCCGTGCCGATTTGAGCTTCCAAACGCTCTATGGCGAACGGGATCGAGGAGAGAGAAACACCCGTATCTTCCATTCGTTTTCAGCAGTTCCATCGTTCTGGGCCAATCCAGCCAGGACCCATACTCCATTAGCCTTTCTTAAGCCAATCCATCAGCCTTTGCAAGCCGATCAACCAGCCCAGCCCATTAGCCTTTTCAATGATTGGTACTGTAATTTGTGGTTCCATAAGACTAGTTTGAGTGCGCAAGGAAGTGTTCGAATCAGTGAATGCCTAGTTATCTTTCAAGCCATATCAACATGTCTACTGTTTAAAGATATGCATATCCATCATCTTATCTGATTTGAAAAAAGTTTCTTTGTGGTTAGATGGAATGTGGAAGCTAGTCCTTATAATAGTTCGAGAATACCATGGAGAACAATTTACAACATACAAGTGCGATGCCAAAGGATTTCAAATTGCATTTCTTAGAACATATTACGGATAAGTTTTCCAAGGATAACATAATTGGCTATGGTGGCTATGGAGTGGTTTACAAGGTATGATGATTGCTTTTGTTTTTATATTTCAAATTATGCTACCACTAACTACAACAACCTCAGTACCATTCTAAGTTCTAATAGGATATAATTTAACAGGGAGTACTTGACAATGGGGAAGAAATCGCTGTGAAGAAGTTTTATAATACCTATCGAGGACCTGATGATGATAAGCAATTTAAAAATGAGTGTACTAACCTTATGAGGCTTCAACATCAAAATATTGTACGCTTAGTTGGCTACTGTCACGAAACAACTCATACATTTAGGGAACACAATGGACAATATGTTATTGTTGGAGAGGAAGTAAAAGCTCTATGCTTCGAATTCTTGCAGGGTGGAAGCCTTGCCAAGTATCTTTCTGGTATGATTGCGCTATACTTAGATCATAGTATTTTTTGCATGAAAATAAAAATGACTTCTAAATTTCATATCTTGGTAATGACTTTCATTTATTTCTATAGATGAATCCTGCGGGCTTGACTGGTGCACACGTTATAAAATAATTAAAGGGGTTTGTGAAGGTTTACATTATCTTCATAATGGATCTCAAAATCCTATTTACCATCTAGATTTAAAACCTGCAAATATATTGCTGGATAATATTATGGTGCCAAAAATAGGAGATTTTGGCCTGTCAAGGCTCTTGGATTCAATACAAACCTGTACCACAAAAGCGATGATAGGAACACCGTAAGTTGATGCCACTTGAATTATCAACCTCTTATGTTAATTTTTTATAGAAATAACTGTATTTGAATACCATGCAGTGGATACATGCCACCAGAATACATCAACAGATACAAAATCACAGACAAGTTCGATGTATTCAGTTTGGGTGTTGTAATCATACAAGTAATGACAGGACGCGAGGGTTATTCAAAATGTGGAAATATGCCTTCTCAAGAGTTTATTGATCTTGTAAGAAAACATCCAACATCATTACATAAGTCTTTCTTTTTTCTCAAATAATATGTTGTGGGACTTATTTTGTGCTTTTGGCATTTTGCTTCCTATCTATAGGTACATGAAAAGTGGGTGAAAAGGCCTGAGGCCACAACTTCATCACATATATCACACGAAATTAAGACATGCATCGAAATAGCATTAAGATGTGTGGAGGCAGACCGGGAGAAAAGGCCTACTATAGCAGAAATTGTTGTTGAACTGAATAAGACTGATGCTGTGAAAAGGACAATTATAGACCAGGTACAACACTGCTCCCATCAATGATTCATTTTCACAAGCAAGACGACTTGCTTATCATCCTTGTTATATGGAATGAGTAAGATAAATTCTCTGACATATTATCCTCTAATTTACAAATAATGTCACTTAATACACTCCTGCCCTTTTAGTTTTGATCCTTGATATTTCACCGCACTGTCTTTGCCCCCCACCATTATTCTCCTTTTTCTATGCATATACTAGTGACAAAAATAGGAAGAACATCAATAATAACCTATTTAAGCTGTCACTGTAGCTGACTCCATTAATGGTGTTGGAGAATTAATTTTGGATCATTTATAGTGTAGTGTGCTTAATTACTTCCTGGTTTAAGTTTTGACGTAGTTGGGTGCTTAAAGCTTTTTTTTTAGTAGAGAGATGGATTTGATTTAAATTAGCTGCAACATCATCTAACTTTCTGTAGATAAGGAGTTGATCTATTTTTCTTGTTGTAGATCAACATACAAAGCAAGGAAACGTCAAACAAATACATGGATTCCGGTAAGCATATTGATTTATTATATGATGTAATAAGGAGATAAAACTTTCCCTCAGGTTAACAAACAAGTTGATACATGCTGTAAGGGGATAAAGCTTCCCCTTGGTAAAATGCTTAAAATAGTGAGTAATTGCTATAAATGTTAAGAGAGAATTTTATTTATGGAATTACTTTCTTACTGGCACTAAATAGTGACCATTTTGTATTTTCACAATTCACGTGCCACCGTGGCACTACTAAAATGTCAGTTAGCTGGATTTGATTTTGTGTATATTATTGAGCACATGATGCTTGTTTAGTACCAGTCTTAACTGTTGTTGCAATGATTTAAGACACTAATTTGAAAAAAAAACATATATGGAGGTGCAGGTGCTTTTGATGCAGTGCATGTCTTGACTACCGGTAGCAATCCCCCAAGGAATCCAATAATCAAGTATGGGGACGAAGATACAAGGGCAGGGACAACTGAGCATGAAAATAGGACTCTAGAACAGAATGTCCTAGAGGAAGACCCATCCGAACGCGGGAGAAGTCAAGATCCTAGTCAGCAGTCTGATGGGAGATTCCGGAGGATCCTTTCTCTGTGGGCTGAGGCCTGGCCCATTTGGAAACCCAAATCTGAGCGCCGTGTCGGCCATGGGCCAAGCCGGGAAGCCAAATCTGAGGGCCGTGACGGCCTCATGTGGTGGCACGATCTTGTACGCTGCCAACACGGAGATCTCTCTATTGCCGTCATGCAGGCCAACAATTTGCTTGAGGACCACTGCTGCGTTGAGTCTTTCCTGCCCCTTGGCACTGTTGTCGGTGTCTTCGATGGTCACGGTGGCCCTGAAGCTGCCCGGTTCGCCTGCGACCGGCTCCTCCCCAACCTCCAAGGTGACATTCAGAACACACCAGATTGATTGTCTCGCTGCATAAACATGCAAACAAGTAATATTGTTTAATTTGGTTTGATCTGTGTATATAGAAGCCATATCTGGCTCACAAGGCATGACAGCTGATGTCATCAGGAAGGCGTTCCTGGCCACGGATGAAGGATTCATCACACTCGTGTCACGCCTGTGGGAAACAAAACCTGTTCTTGCCATTGTGGGTTCATGCTGCCTCGTTGGCATTGTGCATCAAAGAACTCTCTTCGTCGCCAACCTTGGGGACTCCCGAGCTGTTCTTGGGAAGGTCAGCCAAAATGGGAAGATTGCTGCAGAGCAGCTGTCTAGGGGGCACAATGTCAATGAGGAGAGTGCCAGGGAGGAGCTTATCGCTGAGCACCCAGACGATCCAGATATTGTCGTACTGACGCATCAGGTGTGGAGAGTGAAAGGCAAAATACAGGTCGGTCTCATTTATTTAATGTTTATTTCTGAGTTGCAGTGCTTCAAATGTATACACTCAGTGCTTACGCAGTGATGAAGCAGGTGTCGAGATCAATAGGTGATGCATACTTGAAACACCCACAATACAACGCGGAATCATTGCATCAAAAGTTTAGAGTTCCTGGACCATTCACTAGACCAATATTGAGTGCCAATCCATCTATTGTATCACACAATATAGAACCAAGTGACCGTTTCGTCATATTTGCCTCAGATGGTTTGTGGGAATTCTTGAGTAACACGGAAGCCGTCGAGATTGTTCAGGAACACGGACACGCTGTAAGTTTCCTTTAGTCCATCTCACTTCATTCGACTTGCTTATGTGATGCTTTTTAGTTTCTTTGCCTTCAGTCGTTAAAACATGATTTTAAATCAACCAATCTGTGAAAAGTTTATCGCCACAACATTAACCTTGAAATTCATATGTCTTAAATCTTTATTCCTTGAACCTCTTGATTTGTGCAGCCTTTTTCGCATGGTAGCTAACTTAACGTATTACCATTTTTACCGGGCATTAAGAAAAAAATCTGAGTAACTGTAGTAGCTTGGCTTCTGAATTTGCGTGTGTTGGTGTATTGATCTAATTCTATGCAATGTAAAAGACCAATATGAGAATATATAGTGTGAATAAGAGGAGGAGAGTGAGCTGGTGGGAAGTTTGACCCAACCAGAAATTTCATCAGCGTCATCCCCATTTAATTGCTTATACTCGACGCCAGAGATGTCTGGTAGATGTGTCTCCTATTATTGGTCAAAAAACCATGCCAAGTCATGATAAATGTTGCCAAGTGATGCAAACCGTGTCCAAATCTAACTACCCATTAAATTATTAGTTAAATCCCATTGTGGCTGACCATTGGAAATTATTTTTTTAATTGAGTCTAAATCTAATAACTAACTACTCTATTAAAAACTAACAATTAGTATAGGGGAAAAAATTAGTGCAAAAGCTGTTTTCAGTGAAAACGTGCAAACAGACATCCGTGTCCATTGGATCACGATAGAACGCTGTAGATACTGGCGTGGATATCTCCTCATCCGGTTCCCTCATCCCACGTGCACACATTTGTGGACACCCCTTCAAGAAAAATGATTTTCAACAAAAAAGTCTCTCCACTAGTCATTGTCTCTCCTCCATCTATCTTCGTTCTTCTCCAAGGAAAAAGAAACGGGAGGTGAGAAGGCTGTTGTCGATCTAGGCGCTTCATGACGGTGCCTAGGGTGTCTCGTTGTGCTAACCGCCGTCGCCACTTGAGCTTGGGTGTGGCATCAACTCCGGTGCTGGGAGTCCGTTGATCCCCATTATTCTCCCTACATTTCCCCATTGGTGAAATTCGAAATTGGAGGTGTATGGAATCTGGAATGTTAAGTCGTCCAATCCATGCATGAAAGGGCTCGAATTTAGCAATTTTCTATACTATGACTGGGCACGATTGCTTCAGTGAAATTCGGTGTAGAACTACACGAATAGCTATCGTTTGTGCCCAGTCATTTATCATGTAAAATTACAGTGAAATTATTATTGAAATGTTGTCTCCTTGATCCCCTTCTCCATGATCAGCGCACTCATTCCCCTCGCCCGTTCCAACCGCCCTAGATCGACAGTGGCCTCCGATTGTTTTTTCTGGAAGCAGAACCAGGAGGGATTGCGGCTTCTCCATGATCATGAAGGAGATGTTGAAGGAGGAGATCGTTGAAGTTCTCCATTGAGATGTATTTTTATTAGGGGGTTTCCATAAAATCGATTTAACTAGGATGAGGGAACAGCTGCCTGATTCCCAGGACCTTTGATCGCGATCTAAAGGCCATTGACGCATGTTTGCACCTTTTCACTGAAAACAACTTTTGCACCAAAATTTTCCCCTATAGTGCACATGCGACACCCACGTGTTTTAAAAAATCTAGCAAACAGGAATTGCAAAACACCGTAGCTTTAAACTTCAGGATAGTAATGTAAATTACTCTTAGCATGGAGTTTGCAGTTGGTAGTAAATATGTCATAGTAACAGCAATTTCCATAATAATAAAATTAAGTGATTCAAAAGAATTTTTTAGATTAATATGCAACAACATGAGCATGAATATCAAAACGACAAAATCTGCTGCAAGCACTCTTCAATGGTGGTATTTGCCACAAAGCACTGCTCAATCTTTATTTTGCCAGAAAGCACTTTTCAGTTGTGACTATTTGTTGAAATCCACTTAAGTTACTATAACAATGGTTTATTAGATAGATAGAGAGAGAGAGAGAGATAGAGAGAGAATCAAATGACAATAATACCCTCCCTCAAATTTACCTCACCCCTCTATCGGTATTGTCAGAAAAAAAGTTATGGCTCGACTTCCTCTCTCCCTCCCACTGAAACATATTTTGTTGTGCTACTGTTTGCACAAATATTGCTAAACTTTCTTTTGTGCTACTGTTTGCATAAATATTAGTAAACTTATTTTTTTTGTGCTACTGTTTGCACACATATGGCTAAACTTTTTTTGTTTGCTACTGTTTGCACAAATATGGCTAAACTTATTTTTTGTGCTACTGTTTGCACAAATATGGCCATGTATGGGTAAAACCATATGCTATATGAATTTGAAATTGATGTGATAAATCTTTGTTGTACTATTTAATTGTCTTATACTTAACTAGTTACAGATTGATTAAGTCATAGGCTGAAACAAGCTTAAATTGGAGGAAGAGTATCTTGGTCTTTTAAACAATTCTCTCTCACTCACTTAAATCATTATTATATTAACTTAAGTGCTTTGTAGCAAATAGGCACAATCGAAGAGTGCTTTATGGCAAAACCAAGATAGAGGGATGCTTTGTGGCGAATACCACCGTTGAAAGAGTGCTTTGCAGCAAATTTTGCGTAACAAAACACCCCTTTCATTTTTTTCTTGCAAATCATGGCTTACTCTACACTACTTCATTACAAAAGGCTAGTAGAATAAGTAGCAGATGGAACAAACATTTTAGTACAATGCATCAGCTACTGCAAAACTCACTTTTTTTTTTTGCAAAACTTATGAAGGAACTGAAGAACTATGGATACAAAACTAATTAATTTAACCTGACAACTTAAATGATTTCAACCTAGAGGAAGGCAACTATTGGTAGCTGTAAGCTCCCTTCTAATGCGTTATTAGGATGCTTGCTGTGGCATTCTCTTCCTGTTTCTTACCAAAAAGTTGACATGATGCCAACGGTATTCTCTTCATGTCTCATTACAAAATTGGCATGATGTCAATGCTTTGTGGCCTTTTGTATCTCCACCTGAAAAGGAATTATACGAACTCATGGCACTGAACAAATAGCTACAAAGTTGCATCTCAGCACGAACTTATCACCATGAACCATATTCCATAATGATATCATTATCTGCAGTTAACACTGTCGGACTTAGCACTGTCTTCTTTATCAACGTTGATCCGATCACGGTACCCCTTTGATTGTAGCGTATCCTGATTAGCAGCAATAGTTTTTTTTATGGAAACTGGAGGGCAACGCCCTACAGTGCTTTATTTATTTTATATATATAAGAGAAAAAACAAAGGTGTTCTGTACAACAAGAGAAAATAAACAAAACCAAAGGAATACTAAGCTATTTGTTCTATCCATTGTTTGAGAGCGCTGATGTGTCTTTGTTTAGCTCCATGCTCAAGCATGGCCATTTCTCTTAGGAACATGTCCCTGGAATGCTCCACAGTTGGGTCCACATTGTTGAAAATACAATTATTCCTCTCTTTCCAAATACTCCAACACATCAAAATGATAATATCCATGAAGAAGGGGACTGCTAGCTTTCTCCTTATCTAATTCATTGCATGTTTCATGGTCAATCTTCTCGGTATGATGATAACAATGGACTCCCAGCAATTTTTTGAGAAATTACATCTTACAAAAAGATGCTTTCGACTTTCTTCTCTTTGGAGTATACAGAGGTCACATGAGTAGGATTCTAATTCCATATTTTTCCTTCTTAAGAGATCCCTAGTGTTTATCCTATCTTGCAACAATAACTAGAAGAAGACCTTATGTTTAGGCTGACAAGATGATGCCCAAAGCCTGGATGAGTTGGCAGATGACCAATGAGTTGTTTCTGGCTGCTGAGTATTTCTGCTTTTGCCTCATATGCTTCCACTTATCAGGAGATGTTGCTAGTTGCAGACTATTAACTGATCATTGACAATTGCCCACTGATTATATGCCTCTATACTGAGAGGCTGATGAAACAAGTCCACAAAGTCTTGTTGTTGTTTAACCTACTGTAGAAACATTCCTTCTACCTTGACAAAGGAGAACAGTTCTGGAAATTGTAGTTTTAAGGGAGCACCTGCATATGAATCATGCCAAAACTGAACTGTGGATCCATCACCCACAGTGACCTGAGCAATTCCTTTATATTGGTCTAGGAGCTTAATGATATCCCTCCACTAAAATGATCCCCTTTTGTGTTGGCCAGGTATCTGATGATTAGAGTAGTATTTATCTCATAGCAAATGTACCCAGGGCAGATCCTCCTTCCTTATTAAAAAATTTATGCAGCTGCTTCATCGAAGGGCATCATTGTGTGTTCTCAATTTTATGACCCCCAAGCCTCCTTCCGACTTAGGCCGAGTCACCAAACTCCAAGCTGCCAAAGGTGGATTATGATTATTAATGTCTGATCCTCTCCACAGCCCATATTTTCTATATTGATCAACTTGGTTGATGACTGTGATTGGTATTTTGAGAGTGCACAAGAAGAAAGTTGGTAGTGAAGATAGAACTGTGTTCACCATTTCTAACTTGCTAGCCTCGTGTTAAGAACTGTGCACAACCAGTCAATCTTCTCTCAATTCTATTGGGTACAGGCAGGAAATCAGTTACTCGAAGGCCTTGTAGTTCCCAAAGGTAATCCCGGATAAGTGAAGGGCATTTCCCCAATCTGATAATTCAGAGCCCCTGCAAGAATTACCATTTTTTCTGGGCAAACATTGATGGGCACCATGATGGATTTGTGATAATTTACTTTGAGTCCAGTAGAGTCTGCAAATGTATGCAAGAGTGCTTTTAGAGCGACTAGTCGTCTTGGACATGCTTCCATAATAAGCAAAGTGTCATCTGCATACTACACAATGGGGAAATCTGTTCTAGCTCTTAAATGTAGAGGCAAGTTGAAAAGGCCCAGTCTTTTCCCTTTGTTAAGGATGGATTGCAACAAATCAGCAGCCAACACAAATAATAAAGGAGATAGTGGGTCTCCCTGCCTCACTCCTCTTTTACAATGAAAAACCTTCCCTGGAACTCTATTTAGTAGAATTGAGGAGGTACCTGTATCCATGATCATCTTGGTCCAGTGTAACCATCTATCCCCTAACTCTTTAGCTTTTAGAATATCCATAATAGTATGATGTTCCACTTTGTCGAAGGCCTTTTCAAAATCCAGTTTTAAAAGAACAAGTTCCTTCTTTGATTTTTTTTTTGCATAAATGCAAGTACTCGAATGACTAGGCCAAACAATCTTGGATGCTTCTATTTTTGATGCCATACTAATTTTTGTAGACTAGTCCGAGGATAACTGTTTGCAACCTATTAGCCATGAGCTTGGTGATGATCTTAATAGAATAATTTAGTAGTGAGATGGGCCTATAGTCATTAACTTCTATTGGGTTTTCCTTCTTTGGTACCAGTGTGATGTGAGATCCATTTATACTTTGTAGACAGATATTTCCACTATGGAAGGCTACAACAAGTTCATAGAAAGTATCCTTAATGATAGGCCAATATTTTTTAGGAAGTCAGTATTTAAACCATCCGATCCTGGTGATTTATTTGATGGCATTTCAGCAATGATCCTGTTGATTTCATCTTGTGTGAATGGTTCCTCCATCCATTCTAAATCCTTAGCTCTTTCCATAAGCTTCTCAAGATTAAATTGCATTACTGTATTGGCTGATGTTTCCAATCTCTCTTTATAAGCCTCCCAAAGTAGATTAGCTTTACTTGCATGTTCAAAGATAGGATCCCCTGCCTCATCATTCAAACTCGAGATGGCATTTCTTCTATGTGATATGGAGGCTCCGGCATGGAAGAAATTTGTAGGTGCATCACCAAACTTAGCCCATTTAATGTCTCCTCTCTGTTTCCAATAAATTTTCTATTTGTGTAAAACCTGTTCGAGATGTTGCTTTAGAATTCCCTTGAAGTTCCATTCTTCTATTTATAAGTCTCTATTTTCTTCAAATAAATCTAGGAAGTTGATCAGGATCTTTGTATTTAGGATGACACCTGCTAACTTTGAAAAGGTTGTAGCCCAAGCCTTTAGCACTGTTCTCAGATTTTTCAGTTTCGTTGTAATTGTTTTAGCAATGTCTCCATACACTACAACAATATTCCATCCTTCCTCTACTTTGGCCAGGAAGTCTCTGTGCTCCATCCAATAGTTCTGAAACCTGAAGACTCTTGGCTTTGGAATGGTAGTGTTAATGGTAGCTAGACATGGTGCATGGTCGAGGTATTTCTTGTCAAGGCCTTAAGGGTAGTTCCAGAAAATTCTAGTACCCAATTAGCTGATGTGAATACCCAATCCAACTTTTGTAATAAGGGGACATCCTGCATATTACTCCATGTATATATATTTTCTGCCTATCAGAGGGATCTCAACAATATCCAAAGCATTGATTGCTGCATTGAAGGCTAACATCTCATTGACATTGCCTCCTAGTTTGTTTCTATCGTCATGTCTTCTGATTAGATTAAAGTCTCCAAGTGCCATCCAAGTTACAATCTTTAGGGATTACAATGCTCTGAAACCATTCTAAGAAAACCATTTTTTTAGCTGTCTCACATGGGGCATAGATATTGGTTAGAACCCAATTGATACCAGTGTGACTTGAGTGGAGTTTTACAGACATTCCATACTTATTACTGAAATCAAGAAAACCAGTTAATTTAGATCCTTGCCAAATTGTTATACAACCCCAGAATTACCCACTCGAGGGAAGGTATTCAAAAGAGTCAAATGATGGAGGACAAAAGTTCCTTATCAAAATGCTCCTTTTTTGTTTCTTGAAGACAAATTATTTCACAACATGTTTCCTTAATTTTTCTGATGGCCTCCCACTTTCCATCCGAATTAATTCCTCCGATGTTCCATGTAAGGACTTTCCAGTGCTCTGCTATTCCTAAATTGCACAAAATTTATCTCCGATGGTCCGGACGTGCATGTCGAACAGGAATATCTCAAAAGACAAAAAGTATCATGAACCGTCATCGATGAGATTTGTGGCGGCGTAGATCCAGACTTCGATGAATTGTAAGAAAATCCACTCCACCAAAACTGGCACCTGCCTAGTCACCGCAGGTTGAGTAGAGGTAGTTCTCGAAGTTGTCGATTGTCATCGTTCGTCCTTTTCTAGTGAGCTTCCACCGTGACCATATCCTTCCTCGTTACGTCGCCCTTGCCATTGCATGAGTCCTTAGGTTCAAGATGCACACTACTACATTAATGCTCTGTGGTGGCGGGCTAAAGGGGTCTCGGTGACGGACACCATAAACGCCACCGAGGCCCTATCACTAATTACATGGAAAATTAGTCGCGGTCTAGGGACCGCGACCGCTCGCCGGGACGGTTAAGCCTAATAGGGTGCCGGCGGCGGTCTAGGAACCGTGATCGGCGCCGTTCTTTTACTAACAAGAGAAGGCAGGCCCCAGCTAGGACTCACCCTAGATGTCGTCGCCGCGGCGCCATCTCGTCCCGCCACCGTCGTCCCGTCCTGCCGCCGTCCCGTCCCGGCACCTCACGCGGCGCGTGCTGCGGCCCGAGGATAGAGTGGAGCCGGAGCCTCCCACGCCACTAGATCCACCGTCGTCGGTGTCGCCACAGGAGGAGGAGCAGGAGTAGCCGCCGGATCCGCCATCGCGGGAGGAGGAGCGACCGCCGGGGGATGAGGAGCGGCCACCCCGGAGGAGGAGGCAAAGCAAATAATTCCTCCACAGCCACCGCCGGCGCCTTCGAGCCGCTGGAGGAGGAGGTGACAGCGGAGGCATCGGGCGGCCGCTCGGCGGGGTGTTGGCGAGGACCAACGCCCGCTGGCCCCGGGAGCGCCGGTTGCTCCCGGAACGGCCCCGGCGGCGACGACCCATTGCCGGAGGCGAGAGGAGGAGAGGAGTGGCGACGCCACTACCCTAAACCCTAACCCTAGCTAGGTGGCGGTGCGGTGCGCAGATAAGTGGTGGTGCGGTGCTGCACACCCTACCTATTTATAGGAGTGTGCGGTCGGCTGCAGCGGGCCTGACCGTCGGGCCTGTAGCTAAGTGGGCTACGGGCCTTAACTATGGCCTGACATGGTCCACTATTGCCGTGCTTGTGTTAGCCGCGGGCCGGTTTCCACGTTTGCATTGGGCTCATGGTGTCCGTGACTATTTTGCACGCTTAGTCGCGGACACCGCCGTGTACCACCACTTAGCGATGGACGCTTGAAAGGACTGCCACTGCGGTAAAAAGGGTGTCCGCCATTATAGTGGGTTATTCTAGTAGTGGCAGCTATGTATGGAGTTGTCGTCATTTGCAATAATTTCGGGCGCTTGTACTCAAGCTCCATGCCTTTCCGACTCTCTTGCAGCAGGCTCAACCAGCGCAGCTGCTTCTTGTAGTGCGCTTGCTATTTGTTCATCATGCCACCATGGCTGCCAGCATGGACCTTACATCCCTTGGCCGCAGAGACGCTAGAACCTTGCCGTAGAGCTTCAGGTTTGCAGAAGGAAATTGATTGATGGTTTCTAGAGCTATTTCATCAAAGTTTGGATCTACGTCGCGATTAGGATTACGTGAAAATATGTTCTGTTTACCACGCGGGAACACGGAGGTGGGTATATTTGTTTCAAGGTGAAGAAAAAACCACCAAAAAAGTAGAATCCTTCTAGAAACGTCAGTTTCTTCTATCTACCTTCTTATCCACGTCCACTCCTTACAAGGTGGATATGGCGTGAGGGGTACATGTTTCTATTCTTTGGTGAAAAGTTTTTTTTTTCAAAAGTATTTGTACCTCTTATGTAGTCTAAATCTAACAAGTAAAACTAATAAACTCACCAAAACCAACCATCTTTCCCTCCCTCCCCCTGCCTGAAAATCTTTTATGTCAACCAGGTTGATGGACATCGACCCTCCCCTCCTCATACAAACATTGGATATGACGTGATGGCGAGGGTGCCGCCACGTCGTGGGAAGCGGTTATTGCCGGTGGTTAGGGTGGGAGGTTGATTTTGGCAACCTCCGAAGGCAGCAGCACTAGGGTTACATGAGAGCTCCATTGCTCCCCGACCACGAGAGGGAGGTTGGGTGGGGAAGGGAGGGGTGCGACGATTGTCGTGACTTGGCGGTGTGCGGTCCCCTCCTCTCCCTTCCATCCTTGTGCAAGTGATCGAATGAAGAGTTGGGCACGCCACCCCCCCCTCTCTCCTTCTATACACAGTTACTTAACTTTTTGCCCCTCTATTGGATGATACATGCTTGAAAGCCCCTCCACCATATGTTTATTCCCATTTGCCACTCATAACAATAAAAGACCCTAATATGCTTGGTTGTTCTTCCTCCTTATGCTTTCCAACGAAGCTCTCCACTTTGTTGGTTGGGCATTGACTCCCCTACTCGAGGCTCCTCTCGCTTGTGCCCCACCCCCTTCTCTAATCTGCTCTTGCCCCGGCACTCGCCCTCCGGGGAGGCAGCATGGGCCTTAGGCAGACGAGGCGCGCTCCTCTAAGGCCGCCGCCGACATCGCATGAGCCATTCGCTCCCTTTCTCAGCCACTGAGGTAGAGAGTTTGCGACGGGGAGAGATGCGAGAGGACATGGTGCGACGCGTGCTGTAGCGAGCATGGCCACGGAGGAGAGCAACACAGTGAGCGTGAGCGTGTGGACGACAACGTTGTTGCCTGAACGTTGAGCGATATGGTCGACCTAACGGGCGTGATGTGGACCAGTCACCTGATCAATGGCAGACATGTCCCACCATAGGCTCCGCGCGGACCTATCGCCCAACAGTCAGGCGACAATTGATTATCAATAAAAATAAATTCATGGGCGACGTCGTGCTTTGTGTTGAAAGCATACGAGCCCTTCTAATTCGTGCAGGGTGACCCATTTGGTCAGCACATTTTTAGTGCGTGTAACCTTGGGGTGGGGGGGTGGGGGGGCTGAAACGGTGAAACTCCGTCACTGATAGGGAGGTATTAGCCTAAACCCTAAACTATAATAATAATGGTACTTACTGGCATTTTAGTTTTACTGCACTACTCGTAATGTGCAGCATAAAATTGGGTCTCTTGGCATATAAAGAATGTAGTTTTTGTTTTCCCTTATGGTGGATAATAAAGAGGTGAAGTCTGGCAGATTTTTTTTATTTTGACTGGTTTCTTTTTTTTCCAGAAGGGAAGTGCAAGAAGACTCGTTAAAGTAGCTGCCCAAGCAGCCGCGCGGAAACGGGAATTAAAATATTCGGATCTCAACAAGATCGATAGGGGGTCCGCAGACATTTCCATGACGATATTACTGTCATCGTCTTATTTCTAAACCATGAAGAGCCGAGCCTTTCCATAAGATATCCATCATACCTAGTTTAACTATAGATGCTCGATTTTTGTACCAGCAATTGCCGTTGAGAAGCTTCCATCTGCATATTTGTTGTGAACAATGGACAACCCCTGTTTTGCAGACAGTAAGTAATAATATATTATTATTAGGAACATTGGGTAAGGTATAAAAATGTTTTGTTCCACTTAATATATTAACAAGAAAGAGGTCTTCAACACATCTTAATTATTAGTTGCTTAATCAAACACAACACTATTTTTAATTTGTATTAATGTAGAATGTATTTGTATGTATAATTTTGTATGGAACTTAAAACCCGCAGTAACATGTGAACATTTTGCTAGTTGATTAGAACTATCTTCCGTGCCTAACAAAAAAAAAGATAAATTTGTAGTATAACCTAATATATATTTATAGAGAACAAATGACCATGATTTGCAACACAGAGGTAGTTTTATGTATTGAACCTCATGAATAACCGGATTTTACTTGTACACCAAGGATTCATCATACAAACAAATTAGAAAAGAGAAAATAAAAATAAATAACCATTCGTTATGAGCACCTAGATCAATATTCTATTCTGGGATTAATCCACTATGAGACCAAATATAAATAGACTGACCCAACAGACCTGCATTCAACATCCTTCTGTTGTCCTGCTTTCTGCATTTTATTTTTCTTCAGCAATTCAGTATTCATTCGTTCATCTTGTTTGTGTGTGTGTGTTTTGCTGCAAACAAAGATAGGCCCTGGTTATCAAAAAAAAAAGATAGGCCCTGAACTGCATTATATTTCCACCAAAGAACGTTGAATCGACCAATTGTGCTCAAATAATTTACTCCACATCACGCCAACACCTGAACTTGTACTCTCATTGAATGAATGAACCAAATAAATTCAACTATGCAGAGCACAGTAAAATAATTGTATTGGGGGAAAGCTTAGTTCCTTTTTAACTTCAGCATGAAATAGCTGCAAGATTCCTCTGTCCTCTCTTTGGTGGACCCATAGTACCTTGCTTAGCATGCAATTTCTAAAAATAGTTCAGTTATATGAAGAGAAAAATTAATACCCAAAAATCATGTTAATAATATACATTTAATTAGACGTTTGAGTAGTTGAAGGATATCTCTTTCAAATCGACACCTATATGATTTTTTTTTGGAGAAGTCCAAATTACTCCCCTCAAGTATAGCCTAAGTCTGGATAACCCCTAAACTATTATTTAGTTCAGATTAACCCTAGAATAGTGTGATTTGGTTCATTTTACCTCTAATATAATTTATCTTTTTTGTTTCTTCACACATAAGTGGTGTCTTAAGGTAAAATTTTATAGGGTGCTAGAACACTTTGTAACGCATGTTAAAAAAATACGTCATGAATTTTTTATCATTATTTTGATAGATAATAAAATTTAATAGTATATTGACATGGTAATCCAAAAGTGTATGAAAAATAATGACAAAAATTCAAAAATATAATTTTGGATATGCAATGTGACACCAACTACCACCCCATAAAATTTTAACTTAATATTCCACTTGTGCATGGAGAAACAAAAAAGATAAGTTCAATTAAGGGGTGAACTGAACTAAATAAACTATTTAGTAGGTAAACTAAACCAAACAATAGTTTAGGGGTTATCTAGACTTTGACTATACTTGAGGGGAGTAATTTGGACTTTCTCCTTTTTTTTGAATGTCGACACATATATGATTGACAGTCTCAAAACGTGCTATTCCTTGTAATAACATGAACAAAAAATAAACAATTAGGCCCCAAAGTTGGCATCATCTGGCAGATTTTTCCCTCGTGAAATTAATCAAATGAATTGGGAAAGCATGTTAGAAGTACACATGTTTTTGTCACCAATAGAAATACGCTGCAACATTAGAGTAGCATACACTATACATGAACGGCTGATTACATTTATCTCTAACACTTCCCCTCAATCACAACCGAGCCAAATTAAGGTTGTGCTTGAAATTCTCCAATTGTCATACAGTCATCGGTTTTGTGAATCCATGGGCAACCTGATCACCTAAAAGAACAAAGTCTACTTGCAACAATTTCCTAGGAACGAGATCACTTGAAAGAACAAAGTCTATTTGCAGCAATTTCCTAGCAACTCGTTCCATGACAAAATGATAATCAACCTCAATGTGTTTAGTTCTTCCATTCAAAACAGTATTAGTTGGAGGATTAGAAAATCCAATTTCTTTTAATAGAATTTGAATCCACATAATTTCGGCCATAGCATTTGCAACAGCTTTATATTCTACGTACCTAAATGCTAGATTTGGTTGTTTCCGTGCACCCCAAGAGATCAAATCTGACCATACAAATATAGCAAATCCACCAGTAGAGCGCTTGTCATCCAGTGAACCTACCCAATCTGCATCAGAGAAACGACTCACCAACATAGAACTAGATCTACTGAACTTCAACCCAATTCTGGTAGTCTGCTTTAAAATCCTCTTCCCTGCTGCAAAATGCGCTGTAGTAGATGCATGTAAAAACCGACAAAACTTGTTAGTAGGGAAAGAAATATCTAGCCAGTAAGAGTGAAATACTGAGGGTGTGTTTGGTTGGGCTGTGGGTGTGGAAAAAGCTGTTGTGGGTTGTGGACTGTGGAAAAAACAGCTGTGGGTTATGAGCTGTGAGAAAGCTAAAAGCCGTTTGGTAAAGCAGCTGTGGCTTTTCGAGATTTACTAGTAGACCCTACTTATCATCATATATACGTACATATATACATACAAATATATGTATAATACATTGTATATTTATATATTTATTTGTATCGTATATATAATATAACATATATACATGTATATAAATAAATAGATAAATATATATATACGTATACATAGGACCCCTATATAATACCTTGGGTACTGAATAGCTTATTCAGTACCCAGACCAAACCACCTTTGAACGATCGAACCAGGCGGTTGTGCACCGTGTCAATCACCCTTTTTAATTTCCAAAAGACATTAATGGTAATTAATTATCTTCATAATTATTTCCTTGCCATAATTTGTTCCATTATTTCCTCCTTCCGTGTTTTCCATCTCCTATATATAATCTAACAAAAGGATGGGAGGGATCGACCTGATAGAGCAACCTGCATCATGGCCGGAACCGGCGCGGCGGCAAATCTCTCGAGCTATATGCGGTTGCGGCTAGAAGAGTCATCGTGACAGTGCTCCAGAGCGAGGAGGCCAGAAGCGGGTCCTCCGGAATTGTTCTTGCACTTTCACGACATGCATGATCCCGTGAGCTGTACGTCTCCCGTCCTTGCGGCATGCACGACCACTACAAGTTTAGCGGGCACTGTTTGTAGTACGAGACGACAACTCGACATCTGGAACAAGTTACGCATGGCCCCGACCTGTTGAAGCCGAGGTCCGTCAGTCTCTGTGCTTATATATATATACGGGTGCAAGCTGATGATATATACGGGTGCAAGCTGATGATGGTTGCTGTTCGAGAGAGCATATCCACATTCCCACGGTATGCATGTATCCTGACTCATCAATATTGATTCTTTATGATTTGTATTTGTGCACGATCCGGACTTTCCCTTTGATGATTGTGTAGTTTATTTCTATGTGTGCAGATCTAGATGAACTCACTTGTGGAGATAGATTATGCAGCCATTTCTTGTTTTTTCTACTTTTTATTTCTTGTACTCTATCTATTTTTTAGCTATTAGCGCATTAAATGTTTTGTGTAAGAGAGGTGGCTGCGCAATTGGTGGAGATTGCATATGACGACGAACTGACTAATTTTCTTTGATTTTTCTTAATGATCCTGATTGTATCTGGAACTGCAAATAGTTCAAGATAGATTTTGTGAGCATCTTAACATATTGCACATATTGATTTTCTCTCCATTCTTTGGGGTTATTTTTTTATTGATTGTTGATATCTTTACTGTCCAACTGGTGATGCAAAAGCTCTGATTTTTTTGTGAGAATTTTTGCAATTAATTAACGAGTTAATAGGATGATCCAACTAGCACTTCACAAGCCAAAAACTAACTGTCGAACTGGTAGTTCATAGGCCCTGTTCGTTTCCTGCCCTCTAAAATTTAGCACTGTCACATCAAAGAGAATCTTATTATTTATAAATATTTCGATGAATTTAATGACAAAACCCTTTTACAGATTGGTGCTAATTTTCGAGATGAATCTAATGAGCTTAATTAATCTATGTTTTGCTAAAGTGATACTACAGTAACCGTCTTCTAATCATGACTTAATTAACCTCATTAGATTCGTCTCGTAAATTAGTCTAGGGACCTGTAATTTATTTTATAATTAAACTTTATTTACTACTCCTAAATAGTAAGATTCTTTTTGATGTGACAGCTCTAAAGTTTGGACCCCAGAAAACGAACACACCCATAGTTGTAAAGATCTGGACAATTGACAAATTAAAAGTATTTGTACCAAATTAAGTGGAATAATCATGGTCCAAATCTACAATCATAAAAAGTCGCAGCCTCTAGCAAAAAGAATCATGAGCTGTAAAAAGGGACATATTTACTACATAATAGCCAGTTTGTATAGTTTGGCATCACCGATCTTTATATTCCAAGCTATAGTACATTTAAAACTCTAGTAGCAATTATAATGGTAAAAACACATTTGAGCGACAAATATAAATCTAGTGGCCTTTTACTACTATATGCACTGGCCTATATATACTTGTGATAGTGAAATATTTACAATTGAAGGATAACATTTTTACTGTCTAGCGTTGTATAAACGTAAAATTAACAATGTTTTATGGTCACATGAAAAAAATGTTATGGGCCTATTAACAATCGAGATAAAAATGTTGGCTATGGTAAAATGGTATACTAAAGATTGTTGGGACATTAAACTAATAATATTTACGGTTACATGAGAAGCTTTTATGGTTAAAATGTGACCGAAATTTAGCATGTCCGTTCTTCTGTTTGGATGGTTTTATACGTCCATTAGAAAATATTTATTTTTTAACCAGTTTTGGCACGTTTTGGTATTTTATGATTTCACATCACTAGTTTTACACTTGAACACAATCTTATAGCAAAACATAAGAAATAGGAGCTTTCAAAACAAATCCATAATGCCACCCACGTGAATCATAATCCACACTTGTTTAACGATACATAGTGTTCCCATCGAGCATGAGAAACCAGGTATTATGATTCTAGTGATTATTATTACTACTGCAATAATTATATATTTCAAATCATAAAAACCAACTTTTTGTTGAAAAAGTGCCCAAGTGGAGCTTGCTAACACATAGCAAAGTTTATAAATTCTAAAGCATAGAAGTAAAAATCTTATGAGACAATAGGACTTTTGAGTAAAATTATTGGTCATGGTCTCTTGGATGATCCTATAAGTCAAAAAACCCATTTAAAGAAAAGAAACCATATATGAATGCGTCGATAGCAGGTGGAGTCGTTGCATTCCCAATATACCTCCGAGTGAATTAATTATGGTTACTCCATTATTAGCGGCAAATTGATTAAATAATGATTTAATTTCGTTCATGCATGTGTGGTGGGGTTGTTTCTTAAATGGTTTCCATCGTGCGGTGCCGTGCCTGGATGGAAAATGATAATGACTATCGTTTCACGTCCGCTTTTGACAAGGACAACAAACCACAGATGAAGGAAACTATCAATTGAGCATATTATATTTTACGCTTATATCCAGAGTAAATTCTGAGACGATTTTATAAATGAAGGCAATATTCATTGCTATTGTCTCACTCGTTTTCGTGTTGATTATCTCCTGATCACTTTTTAACCATAAAACCTATACAGAAGTAAATATAATATTTTTTATCATTCATGCACTGGCTGTAAACTGATGACCGTAAAATCTTTATCGGATGAAGAAAATGTTATACTATTAAGCGTTCTAAACACAGAAGTAATATTTTTTTATAGTTGCATGAACGACTCATTCCCTAATATGCTTACTTTATGACTTGACACTCCCAGTTTTATGTTCTATAAACTATAGCTTTAAAATTTTAATAGCAATTATTAGTAAAAACCCATTTGAGTGACCATTATAAATCTAATGGCCTTTTACTGTTGTGCACATGCCTATATACTTGTGATAGTAAAATTCTTACAACTGGAGGATAATGTTTTATTGTATAGGGTTGTGAGCATAAATCTAATAATGTTTTATGGTCACATCAAAAATAATTATGCTCTGATTTGATATTTTAACAATCACCATCTACCATATATAGGATCCCGTGCCACTAATTTTTCAATAAAAATAAGAACATCTTTTTAAAAAATTTATGCATAAGCAACCTATTATTTATGCTATAGCCAGGTGTTTGGCAGACAAACGATTAAACGTGTTGACACTTTACGTTCCAATGCAATATGTATTTATGATTTGTAAGTTCCTAGATTTCTGCTACCAACCAAAGATTTTATGATTCATCATCTCTCGTTTTATATGTGGCAATGCAGTAACTCTTTATGACTTATACACACAAGTAATATTCCACGTTTTAAAATCAGCCTTTACGACATGCATGTATGACTAGCTTCCAAATGATCAACTTCTGTATGGGACAACCTTAAATTCATAATTAAAATCACTACTCTTTTGTGACATACACAAATCAAAATTTATGTTCTTAACTCTGGTTTTTATGGATGCTAATCTATTAATTTATGATTTAAAATTATGACATATGTGACTTTATTTACTTCAACTTATCACCATGACCATCTCACTATTTGCATGTCACAGTACCAGATCATATTTTTATGAGTTGAGACATGGAATTTATGATTTTACGTCCCTAAGTTTTACTAACCCCACTCACCGCATCCCATCTAAAAACCATAACACGCATATAGTTTCATGACCTTTTATATGTATCCGAGCCAAAATGATCTTAATAAATTACACTTTCGCAACCCCAAACGAATGAATCAGTTGCTCTTGCAACTATTTCAATCTGTTCCCTAACCATTGTGAAAGAGTAATTCACAACAAAACAATGGCATTACGAGACCAGATGTGTTACAAATATATCTGGTTCTTCTCTACATGTAATAATGATTTGCAGAATAATATATCATGTGCAACATTCCTAATTTATAAATTAGTAGCAGTCATAAAAACCAATAAACTTTTGTAGTAAAATCTCTTCCTGAAAAGGAAAACTCTTCCATAACAACAAAAATGTGATTATGGGTAACAAACTTTAATTTAGGTGGGTCTTGGTCCAAGTAAATTATTGATGGATATTGAGGTTGTAGGAACTGAAGTTTATGATCCTCGAGAGCTATATTTACAACCATGTTTCAATAGAAATGTATGCTTAACTACATCCTGATAAAACATGCAGTTATCATAAAGAAAAAAAATCATTTGAATCATTAGCGAAAATATTTTTTTGTGAAAGTGTGGTATTCAAGTGAATTGACCTTTTCATGGTTGCATTGCAATAATAAAAATTGGCACCCTCGAGCTTTGAACTAAGAGAATTTATTTAAGCTATTTCTATCTGAAAGTAAAATCTTTAAGAGGTTTTTATGCTTCAAAGTAATTGATTTTTGAATTAAATATCATTACACACTAAAATACTATTTGAAATGACAAGTGTTTATGATTACCATGAATGCTTTTGACAACCCATAGGACTGGTGCACAATTCTGAGGCCGTTTTATACTATAAATAGTGTATGTTCTAACTCTAAAACTCTCATGCTGAAATAGTAAGAATAGTACAGATAGAGAATAAATATTTAGCAGGAACCTTTATTCTACACATAATAGTGTTTCCAATTATATGCTTTGGTTCATCAATCCGAGATATCCGGTGTCAATGATTAAACTAATAGTAAATGGTTGGTCTGGCAAGTAACAATCTCTGCATGCATGCACAACCGGATTTTTAATGCACGTACTAATAATGATATTTGCCTGCAGACTAGGTGCGTTCTGTGGGATGGAGGGTCGGGTTGTTACTAGTGAATCAAAAAATGAGTTTTTACGTGTCAATAAAAAAGAAAATGAGTTTTTACTGGTGCCTCCTAATGTTTATGCATACACGGCACATTTATATAGCACTAGCAGAGTGATTGGCCCAGTGACACTAGCGTAGGATAGATTATATTAGCTTATGCAGCTGAAACTATAAAAGTTTGTCATGTACCAATAATAAAGCGTTTTCCATTCATGGTAGGTGCTATCGTGTGAATAGGTATTCAATCACGTCGTTGGAGTTTCCTTAACAGGTGGTGTCGTGAGTTCCGTGATTTATTTCATCTATAATCTCATCCATACTCATTAATAGCTGGTGCGGTGGGTGCTGGTGCCTCCGGCCACGCTGGTGAGTCTGGGGTGCGCTCATTTGGCCTGGGTACTGAATAAGCTATTCAGTACCCAGGGTACCCATTAGCGCAGGGTTATATATATATATATATATAGTGTGATATATTATATTACTCTCCTATGCCAACTAAGCAGCAACAGGTCTAGGTGTCTCTGGTTGGTGCGCCACCTACACAAAATTAAGGAATCCCGGTTTTTTTTTACGTTTAGACACGGAGGCCATCAGGTTTCCTGATTGCCTCCACCGATTGAGCTGCTGCTGCATATTAATTTGCATTTTAATGAGCCACTAATGGATACATGGAATCGGGTCCAAATACATTAAAATAATGGAAGGTGTGTTACTGCTAAAGTAAGAAAAAATAAATATTAAACTTCCGTAAGCAAGAAAAAAATTGATTACTCTGAGTTGCAGAAAGCTGACTATTTTGAGCCTCTCGCTAGCTAAAGAATTCTGTGACTATGTGATCGTAGTTTCTTATAGACTACATACATACTTAGTAATATAAGAGTTGTATTGTTAGTTGAATGAAACATTTTTGCTCTTTGGTTAACCCTACAGCAAAAAGGCATTGGTTATGAACTCATTTTTTGCAACCAAAATTCCTTAATTAACCAAAATTCCTTGGTTATGAACTCCTTTTTTGCTTTATTAGTGTAAAAATCCCTTCCCATATACAGTATGATATTGGTAACATCCACTCAATGCATGCTTATAGCTTCATAGCAACATTCGCTCTATTTGCATCCTGAATTACAAATACTGTAGCCATTCTTTAAGAGGGAATGTAGTTCGTGGACCATAGAAGCTTCTGACTGTTTGTTGCTAAATTAACATGTGATTAACCCAAAATCTTGGTAGCAAATTGACATGGGGATTATTGTAAAGGGCTAGGAATTTATGGTTAAGTGACAAATATTATGACTTCTACGAGTAGAAGTGTAAAAACCACTTGATGTAGCAGTAAAATATTGGTATCTAATCCACTTCTTGATTAACCTGATAGCAAGCTTCGACTATTTCCTCCCCGAATTGTAATTACCCTTGTCGTTTTTGAAATGATAAAGCAGTTTATGAACCATAAAAACTTTGGACTATTTGCTCCTTCGCTAACATGTGACTTAATAAAAAATCTTGATAGGAAATTGACATGAGCACAAATGTAAAAGGGTAGGAACTTATGTTTAAAACACAAATATTATGACATATACTGGTACGTACTAGTGTAAAATATCTTCATGTAATCGTAAAATATTAGTAGAAAGCTTGGACTATTTTCTTCCTTAATTACATGTACTCTTGTCATTGTTTAATCAAGAGTGAGAATGATGTTCGTGATCCATAAAAACTTCAGACAGTTTGTTGCTTAATTAACATGTCATTAATCCAAAATCATGACAACAAATTCACACGGGAATTATTGTAAAGGGCTAGGAATTTGTGGCTAAAAGAAAAATATTATGACTCATACCGGTAGAAGTATAAAAACCCCTACAGGTAGCAGTAAAATATATATTAGTAACTATTCCACTTCTTGATTAGCCTGATCGAAAGCTTCGAGTATTTCCTCTGTGAATTGTATGTACCCTTGTCATTGTTCAAATGAGAATGCAGTTTATGAATCATAAAACCTTTGGACTACTTGATCGTTCGCTAATATGTGATCAATCAAAAATCTTGATAGGAAATTGACATGAGCACGAATGTAAAAGGCTAGGAACTTATATGTTTAAAAGACGAATATTATGACTTACACTTGTAGTAGTGTAAAACCCCTTCACGTAACCATTAAATATTGGTAACCAATTTGCTCTTTGGTTAGCCTTGTAGAAATCTTGGACTATTTTCGTCCATAATTAAGTGTACTCTGGTCATTGCTTAATCCAGAATAAGAATGATGTTCGTGAGCCATAAAAACTTTAGACTATTTAATGCTTAGTTAAAATGCAATTAATTTAAAATATTGATAGAAAATTGATATGGGCACAAATGTAAAATACTAGGAATTTATGATTAAAAGACAAATATTATGACTTATACAGGTAAATTTTTATGATCTTGCGGATAATGACCATTAGCAAACAACAATGTGTTACTCCAGTACACTCTAGAGAGCACATGATCTAGCATTTGCTGTTGAGTTTGAAAAAAAAGATTTTCAAACTATACAACTGACAGGCTTACAACAAGTAGTTGTAAACTCCACATGTACAAGCTATATATATACACCTAAGAATTTAGAACTTTACACATTGAGAAATTTTAGTCAACATTACTTATACACATAATGCAGAATTTTACACTTCCAGAAAAAGTCAATATATGTAATTAAAAAAATTTCTCTGCACTTGATCTCTCTACACTCATGAATCAAAGAAGTCAAGGTATACACTTTGTAGCTTTCTTCTTTGTCCGAATAATACAGTAGTATACACTTTAAATACATAGATATATGCTTTGAGAACGTATATACGCTCCACTGTAAAACCTCGTATCTGAAGAAAAAGAAAAAAGAAAGACCTGAAAATCTAACATAATGAATGAAAACAAATCTCTAACACCAAGCAGATACATCAAACATACATACACCACTTAGCCATGAAGATTGCTGCTTTTCTCCTGAAAGCAGTAAAACACAAGAAAAAAATCTTGCTAGGCTCCTGGTTGTAACGAAGTCTCATTTTTTTAATAATTTCAGGACCCACGTCCTAAATGATGATGCGACAAAAAATTACCGGTGATTCTTGGTCACCCAAAACATCCTGTGTAAATTTCAATCTAACTTTGAATACATCATCTTGATCAGAGGAAAAAGATTGCAAATCGTAAAATATCACACGCAAGTAGAACAAGCCAGCATGTTGCTACCCCTCCTGCCAGCTTTCTTCTTAGCCCAGCGTGCAAAAAAGAACAAAGAAAAATCACATCAACATGACCGAGCCTCAAATCATGCATGAAAGCAAGCATCAAATCCATCGTTTCATGTTCTGCAATAAACAAGAGCATAACCTGTTGCATGAGCTTGTGTGGCCGGAGCAGGTGGTCGGACTCTCCTGCAGGGATTAGAACAGGTATATATAGCGTTGTGCAGCCGTCCGGAGCAGGTGGTTGAAGCTGACGGCGTTGTGCGTATACCCATACAACAGATTGGGGATCCATTAGTTCTTCACCTTCGAGAGGAAAAGCAGCCACACCTCCGAAAAGCATAGATGGATAATTAATAGAGAGCTTGGTGATGACGAGAAGACCTGAACAGTGTGGCCGCCGGATGGTGTTGCCGAGGTACGCAGAGAAGCTGCATGCCTTGTACTGATGAACGCTGACCTCGGCCGTGCAAACCGCCATGCGCCACGCCAGGGCGCCGATGTGAGTTCTATCAGCCGTGGACGACGCGACCTCGCGGCCATGGAGCGAATCTCAATCCGCCCTGCACGCGATAGATAACGATTGTCATCGGGATGGTCAAAGGAGGAACCGCGGCAATCTAGAATCGTCGTGATGGAATCACGAGCAAACAAGGATCGCTTTATAAGGAATAACGCGGTTAAGATTTCCTGGGTCCGTAAATATCCATAATTGTAGGAGTTATTGACGGGTATTAACTAAAATGAAAAACGGATTAATTGATTGTGGTTTATTTGCTAGGCTGGTTTTTTGTTTACGTTGGTTTTTTTTGGGGTGCTGCATGGTTTGGATTGGTCAGGTGTGATGTGGCTGCTAGGTTGTCCGAGTGTGGAATATTATGTCACACCCTGAGTGTGATATATATATATATATATATATATATATATATATATATATATATATATATATATATATATATATTTCCATTCTACTCTCGCGTGTAGTTACTCTCACGTTCGAAAAATCATCATTGAGTATGTGTACATACCCATTTATCATTTTGAGTATGTATACATATCTAAAATAAGAATTTATAAAGTGATAACTATGAAAAATTTTTTGTGAAAATATTATTTTTATGCACCTTGTTATATATTGCATTTCCTACATATAGAAAGGAGTATGTACATATACTTGATTTATCCTCTTTTAAAAAAGGAGTATGCTGACATACCACTTTTGAAAATCAAGTATGTGTACATACTTTATTTAGAAACCTCAAGTATGAAAATATATCCTCTAATTTGTGAGATACACACATAGGAGTAATTACACCTGGGAGTAGAAAAAATGCTTCCTACTACAGCATCACGTAGTATGAAAATATATAGTAAGGCTAATATGTAGTTGGCTACATGGTCCTGTTCGTTTCCTGCCCTCTAAAATTTAGCGCTGTCACATCGAAGAGAATCTTACTACTTATAAATATTTCGATCAATTTAATGATAAAACCCTTTTGACAGATTGGTGCTAATTTTCGAGATGAATCTAATAAGGTTAATTAATCTATGTTTTGCTAACATGATGCTACAGTAACTGTCTTCTAATCATGACTTAATTAACCTCATTAGATTCGTCTCGTAAATTAGTCTAGAAGCCTGTAATTTATTTTATAATTAAACTTTATTTAATACTTTAAATAATAAGATTTTTTTGATATGACAGCTCTAAAATTTAGACCCAGAAAACGAACACATCCGCCTTGCGCACGCAGGCACACCCGGAGCCACGCTCCGACCGATTGGGTGTTCCCCTACGCACGTTTTCTGGAACCATCCAACGCAGAGCCGAGTCACGATCTTTTCCCACGATCCCTCCTAGCCGGCGCATCACGTATGAAGCTGCGGAGATACAATTTTCTACCGCCACCCCTACTACGGCATGCATCGATGATTTTCTACCGTCACCCCTACTAGAGCATGCATCGATGGTCCAAGTTACATAAAATAGTGAACCGTTGACGCTATTTAATTGGCCATACAGATTTGGACAGTTTCGCTTTTTCAAATGTGCTCATTTTCAATTTGGTTCGATTAAAATTTCTATTTAATTGAAATCTATGTAAATCAAACAGAGCACAATTCCCAAAGCTAATTCACAAAACTCAATAAAGTAAATTGCTATTTAATTAGTGTGTACAGACGCACATTATAACATGTCATTATACCGAAATGTAAGTATGACATCGCATAGAGAGATAAAATGGCATTATCAAATTTCTTTGCTAACAAATGCTAATTCACAAAACCCATGTGCTTTGTTATTTTTGTGTACATCATACAATCCCATAAAGTTGCCAAATACGATTGCTTGGTTTACATAGCTCTAACAGGAGCAGACCAGGAAGAATCATCTTCTATGTCATTGAATGGATATCTGGAAATCTTGGTGAAAGCGGCATCGCCCTTAGCTTAAACTCTGAAAATGGCACGTGTTGCTCGACTATCTTCAATAAACTGACATGCAGCATTTCTTCCCCACAATGCTCCTGGCCTGAAATAATTATAAATACTCCCTCCGTCCACGTATAGAGGGCGCTTAAGCGAATTTGGTTTTTCCACGAAAAGAGTGCGTCTATCGGTTAAGCCGTTGTGGCCGTGTGATCGAGGCGTTGGCGGAGGCCCAGAATTAAAACGGCGATTAAGGCGTCGTCTCCTCTCCCCGCGTTCCGTGATCATATATGCCGCATCGTTTCTTCCTCTCTCATCGATTCCTCTGTATCACACCTCTGCTCGACTTCCTTCTTCGCCGCTGTTCCACAAATCATTGCGATGGATGTGCCTGAAGTTGTTCCTGATTCGGAAGACCAAGAGGAGGTGGCGGCGGAAGATCTGTTCTTTGCTGTGGTGCCGGATTCTGAAGAACAGGACGATGCAATTCTGACAGCACCACAGACCGACGTTGTTGAGGCGGTGGAAGAGACCGTGGTGGTTCAGGCAGCGGCAATGGAAGCACAGACCGCCGTGGTTGAAGCGGTGGAAGAGATCGTGGTGGTTCAGGCGGCGATCGTGTTTGTTGAGCTCATGACCTTCATGTTTGTTGAGCTCATGACCTTCATGTTTGTTGAGCTCATGACCTGCTTGTCCATCATCGTCAAACGCCGGACGATTCAGATCTATGCCCGTCATTGATCTGGGAGAAAAGGGAGGGAGAGAAGTGAGGAATTCTTGATGCAATCTGCTCCTTATAAAGACATTTGGGGATGAAATTTTCAGATAGCGCGCTTTGCCGAAAATTTGAGTGATGGCGGCGATCGTGAATTGACGGAGCGCGCGTCGGCGAAATTTTCAGAAAGTTTTGATCCCAGCGATCTTGTTTCCGTCATTAGCGCACCAACAGAATACGCGCGGGGCCGGCAAATTGATCTGAGTTAACCGAGGGAGCGCACAAGGCTTTGCATGGCTGGCTGACAGGAGGGCCCGTGACATGACGTTTCCATGCATCAGGGGAGACGTGGGGCTTTAAGCCGCGCGCGCGGATCGTAAAACTTTTTACGGTGCTGAGCCATCGGGAGCGGCGACGAATTAATGCTCGACGGTTTCGTCTTGGTCTCTGTAGCGAAGGGGAAGGCGCCCTCTATACGTGGACGGAGGGAGTAACAACCATGGTATTATGATTATTTGCGACAAGCCTAAAATGTTGGAATAAGTCATTGGAAAATTCATGCCAGATTTAGGGAACATTATTAAACAAAAGCAATGAATAAACCATCAACTACAAGGATCGGGAGCATCTTCCATGCCAAATATTTGAGATAAATGGGACCACGCAGAACAGCACGTCATTAAGACACATACATTGATCCATTGTGCTAGTTAGAATTGAGAGGAAAACATGAAAATAAAATATCTGGAATGAGTTTTATTCAATTTAAGGTCAAGCTGGAATGAAACAAAGAACAATAGATTGGACTTGTAAGTTGAAATATTAGTTGGTAGCAAGCATAAAAGCAAGTCATCCAGACATGGATGTACATATATAATTGGGAGAAAAAAATGGAAATATAATTTCTAGATTCATACTATTACCTAGCTAAAGGACAAAGTATAATAAATTCTACATAAGATTGGATTTCACCTACATTACAATATCCAATATTGTTTCCATTACAAGAACAACGATTAGTAGGCATCACTAGTTTAGGCAAATCAGTGATAAATCACACATGGATGTATGCCAAAGATAGTAGCTGGTTTACAATACAACATGAAAACTTCATGATTCACTCTCATAACAAAGAATCAAACATTAATTCCTGATACTGAAAATGGAAATGGAAACAATAGGTCGATGGCATGATAATAGCAAATTAATGGAATTGGCACATGTGGGTAAAGATGAAATACTCAGTTGATAATCAGCAGTAAGTGCAATACATTGAACTCTTTTTTCATATAATATGGGATTGTGAACGATGAGGAACCTGTTGAAGCACACATGCCCTGTCTACTGCTCATATATAAGCGGTTCTTTCCAGAATTCACTCAATGAGGCTTTATCACCTGGAGAAATCATATCAACAATAATAACAATCATAATACTACGATTTGATTTTTGAAGGCCTCATGGTTTTTTTTATTCGAGAAAAATGGATGTCATGGATCACTCCTTAGAAAAAGGAAAGGGACTAAGTGAGGTTACCTTCATCTAGCGTCAGATGGTGCTGGTTGCAGGCTGCAGAAGTGCAGATGCTAATCAACTTCGATATATCCATAAGATATGTATAGAAGAAAATAAAAAAATGAATAAAAATTAGATTTAGAGAGAGAGAGAGAGAGAGAGAGTTTAGGATGCATCTGTTACAAACATTTCCTGCAGGTGGAAATCACATCTTCTGCAGGTGGAATTCACATCTTAGTAGATACAGAAGCAGAAACTGGCATAAAAAGAAATTGGTTGTCAATCCATCAAGTTAATAAAAACAATAAAAGAATAAAATTCAGAGGAAGGACATGTCCAAATAAAATCTACATCTCAGTGAAGCATTTTTGCCCAGCACAAGGTAAACTCATTATTTTTGTATCATATTAAACATAGTTGAAGCTTTAATTATGCTACTGATCACAAAAGATATGATTGGCAACCATGAGTGCAGGACCAGATATCTATTGAATTATCTGCATATATAAGTCTTATTATCTTGAATAAGCATATCAGCAACATTAAAAAAGTTCATAATACAGAGACCAATTTTCTGAAGGCCTCATTATCTCGTATTTCAGAGCCACTTGAAGATTAAAGATGTCTAGCACGGACGAAACAAATCCGGTGATATCAAGAGTTGCCAAAAAAATGGTGAAGATGGGAAGAATGGTGATGGTAGGAAGAATATCAAACCAACAACCTACAACATTTCCATAATTGACTATCATGAGCTCAAGGAAGAGCACATCGGTCATGGGTCTAGAAGAATTGCTTATTGTGATGGATCCTATTATGACCATTGGAAAATGCAATATGATGATGTATTTGGAGTTAATGAGTTCCCTTGCTACCAAGATTATGGAAGAATGTTTCTTATGGGAAGATAAGGACAAATCCAACATCAAGAGATCAAACAAAGCAATGCTCTAGCCGCTAGTGCAATTGTCTCCGGATTAAGCCCCATTTAGTGTGCCAAGGTTGCCAACATCAAGAATACAAATCAACTATGGATAAAGGTTCAGACAATACATGTAAGAATTGATGTTGTGAAGGAAGCTAAGGATAAAGGATTGCAAAGTCAATTCATCTTGGTTATCATGGGTCCAGGAGAACACCCACAAGAAGCATGATAGGCTTACGAGCTCAATCACCGATTTGGACATCAACAAGAGATTGCTACAAGCATTGCGTCCATGGGATGCCAACTTTGGTACAGACAAGCAACACAACAATCTAAATGGGAGTATTTAGATACTCCTCCATTTTGAACTTGCTACCTTTAGAACAACACTTCTAGTTAAAATTAAGCTAGAGTTGTTGTCCTAATAGCGACAATAATTTCAGATTCAAGAGAGTAGCCTGAAAATACTATGAAAACCTGACTATATGTGACATTAAAGCCTTATTCACATGGCCCGATCATAATTATCATGAGCCCATTCTGTTCGGTGGGCTAGAAACTTTGAACCATGAAAGGCCTAACAACAGACACGGACTTTAGCACACAATAGTATCTTGACTAGCATATTGCTACTTGAACGCGAGGCCTCCAAGAGCAGCCACGAGTACGAGAGGCAAGAAGGAAGTCCGCAACACCATCTTCCCGGCAGCACGCCAGCGAACATGGTCGCGTGGCACCACCCAGAACCCGAAGGACGCCTCTACGAGCCTAAAGACGACGATGGCGATGAGAATGCCATAGTACAGGTAGAAGGTGCGCTGCCGTGCAAGTGGAGAAAAATGCCACCCGGAGCCTTGAAAATGATGAGCGAGAGCGCGGTAGCAGCTAGAACGACGCCAAACGATATCAAAGCCGCCGGTAGTTTCGCCGGGTTGTGCCTGGCCTCGGCGATGAGCTCCATCAATCTGCCTAGGGACGCCATTTTCTACTGATATGTGTGTACGATGTGATTTTGTTATATGTTGTACGTGAGTAATTACGTATATGAAAAGGACCAAGTATAATTATGCTAAAAATAAATAATTAAAAATAGTTTTAGTCCATAACGTGGGCTGGGACTACTAAGGCCCACTGGCCATGGCTGACTTTCAATGAGTATGGCCGAAGGCCCAAGAGCTACCTAAGTTGCTACATGCATGAAGCACACCGTATATGCAGCTGTAGAATACGCGGCAAAACTCCCAAATACGCAAAATGGATATTTCTAATTCTCTACTAGGTACGTATCCTTTCCATGGTTTATGGGAGAGATGGAGGCGAGCAAACATGCAGGTTGTCATGTTCTCTTGTGATCACCTTGATCAGTTGAAACGACTAACGAAAATTACGTAAGCAGAGCAACAAACCAAGGCGGCGCTGATCCAAGCGTGCTTATCTACAGCTAACCCTACGGCCTGCCTATAAATAGCAACGAGTTCGACGCCGCACGGGGGCTGCCTTCCCTGATCCAGAGAGGGACACAAGAAAAGATTTGGGCGAAGCCCTGCCGCCGCCACCATTGCTATCTATACATTATATACGTGAGGAGAGGATAGGTTGAAAGAAGACGCTGATGCCGATGCCCTGCTGCATTTGTTGATCTGCCGCGCCGTCGCTGGACAGGAGAAGGAAGGCCGAGGCCCTGCAGGTTTGATCTGCCATGCCAAAAGAAGATAAGAGAGGCAAGTGTTGATGTGATCTGCCATACCATCATCAAGAAGAACAGGCGCACAGGAGAAGGAAGGCCGATGCCCTGCTGCATTCGTCGATCTGCCACGCCGTCGGCAAAGAAGGTGGAAGAAGGCATCGAAACCCTTGGGGCCGGCATCATCTCGTCGCCGCCACCGCACATGAGGCACTCGCAACCTGCAGGTCATCGCATCTTCAAGGGTGAGGCTGTAGGGAAATTATTTTGTTTCCCCTCCATTCTTGATTGTTAGACAGGTTTGCCGGTCATACAGATGGTCACCTTCGAAAGAAGATGGGTTCATCCAAGCACGGCCCCGAACCATGTGCTAGTTGAGGCCGACCCGTCTCGTCGCGATCTGCTGCAGCCTGTCCAAGCATCACTTGCAAAAGTCATCGTGAAAAGAAACCCATCTCAGTTAGAAGTCTAGAACAGGTGTTGTGCAGGCCTGATGATCGTCATGACAGATTGGCAGAGAGAAGAAAACAAACTGTTGTAGAAATAAGTCAATCAGTTAAGCAAACAAAACAAGAAGAGCAGTGCAGATCAAGTCTAAACTGTCGTCAATAATCATTTAGTTGTCCGGTGGCCGTTTTGTTTCAGAGCGAGAAAAGGCCACGGGTAGTGCAGGTGATTCATTTAGCTTCATAAAGTCACAATATGTAAGCAGGGCATTATGCACCAGGTCGATGATTAAAACATTCAGATAATCAAAGACCTCAAGTGATGAGAAGCAGAACAGATCAGCAGCCATGTATGCAGCAAATACTTATCGATTAGAAGCTGGTGTTAGCTAACTAGATCCACTTGGCCTGAGACTGCAGATTACAGGTTTAATGTTGCCTTATGAGCATTTGCATGCCTGGCAATTCAGAAATCCTTTTTAGCTCGTGCAATCAAACAAGTTCACACGCTATCAGGAGGCTACGATAGTTACTTGCTCCTACATGATGTAACTCTACTCGTGTGAATTTATTTTGCTCTGAATAAAGGGATGTGTTGTCCAGTGTCTCAATTCTTTTGTTATCTTAAGCACAACCATGTAGGCAATTCTGTGTCTGTATGTTTTCAGATATCTAAAGCATGTAGCGAGACATCTTCTCGACAGTGAGAAATTGGCCTATCTTCAGTTAGTCCTAGACCTGCATATTTGTGCGGCCTCATTGTTAGTCGGGCCTGATATATTTTGTTAAACACAAACAGTGCTACGTTGGTATACATGGCAAGCTAAAGTCAATGTGCATGTCTGCCATCACAAGAGAGCAAACCAGCATGGCACCGAGTGTGTGCTCTAATAATCAAACAAGAATAATCTCCCAAGTATTACATGAGTACAGTCAACTACTCACCTACGTATTATCCATTTTCCACAGAGTCAAGGCCGGAAAACTATATGAAGTCTGCAGCTTTTCCCTGACCGATGAGGCTGGGATATCACATCTCCGTGACCGACGAGGCCGGAATCTTTTGGTTCAGACCGACGAGGCTGAGCGTCTTTTGTTCGTGACCGACGAGGCCAAACATTTCTCAAGACTTCATTATAGGAATCCGCATGACGAGGCCGGATATCTTCGCTGGAGGCCGACGGGGCTCTAGCACTTCTTTCATATTTTATATAATTTGTGCTTATGCATATTTTGGAGATTACTCTTATTTACTCAGAGACAACAACCATCAGCGTAGTTTAATCGGAGGTTTTCTGCTTAATACAAGCAGATGTAATTAACCGGCGGCTTTTCGAGGCCACGGGAACCAAGAACTACACGACAGTCAACTGATTAGACAGATGTATTATTTGGCGCATATTGATGTAAATTCCAATTGGGAATGTGTACTTTGTAATTCTTAAAAGAATTAATAAAGATCTGAGTTCCCTATGTTTGGTGTTTATCATTTTTATTTATTTGGTATACTTATGTATACTGGCACGCCCGCACTTTATTATGTATTTATTGTACACATTAGGACTACTCCTTTTCGGGAGAGTGTTTCCTTTTGTCGAAACAATGTGAGAGTAGGTTGTTCTATCTCTTAAACGAACTTAAGAGAAGAGGTTTGGTTACATTGTAAGAAGTACCGGGGATGTACCAATATATACAGTCAGTCACTCAGCACAACAGGTTCCGGCAATTTACATTTCTTTAAAAAGAAAAGTTATGAAGTACACAATGTGTAGTGTGATTCTTCGAAAGATAAAAGGATCGGAGTAATAATTTACAATTTCCACACAAGCAAAATGCGCTCGTGTTGAAAAGTTAGGAGAGATGTAGGGTGCAAGTCCTTGTTCAAAAGACTTTAGTAATAATTGAGCATGAGCCAGAACGCTAGCTCATTAGGCGAGTAACGTAAGCCAGACGTACGCAACTCAAGGTCAACATGATTCGACTCAACTACTCGAGTCCAACGGGTTAGGATCCAACGTAAGCCAACGTATTCAACTCGGGCCGATGATGCAACTGAAGTCCAGCGGGGTGACTATCCAACGTAAGCCCAGCACACGAGTCACGTAAGCCCGGTAGCCTCGAGGAAAACGAGCGGTTCATATGATGGAGGCCACCGGTCGGTCTCTTTCCACGGTTCGCCGCTCCTCGACTGAATTTATTCCCCGGACCCACCACTCCACTATCACGCGGCTACCACCCCCACCCCATTTTTTTAGACCAAATATACAGTGGGCAATTGCCACAGCCTGAACTTTTATGTGGTGGAACTCCGGAGTTTATACATGATCTTCTAATCAACGCCTTTCTCCACCCATCAAAACCGGGTTCATCTTGGATCCACCCTCTTACCACTTCTTAGAGCATCTCTAGCTGAGCCTCCAAAAAAATAGATCTCTATTCCCAATTTTAGACCCGCCATGCAAATTTAGGTGGTAAAAATCTCGTCGTCTTCAGCCGTGCTCGATATGAACTCCTGACGCCTCCCTGAACTCCTTACCGTTGACATTGCCGGCCACGACGCCGGTTTCTTCTGTGCCAGCCAACTCCGTCGAGCAACACCGCTGAGGCAGCAACTGGTCCCTACCATTTTGGACGTCAACTTTTACGCCAAGCTCCACAAGTACGGGGTAATGGAGATTTTTGCTATTTTGCTTATGTAACCGATGCGTTTCAATGCTCATCTTCGTTGGTCTTCGTTATAATGCCCATAAAACCAATGTACTGACCGATAGAATGTCCATATACATAATTTTGGACGAAAGTACCCTTCTTCTTCCTTACTTGCATCACCGATTCTTCTCCATTGTCCCGAAACCTGCCTCATCACCATTGCCGACCGAGCTCGAACTCGAAAAGCGAAGGGAGAGGAGGTCCCGACGCGGAGGTGGCCTCACCTGATCGGGCAGCGGCTTTCCGGCCTCGCCGCACGCGGAGCGAATGTGGCTTGGTCCGGACCTATGTGGGCAGCGGAGTTCCGATCTCATCGTGCACGGAGGCGGAGGCAACCTTGTCCGGCCTAGCGGGAGCGCGGAGGCGGCGGCCTAGGCGGGGTGCGCGGGGCGGCTCAGCAGGAAGGGCTGCTCTCGCGGCGCGCGGGGGGCATGGGGCCGCGCGAGGCGGACTGCGGCGGGGCTGCTCTCTGTCCCTAGGGGTGGCGGCGCACGTGCCAAGCAAGCTGCGGCAGCTGAGCGAGCACGCGAAGGGCTCGCTGGCGGCAGTGGCAGGAGCCATGACTGCAAGGGAGGAGGAAAACATGGAGGAAGAAGATGTAGGAGCGAATGGTCCGAAATTCGTTCATGAGCATTTCAGCTAATATGTCATTGGTTTCGTGGGCATTTTATCGAAGTCCAATTACGTGGACAAAATAACCAAAATCACCGGGTAATTGGGACCATGCGCAGCCCATCTACACAACCTGCAACCACGCGCCTCCTCTCGGCCCGCACCCATCTACATCATACATCATGGATGGAATCATGCACCCACACTAGTCCCTGTTCGTTTTCCACCCTCTAAAATTGAGCACTGTCACATCAAAGAGAATCTTATTATTTATGAATATTTCGATCAATTTAATGACAAAACCCTTATGACAGATTGTTGCTAATTTTTTAGATGAATCTAATGAGCTTAATTAATCTATGTTTTGCTAAAGTGGTGCTACAGTAACCATCTTCTAATCATGACTTAATTAACCTCATTAGATTCGTCTCGTAAATTAGTCTAAGGGCATGTAATTTATTTTATAATTAAACTTTATTTAGTACTTCTAAATAGTATGATTCTTTTTGATGTGACAGCTCTAAAGTTTAGACTCCAGGAAATGAACACACCAGGGTTAATTTACGAGACAAATCTAATGAGATTAATTAAGTCGTGATTAGAAGATGGTTACTGTAGCATCAGTTTAGCAAAACATAGATTAATTAAGCTCATTAGATTCATCACAAAATGAAATTTAGTGACATAAACAGTCTATGTTGACTGCCCTGCACGCCACGTGACTGTATGCTGTGTACCCTCTACGCCCATCGTGAGCAAGCAACAGACAAATTTCAACAGAGTGAGCAACAAAAGCATCGGATTAGTGGATCGATATTTATATTTTTCTTCTACATCACTCTCTGATAGACCAATTTGCACGGACGCCTCGTTTGAACAGAATCTGTTATAACTTATAACGCTGTTGCACTTATAACAGAACAGCACCGTACCATCAAAGTTGTTTTTTTTTTCTAAAGAGAAAGAGTAGTATAAGTGAACACGCACTTAGCACTATGTGCATTTACACAGTTAAAATGACAAATTGTTTTTGGTGATTTATAACTTTTTTATGATATTATTGAGGAAAACTTAAACTGTCTTTATCGTGCCACATCTCATATTTTTCGTCTTTCCACGTGTTGAGAATGCATATTTTGTAAGGCATAGCACGTTTGACCTTGCTATTTGAGAACAAGCTGCACGATTGACCATATACTTCTTGTAAAAAATGCGGTCAAATGTGCAAAAAATAGAATCAATCGTGCAAACTTATCATTCTCTCTAGTAATTTTAGTAGATTAAGTTCTAGACTAGGGTAACTTCTCTATGTCAAGGAATTTGCTATTATGGATTTCGTTCCTCCTCCTCCTCTCCTGAATAGTCAGGAGGTTGGGTGAATTTAGTTTATCCACGGTGGCTCCAATGAAGATATTGGCAGTGTCGGCGACGATGTCTACAAATTTCTTCCCATGGCGATATGGACAATTATGTTTCCAGACAGAGATGGGGATGATATCGTCATTGTGGAATAATTTCTCTAGTCCCTTCCCGTTTTGTTGTGGTTAGATCTCGTCGTGAGGAAGGACTATAGTGAGATCAAATTTTGTTTTTCTTCTTCTTTGGTGGCAAAAGAATGAAGTAGGAAGACACATGAAAGAATATTATTCTCAATTCTACCTACAGAAATGTTGCCCGTCGTTCTTATGAATCATATGGATGACCATACCGCCTCTGTGGTCATCCATATGTGGTCATCCATATGAATCATCATATACGTTTGGAGTTGAGATTTAGAGCACTATATACTGGGTGAATTTGGTTGTAATCTCTTAATATTTCAAAGGACTTGTAATATAAGGTACTCAGATGCATAATAATATAATTCTTCTTTCAAGTAAAAAAAATAAAAGAGGTCAAAAGCGAAGTGCTAGCAGGAAAGATTTACAAGTAAATTAAACAACAACCAAAGCTCTGATGATCATCAAAGAAAGCAGGCAGGTAGCACAAATGCATGACTTGCATAACAATTTTCAGACCAGGAGAGCATGCCTCCATGGAAGGAATAGATATTACTAGGAGTTGCTGTCGCTTCTAGCATCACACCAAGCACGTGCATATTCTGCTCACAGCTCACTGAATAATCCAAGAGCCGTTGTAAGACTGCAACTGAGATGGCATGCAGTTGCTGTCTTGGTGAAGAGGTGAGGCTGGGTTGAGACTTGAGAAGCTTGACGAGCCAAACAATGAATCCCAGAGCTCTGTGATGCTGCTGTGTTGCAAGTTGTCCGGTATCAACTTTTGGTGTCCGCTCGCTACTCCTTCATCGTGCGCTCCCCGTTCGCGTCGCCGCCTGGCCGGTCAATAGCTTTTCGCCTCTCATCGTAGAGCAGGGAGGACATCCATCAATCTCTAGCTCATGCAAGGGGCATGAAGAAGGAAGTCACGAATGTGTAGATAAGAACCTCAGACTCATTCTCGACCTAGCTCTCGTGATCAAGGATGCCAAGGTCCCAAAGGCAATCACGCAGGCGTTGTTTCTCTTGCTTGATGAACACTGACGGAGAGCTTAGTGGAGGCCCAACTGGGGCCATATGGTCCCTCTAGCTCCAGAAAATTCTTCATAGGAATAGTATTTTTTACGTCTAAAAAATAATTTTTAGCGTTTCTCCTGCCGTTGAGCTCAAGCTCCATCACTGTTGATGAATGGGACTTAAATACAAGAAGTCGAAGTCAGAGCTCCTTGAGAGGTCGATGCGGAGCACCATGAACCGCTGAGTTTAGTACCAGTTCAGTAAATCATCATAACTGACAACCGTCCGACTACATAGACACTGCGGCCGGTGTGGTGAATACTCGTGCTCTCGTGTGCCAATCAATGTGTCCTCACAGACGGACACGTGAAATAGAAAGTTGATCTTGCGGGTCGGGTGGTTGCCACGATGTACACCGCGGGTGCAGGCATTGATCATGGATCCCAAAGCTCCCGTACTCTAGTGCAGGGATTGCGACGAGTGTGCTCAGGCAAACTGGGGGCCCACTTCGGCGGCGAGAAGGTCCGTGGCACATCCACGCCGCGCAGCGCATGCCGGTCATGGGCCGTCACCTTCTCCTACCATGCCGATGTCTCCCATTCCGGTCAAGTCCGTGGAGCAACACGGCCGAGGGCCGGAGGCAGCAAACGGTCCCTGCCGCATGAGACCCTGGACAAGGACGGCAACCTTCGTGCCAACTCCACAAGCACCGGGACCACCACGCAGGCCATATCTTACTGGCTTGCACCGCCTGCTCTCGGCCCTCACCTCGCCCATCTATATATGTCATACTGACATACTGATTAGTCGATCTATGTTCACTGCTCTGCACGCCACACGACTGTCGTATCCTGTTACCCTCTACGTACGCCCGTCGTGAGCAAGTAACAAAGTTCAAGAGACTATAATCAGCCAGCAACAAAAGCATAAGATTAGCGGATCGATCCTCTTCGTATTTTTATTTTGCAACACACTCGCTCACCCCTATATATACATGACTCTTCTTCTGGTCGGATCGACCAAATTCGTTTGGACACCTCGTTGGAACAGAATTTATTTTAGCATTGTTGTGTCATACCCACTTACCTATCCAAGTTGATTTCATTTTTTTCTGAAAAAAGGGGAAAACGTTATATTGGCACTATGTGCATTTACAGAATTAAAATGACAAAATTGTGTTTGGTAAATTACTATTTGTTTTCTATTGATACTATTGAGGAGACTGGCCTTATACGGTCTGCATTGCGCCACATCTCATATTTTTCATCATTATACAAACATGTATTTGTACAAGGCATAGATCAAAATAAATTTATAAAAAAATAGTATGACATATCCTTATGTTTTAGCATATGTGTTTTCTCTTCATGCTCAAAATATCTGTAGTTGGTTGTCTCGTATTGTGTAGTATAGAGTGTTTTAAAATGTTTCACCGCGAGGAACCATGGGTAGCATTGAACTAATATATTCATGTATTATTCTAATGTAATTCTCCCTCTCTCTCTCTCTCTCTCTCTCTCTCTCTCTCTCTCTCTCTCTCTCTCTCGCACTGAAAGGAAATATGGAGAGAGAGAGAGCATGTTCCAGAAAATAATATGCTTCGCTTAAAAATAAGTTTAGTTTATAAATATGGTTTATTGAGGTAATGTAGTGTCAAAATAGTGTACACTGGGTATTTGTGCAAGGCATAGACTAAAACAAATTTACAAAAAATATAATATGACATATCCTAATGTTTTAGCATATGTGTGTTCTCTTCATGTTCAAAATATCCGTAGTTGGTGTCTCCTATTGTGTAGTTGATGGTCTCCTATACCATAAGATTGACTACAGTCAAGTTAAATAGGTTTTTTTCTATATTCTAGTTTTCATGGTTTTCATTTCCTTTCAGCAAATTGTACCATGTTACAGGTGACTATGAGTTACACTAAGATCTTAGATAAAATTGGGTGTCAGCTACAGGTGAAAAAATCATCAGTAACATGTGAATAGAAACATGCTCTGATAAAAGCACTTATAATCAAAGAAGATTACCAAGAATATACCTACAAAATACTATTTCTATGAAGAAATTAATGAAGCTAAGCGGGGAAGTGGCCTAGTATGATCTCCACCAAACTACGTCAGTGTCTATGCAGATGTCTCCTTTATTTTGTTTTGTCTTATGTATTCCTGTAAGACACAAGGATCTAGGCATCGACTTAGTTAGAAGTAGCATGCATCCTAATCTGGTGGATCTGAGAGAGAGAGATAGAGAGGGAGTAGGCATACCGGAGATGTGGATCGGGTGGCGATCCGTAGAAGAAGACAACGGAGCCATCTGCGTGGTAGCAGCCGCCGTGGTGGAGCTCGTGCTGGCCGCCATGGTGGTCGCCGCCGTGGTCGAGGAAGTGGTCGAAGCGTCGGTCCCGGCCATCCGGAGGTCGAGGATGGAGTCGAACCGGAGGGTGAGGATGTCGACGTTCGTCGTTGTGACGGCGGCGGCGGGGCTTCCCGTGATCGCTGCGCGACCTAGATCGGTAGGTGCTCTGTGTTGATGTCGGTGGGGTGCTGGCGGCGCAGGTGAACCTCGTACTGCGTGCCCCGGACCCCACCTCTTTTATATTGCGCAGTGTCACAGGGGGCCCACCAACCATTAGGGTTGGGCGTCCCCGATCAAGGCGCGTATTGGGCTGCTGGGCCTTTGGGCCCGGCTGGGAGATTTGTCCAACAATTCCTTCTAGCCCCAAACAAGTGTTGTAATGGTTTGCGTGTTAACAACATTTATATAAAATAATAGGAATATTTATATTATTTTAAAATAAATATAGTATACAATAGATTCAACAGTTTTAGTAATAGTACTATGTATATACTATAAACATCATTTTGTATGTATTTGACAAAAGCAACTTTACCTACAAATGCAATAGAGAGGTACATACCATGAAATAAATTATGTAATTAAGTGCACATAATCCTATTTGGCCATAGAAATATATTGTTGTTTGGCTGAGATACTAAAAATCATGTCTTTCATACTACAGGTACTTCTGGAAATTGAATAAAGATAAGGTAGCATAAAGCAACTCGTTTTTGGTAGAAAGCGCTGAAATAGTTAAGAAAGTGACGGAACGGGAAACATAAGATAAGATATTTATAGGGTACTCACATGGAATTAATTATATGTCAACAAATATAACACATAAATAAAGATTCAAAAAAGGCACTAAGCTTTCGTGTTGATCTCTTGCTAGGCTGCCTCCTTTTAGAATGGCTGCCAGAAAATGCACTCTCCATGCAACATCAGTAAACCTCAAGGAGGATCCAACGGTTACAAAAAGCCTTTAAGTGACAAAGCAGGTGAAATAACAAAAGGTAAAACATTAAGTTAAATTAATTTTTAACAAGTATGTTGTCTTGATATATTATCATTTAATTAACTCCTATATCTGAACTGAAGATTCATATACCATTCTACGTCTGCATTAATATATGTCATGTTCGAATCCTAATTACCTATTATTAATACATCATTTAATAACTCTATTGAACAGTATAGTCCATGTGGAGCATCAGTTTTCCGTGACAGACTTCAATGTGAATATAGAACAATGGAACCTCGTAATCCATTATTTATGGAACAATGAAGCTATGGAACCGGAGAGCTATAACACTAGCTCACGACACAACTCCAGCTCTCTATCAACAATAGGACAGATGAAATGGTTCGGAGCAGGGGTGGAATGGACGCAACACCATGCCTATATAGTGGGGAGATGTATTGTAACATCCCTTGTATGAGTATCCATTCAAAAATTCGAATAAAATAAAAAGTGGATGAATTTGGTTCAAGTTTGAGAAGAGAGAAAATTCGAAAACGAATTATTTTGCTCGCGGGCCGATTTCTCCGCCGCAGCCCAACTCCCTCTCCTTTTCCCTCTCCTGCGCGGCCCAGCGACCCCCTCTCTTCCCCGCCGCAGCCCAGTCCGCTCCCCTTCCCCCGCGCGGCCCAGCCGGCCCAGCAAGCCCAGCCGGGCCCGAGTCCCTGTTTTCTTCCCCCGGCGCCCGTACGCGCGCGGCACCCCCGTGAGCTCGTCCACGTCGTCCGCCCGTCGTTTTGCGCCGCCCCGCGTCACCCGGCCGCGCAGCAAGTCCTCCGGCTTCTAGCGAGCACTTTGCCGCCTCCCGTGCTCGCCTCCCCGTTTAAAACCGCCCACACCCCCAAACCCTAGGGTCGCCGCCTTCCCCGCTCGTCTCGCCGCCGGTGCGACCCGCCGCTCGGGTGAGTCCCGTCACCACCACCCGGTCCTCCTTCCGCCGCTCATCCTCATGGTGCTAACGCATTAGCGTCTCATCGCAGGAGGAGCACGAACGGGTCGAGGGAGTTTGCGGGCGCTTCCTTCTCCACCGTCGCTCGTCGCCGTCGACCCCCTCCGGTGAGCTCGAGCTCCGTTCCTCTGTCCCCATCATCCGAGCTTCATCCTCGTACTAACCCCTGTGCCCTTGTCGCCTTGAAGCCCGGGAACGGCTCCACGCGTGGTCACCACCGGCCGTCGTTCGTCCGTCCCCGCCCGCCGCCGCAGCCTCGTCGTTCCCGTCTCCGTCAAGCCTCCCCGCCTCGCCCGTGAGCAACACAAGGACCGTGGAGAGCCACCGCCTCTTATCCCCCTTCTTCCCCGCGGATTAGCCGTGAATTGGCCCGTCCCGCCGTGGCACGGCCGTCGCGCGCCATGGCCGCCGTGGAGCTCCATGCTCCCGTCGGGCTCGTGCTCGTCTAGCTAGCCCGAAGCTTTGCGTCATCTCCCCGTAGCCCGTGCGTGCTCGAGTCTTGGGTCAAGGCCGCGTCTTGGAAGGTCTTGGCGGATCCGCCATGTCCGCCGGCTGCGGAGCTCGCCGCCGGCGGTGCTCCGGCGGTCGGCTCGGGACGCGGGTAGTACGAGATTGATCCGGGGAACATGCGCTTCCTTTTGGTACTCTTAGTCGCTCGTTTGGTCGAAGTTTGGGGCTTTCCCTTGCGCGAGCGCCGCCGCCGTTACTCCGGCGAGGTCGCGCCGCCGCCTCGGTGCGAGCCGGTGCTCGAGGAGGGGATCGGCGGGAGCGCGCCGCCGTGAGGAGTCCGTAGGTGGCCTCGGTTCCCTCCGCGGCGAGCCGTAGCGCGAGGTCGAGCCGGTTCCGGCGAGCGGAACGGCGGAGCCGGGCGGCGCCGCCGGTTCCGGTGATGCTGGCGTGGCTAGCCACGTGGCGGGATTTCTGCCGACGTGGCGCCACCGTGGCAGAATTTCTACCAACGTGGCGGCTGATGTGTCGGCCTGCGTGGCAGCCGCGTGGCACCCACATGGCGGAAGAACGGCCACGTGGTGCTGACCTGTTGAGGTTATGATCTACGTGGCGCCGGCGTGGCACCAACGTGGCGCCGGCGTGGCACCGACGTGGCGCCGACGTGGTGCCCGCGTGTCGAGGAATATTTCAGAGAATATTCCATTTCTTTTTATTGGATTTTCCTGAATTTCCATGATTCCTTTTTCTTTGGAAATTCATATCTTTTTACTGGAGCGTCGGAAAAATACGCGGTTGGTTGCGTTGGATTCGTAGTGACGAGATCTACGCGTTAGTATAGTTGTTAGCCATGTTCTAGTGTCGTAAATTCCGTCGTCCGTTTCGTTGCTCTCGTACTTTTCTCGTTTTGCGTGCCTAACCGTTTCGTACGTTACGTCCGCGCGAGAGCTACGAGGAGTTTCCGCCGAGCCGCAGTTTGAGGAGTTCCCGTCGGAGCAGCCGTACGAGTACCCCGACCCGGCGTGGGACCGGCGTTTCGCGAGCAAGCCGCAATCCTTGACCACTCTTGCTCCTATTTAGCAATCGCATTAAAATGATCCATGCATGATTAATGGTTACTTGCACTTGTAGTTTACCTATGCCTTGCTATGCCATCTTTGCCACTTGTTGCCATAGGGTGTTTCTACTTGTTACTCGCATGCTTAGAATCTGCTTAGTTGCTTAATTGAACCCCATGATGACTATACATGTTTTTGTGTAAAACAAATTGTAGGTGTTTCTTAGGTGTCGAGTTTACGTACTAGATATCCTGTAGGACTTTTGCGGGGGCGAGTGTAGGTGGTTAGGTGCTTTGGGAGACTTTTGGGGAGTCTCTGTTTGGAGAGCGCCTCTTGCGGGCGCTGATTGTGTAGGGGCCTTGGGTTATGGGGCCCTGTTGTGGTGACACTTGTTGAGACTGTTGTTTTGAGGAGAGGGATGGTGACTCGCCCGGCGATATAAGGACCGGTTCCTGGTTGCTCGCTCTTTGGTATACTAGCTTACCACGTGACCCGTATGGGCGAGCTGGATTGAGACGCTTAGCGGAGGACTGGTGGGCCCGCCGTGGTGTAGAGTTAGTGTTAGTGGGTTTTTGGAGCTTTTGTCTCGACCCATGAGTAGAGGATATCCCACCTGGCCCGTGGTAGGCCTTTCACACCTTCGGGACCCTTTTCTGCGTTGTGGTTGGGGATCCCGGACACTGAGGGACGGGCGCACGCCGGTCGATGCTTTGTTTATTGATCTTGTGAGTGTTGTTGTGCTTTAGCCACGACGGTGGCTGTAGTTATAGTACCTCTTCACGTGGGTACGGTTGCTTACTCTCTGCGAGAGATATATAATCTATACGTATAGCCTAGCCCTCGGGTAAGGGGGCAACACCATTGAGCGACACGCTTGATTAGCATTTACTACTTCTCCCCTCCGATAGGTTTTACTTCCGGCTTCGAGCTGTGGTCCGGTGGAGGTGTGCTTGACATAAAATTTGACCCTTGCGGGATTGTGTTGTTTCTGCAAGGCCACTTATAAAATTTGACTAATAATAAAAATGTGAATCACATAGACTTGAGGATTAATTGCTTTAGGTGCTAGCCCTTGCCTTTCCTTGAAATATCCCAACATGCATACATTGTTGCTAGGTAGTTGCGGCTTGTTGAGTACGCGTAGTACTCACGGCTTTCCCCACTATGTTTTTCGGACGCCGACTCGGAGGATCCCGCTGTACCTACCGACGGAGCCGCCGGAGAGGAGTGACGTTCTCGCCTACACACGAGTGCTTGTGGGCTTTGGGTCTTCACCGCCGATCTACATGTGAGACGCTTCCGCTAGTTTCCCTTCATGTTCTCTCGTGGCTGCGTGCCGCGTGTTTGTATCCATGAGATTTGAGCACTGAATTAAGATGATGTACTTTGGAGATTCTATTATCTTGCCTTGCATTTATTCCTTCTTATGGTTTTTATGATGTTAAGCTGTATGGGATGTACGTGTCACACTCCGGGAGTGACATAGAGGTACAAGGCACGGTTTTCCCTAGCCGGTGAAAATCGGGTCGTTACGGTTGGTATCGAAGCCATACTTGTCTGTAGGAACGAGAGCCGTCGTTAGTAAACTCACGCTTAAGGACATGATCTAGTAATCTAATCAGCTAAACTCCAAATCATCACACTTTGAAATCTCTCGTCGATCGAAGCTATCTACGCAAGTTGGACCGAACGGATAATGACTGTTATGTTTGTTTGGACAAATGTTCTAGCATGCATTATAGTTTTATTTCAAGATGTAAAGATAATTCTTGATTAAAGCTCTAACCTTGGGTTTCTGTCTTGACAACGGATGCCGAGAGGAAGGGGTCTCCACGTGCGGTTTGAGCAGGCTGCGATGGACGGAGACGGCCAGCCCCCGAGGTCGTGGGCGTGGTCGTGGTCGTGGCGAGAGGTCGTGCAGCTCCGCAGCAGCTGCGCGAGGCCGCGGTGCGAGAGGCCGTGGTCGTGGAGGAGGAGCCGTAGGTGCTCGTGGCCGTGGGCGTGGTCGCGGTGGAGAGGCACCGCTCGACCCCGCGGCGAGGAGAGCTAGAGGCTGGCCGGACGGCGAGGAGGGTGCCGAGCAGCGGCGAGGAGGCACCGGGGCAGCGGGAGGAGGCCGAGCAGCCGGAGGCACCACCGCCTCCCCTGTTCGGACCCTCGCCGACGTGATGGCGAACCGGACCCACATCCTTGGAGGTGCGATGCGGATGCTACAGCAGCGGCAGCAGCAGCACCACGAGCGGATCTTGCGGCAGCGGCAGCGCAGTCCCGGCACGCGAGGCCGCAGCCGGTCGACTTGAGGAAGGAGGCCTTCCGCGAGGCTGCAGCCGAGACGTTCTCTCACTGCACCGATCCCTTGGACGCCGACGGCTGGCTCGGGACGGTGTCCAAGCAGCTAGCGATGATGGAGTGCACGACGGCGAGTGTGTGTCACGTGCTACTTACTTGCTCGGAGGTGCAGCCGGCGCGTGGTGGGACACTTACGTGGCCAACCACCGGGACCGGACAGTATCACTTGGGACGAGTTTGAGCGGGAGTTCGGAGCGCAGCACATCCCCAAGGGGTGATGGACGAGGAAGGCCGACGAGTTTCGGAACACGAAGATGGGAGCTATGGGTGTGCACGAGTACTACCACGGGTGGACCGAGCTGTCACGCTACTCACCTCGTGACGTGTCCACCGAGCGAGGTCAAAATCACTATTTTCAGCTTTTCGTCTCAAATAATCACTATCTATTCTTCTCAACGATTTGCTTAGCACGTTCCATGCTGTTTTCTCTTCATCTCATTTCTCTTCGTGTTTTTCAATCTTCCCACTGAGCGGGACAAGATCTACTACTTCAAGAGGGGTCTCATGGCTGAGATTGGTCCCCACGTGGCGAGGATGTTCTACCCTGAAGGAGCTAGTGGATAAGGCTATCGAGGTTGAGGATAGCATTGAGAACGGTCAAGAGGGTGGAGGCACACAAGAGATCGGGAGGACAGCCGGACCGTTACGGAGGGCACCGGAGGCCGAGGTTTGGTGGGCAGCGGCGGCAGTTCGCACGTCCACCACGAGGGCGGTTTGGAGGCTACGGACGGAGGCGGTTTGCACCACGGGGACAGCGAGTACCGGCGTGCTCCAGCACCACGGCGGTCGGGGTGGAGGCCCCGAGCGGTGGGATGCCCTTCGCCAACGAGTGCTTTCGGTGTGGGCAGCCGGGACACAAGTTCTACGCGTGTCCCAACTTGGGTCGAGGAGTTCCTACCACCTTCGCCACACCGAGGCCAGCAGCACAGCCACGGCGGCAGCGGTTCCGCGGTGCCCCCGTCCTGTGCGGTCGGCAGCTAGAGCAGCCGCCGTAGCGAGTGCTTCCCGTGCTAGGCTTCACCACGTCACCACGAGAGGACGCTCGGCGAGGCCCCGACGTTGTGCTTGGTGAGTTCTTGGTTGAGTCTTGTTTAGCTTACGTTCTTTTCGATACTTGGTGCGACTAGATCGTTTATCTCGTCTGCGTTCGTTACGAAGCTTAAGATTCCTACTTGTCTTGCTTGGGTCTCCTGTTGTCACTACTTCACCACTTGGGGTAGCCAAGTGTCACTTGGGTTGCGAGAGGAGTTCGGATTGTGATTGAGGGAGAGCGATTCTTGGCCGACCTGATCCTTTTGCCTTCGAGTGGTATTGAGGTGATCTTGGGAATGGATTGGTTGACCGGGAACAAGGGTGTGATTCGGTGTGAGGAGAGGATAGTGACCTTGGTGAGTCACCGTGGGGTTCTTGTGAGGTTCACCCCCATAGCGCCTCGTTTGCCGGAGCAGCTTTGTCACTTGGAGGGTTTACCTTTGGAGCAGATTCCTGTGGTTTGTGAGTATCCCGAGGTCTTCCCGATGATTTGCCGAGGCATCCGCCGGATCGGGACGTTGAGTTTGTGATTGATCTTCTCCCCGGCACAGCCCCTATTGCTAAGAGGCCGTATCGGATGTCCGCCGATGAGTTGGTCCTCCTGAAGGAGGAGATTGATGATCTGTTGAGGAAGGGGTTCATTCGCCCAAGTGCTTCACCTTGGGGATCCCTTGTTCTGTTTGTGAAGAAGAAGGATGGTGCTGACAGGATGTGTGTTGACTATCGTTCCTTGAACGAGGTCACCATCAAGAACAAGTACCCCTTGCCGCGGATTGATGATTTGTTTGATCAGGTGAAGGGTGCCAAGTATTTCTCCTCTATTGATTTGAGATCGGGCTATCATCAAATAAAAATCCGCGAGTGTGACATTCCTAAGACCGCCTTCGTGAGTAGGTATGAATCTTTGTTACCGCCTTGTCAATTCCGTTTGTTATCTACCATGCCTAATCATCCCTCCGCGAAACTTGCTTCTTGTCTTTCTCGATCGAGTACGGGCGGTTTGAGTTCACTTGTTGCTTCCTTTGGCTTGACAAATGCCCCGTCTTACTTCATGAACATGATGAACAAGGTCTTCATGGCAGAGTTGGATAAGTTTGTGGTGGTGTTCATCGATGATATTCTCGTGTATTCAAAGTCCGCCGAAGAGCATGCTCATCACTTGAGGGTTGTCTTGGAGAGGCTGAAGGAGCATTAGTTGTATGCAAAGTTCGGCAAGTGCAAGTTACGGCTTGAGGAAGTGGCTTTCCTAGGGCATGTCATCAATGCGGAGGGAGTGTGTGTGGATCCTGGAAAGGTTCGGACTGTGGTGAGCCGGCTGAGACCGCGATGTGTCAAGGATGTGAGGAGTTTCTTGGGGATGGCTGGATACTACCGTCGCTTTGTTGAGGATTTCTCTCGGATAGCTTGTCCCATGACGGAGCTCTTGCGGGATAAGGTCACCTTTGAGTGGACCCCGGAGCGAGAGACGAGCTTTCGGGAGCTCAAGACTAGATTGACCACCGCACTTGTGCTCACCTTGTCGGATCTTAGTCGGGACTTCCGGGTGTACCGTGATGCTTCCACTCGTGGGATTGGTTGTGTGCTCATGCGGAACGGGAAGGTTGTGGCTTATGCTTCGAGGCGGTTGAAGACACATGAGAAGCATTACCCCACCCATGACCTTGAGCTTGCGGCGGTTGTTCATGCGTTGAAGATTTGGAGGCACTATCTCATCGGTGACGGATGTGAGATCTTCACGGATCATAAGAGCCTTAAGTATATCTTCACGCGATCGGAGCTGAACATGAGACGAGAGGAGGTGGCTTGAGTTGATAAAGGATTACGATTTGAGCATCAACTACAACCCTGGCAAGGCAAATGTTGTTGCGGATGCGCTGAGTCGCAAGGCCTATTGCACTAGTCTCATGACGAGTCGATCCGAGGTGTTTGAGGAGATGATGAGGGATGGAGTGGAGCTCATTCCCGAGGACTATCTCCACGAGTTGAGGATCACCAACCTGTCTTGGGGATCGGATCAAGGAAAAGCAAAAGGAAGATGGCTTGGTGGCATCAATCAAGGCTAGGATGGCAGCGGATAAGGCTCCCGGCTTCGAGTAGATGATGATGGTGTACTTGTGGTACAAGGATCGGATTGTGGTTCCTGGAGGTGCTTGGGATCCGAGAGGAGATTTTGAGAGAGGCTCATTGTTCTCGCTACTCGATTCACCCGGGGAACACAAAGATGTATGAAGATTTTCGCACTCGGTTCCGGTGGGAAGGTATGAAGATGGAGATTGCTCGGTTGTGGGGATGTGTGATATCTGCAGGGAGGGTCAAGGCGAGCATCGAAGCCGGCCGGTTTGCTCAAGCCTCTTGAGATTCCTAAGTGGAAGTGGGAAAACATCGGCATGGATTTCATTAATGGTTTGCCTCGCTCGCGGAAGGGTCATGACTCCATTTGGGTGATTGTGGATCGTTTCTCCAAGGCGGCTCACTTCATTGCCGTCAATGCCAAGTACAATGTGGAGCAGCTTGCCCGACTCTACATTGACAACATTACGAGGCTACATGGTGCCCCACTCACCATAGTGTCCGATCGTGGTCCTCGGTTTGTGGCTAAGTTACGGAGGAGTTTGCATGCTTCGATGGGCACTAGGCCGGACTACGGACACGGCGTACCACCCTCGGACGGATGGTCGGACGCGAGAGGGTGAACCGGACCTTGGAGGATATGTTGAGAGCTTGTGTGCTCACCTACGGCAAGAGTTGGGAGGACGATCTGTCGTTTGCTTGAGTTCTCTTACAACAACGGTTACCGAGGCTAGCATCAAGATGTCGCCGAATGAGCTCTTGTATGGGAGGAAGTGCAGGACACCCCTCATGTGGTCGGAGGTTGGAGAGAGGTCTTTCTATGGCCCCGATCTTGTTAGGGAGGCTGAGGAGAAGGTTGAGCAGGTCGGAGAGCATATCCGTGTTGCCCGGAGCGAGCGAGAAGAGCTACGCGGATAAGAGGAGGAGACCTTTGGAGTTCTTTGTGGATGACTTTGTCTATCTCAAGGTCTCTCCGCTTCGTGGGACGCGCAGGTTCCACGTGCGTGGCAAGTTGGCACCGAGGTTCATTGGACCGTTCGAGTGGTGAGGAGGATTGGAGATCTCGCCTATCGGCTTGAGTTGCCGGGACACCTTGCCGGAGTGCATGATGTGTTCCATGTTTCGCAGCTCAAGAAGTGCTTGCGTGTGCCGGAGGAGCAGGTGTCTCCCGATGTGTTTGATATTCGGGACGGTCCGGAGTACTTGGAGTACCCCGTGAGGATCTTGGATAGGGCCTACAAGGAGACGAGGAGTCGCAGGATCCATTTACGCAAGGTTACGTGGGGTAACCACACCGAGCGTGAGGCCACTTGGGAGATGGAAGACAACTTGAGGAAGGACTTCCCTCACTTGTTCGAGGATGAGGAGTGAAATCTCGAGGACGAGATTCTTGTAAGGGGGAGTCCGTAACATCCCTTGTATGAGTATCCATTCAAAAATTCGAATAAAATAAAAAGTGGATGAATTTGGTTCAAGTTTGAGAAGAGAGAAAATTCGAAAACGAATTATTTCGCTCGCGGGCCGATTTCTCCGCCGCAGCCCAACTCCCTCTCCTTTTCCCTCTCTGCGCGCGGCCCAGCGACCCCCTCTCTTCCCCTGCCGCAGCCCAGTCCGCTCCCCTTCCCCCGCGCGGCCCGGCCGGCCCAGCAAGCCCGGCCGGGCCCGAGTCCCTGTTTTCTTCCCCGGCGCCCGTACGCGCGCGGCACCCCGTGAGCTCGTCCACGTCGTCCGCCCGTCGTTTTGCGCCGCCCCGCGTCACCCGGCCCGCGCGCAGCAAGTCCTCCGGCTTCTAGCGAGCACTTTGCCGCCTCCCCGTTTAAAACCGCCCGCACCCCCAAACCCTAGGGTCGCCGCCTTCCCCGCTCGTCTCGCCGCCGGTGCGACCCGCCGCTCGGGTGAGTCCCGTCACCACCACCCGGTCCTCCTTCCGCCGCTCATCCTCATGGTGCTAACGCATTAGCGTCTCATCGCGGGAGGAGCACGAACGGGTCGAGGGAGTTTGCGGCCGCTTCCTTCTCCACCGTCGCTCGTCGCCGTCGACCCCCTCCGGTGAGCTCGAGCTCCGTTCCTCTGTCCCCATCATCCGAGCTTCATCCTCGTACTAACCCCTGTGCCCTTGTCGCCTTGAAGCCCGGGAACGGCTCCACGCGTGGTCACCACCGGCCGTCGTTCGTCCGTCCCCGCCCGCCGCCGCAGCCTCGTCGTTCCCGTCTCCGTCAAGCCTCCCCCGCCTCGCCCGTGAGCAACACAAGGACCGTGGAGAGCCACCGCCTCTTATCCCCCTTCTTCCCCGCGGATTAGCCGTGAATTGGCCCGTCCCGCCGTGGCACGGCCGTCGCGCGCCATGGCCGCCGTGGAGCTCCATGCTCCCGTCGGGCTCGTGCTCGTCTAGCTAGCCGGAAGCTTCGCGTCATCTCCCCGTAGCCCGTGCGTGCTCGAGTCTTGGGTCAAGGCCGCGTCTTGGAAGGTCTTGGCGGATCCGCCATGTCCGCCGCTGCGGAGCTCGCCGTCGGCGGTGCTCCGGCGGTCGGCTCGGGACGCGGGTAGTACGAGATTGATCCGGGGAACATGCGCTTCCTTTTGGTACTCTTAGTCGCTCGTTTGGTCGAAGTTTGGGGCTTTCCCCTTGCGCGAGCGCCGCCGCCGTTACTCCGACGAGGTCGCGCCGCCGCCTCGGTGCGAGCCGGTGCTCGAGGAGGGGATCGGCGGGAGCGCGCCGCCGTGAGGAGTCCGTAGGTGGCCTCGGTTCCCTCCGCGGCGAGCCGTAGCGCGAGGTCGAGCCGGTTCCGGCGAGCGGAACGGCGGAGCTGGGCGGCGCCGCCGGTTCCGGTGATGCTCGGCATGGCTAGCCACGTGGCGGGATTTCTGCGACGTGGCGCCACCGTGGTAGAATTTCTACCAACATGGCGCCGATGTGTCGACTGCGTGGCGACCGCGTGGCACCCACGTGGCGGAAGAACGGCCACGTGGTGCCGACTCGTTGAGGTTATGATCTACGTGGCGCCGGCGTGGCACCAACGTGGCGCCGACGTGGTGCCCGCGTGTCGGGGAATATTTCGAGAGAATATTTCATTTCTTTTTATTGGATTTTCCTGAATTTCCATGATTCCTTTTTCTTTGGAAATTCATATCTTTTTCTTGGAGCGTCGAGAAAAATACGCGGTTGGTTGCGTTGGATTCGTAGCGACGAGATCTACGCGTTAGTATAGTTGTTAGCCATGTTCTAGTGTCGTAAATTCCGTCGTCCGTTTCGTTGCTCTCGTACTTTTCTCGTTTTGCGTGCCTAACCGTTTCGTACGTTACGTCCGCGCGAGAGCTACGAGGAGTTTCCGCTCGAGCCGCAGTTTGAGGAGTTCCCGCCGGAGCAGCCGTACGAGTACCCCGACCCGGCGTGGGACCGGCGTTTCGCGAGCAAGCCGCAATCCTTGACCACTCTTGCTCCTATTTAGCAATCGCATTAAATTGATCCATGCATGATTAATGGTTACTTGCACTTGTAGTTTACCTATGCCTTGCTATGCCATCTTTGCCACTTGTTGCCATAGGGTGTTTCTACTGTTACTCGCATGCTTAGAATCTGCTTAGTTGCTTAATTGAACCCCATGATGACTATACATGTTTTTGTGTAAAATAAATTGTAGGTGTTTCTTAGGTGTCGAGTTTCAGTACTAGATACCCTGTAGGACTTTTGCGGGGGCGAGTGTAGGTGGTTAGGTGCTTGGGAGACTTTTGGGGAGTCTCTGTTTGGAGAGCGCCTGTTGCGAGCGCAGATTGTGTAGGGGCCTTGGGTTATGGGGCCCCTGTTGTGGTGACACTTGTTGAGGCTCGTTGTTTTGAGGAGAGGGATGGTGACTCGCCCCGGCAGCATAAGGACCGGTTCTCGGTTGCTCGCTCTTTGGTATACTAGCTTACCACGTGATCCGTATGGGCGAGCTGGATTGAGACGCTTAGCGGTGGACTGAGTGGGCCCGCCGTGGTGTAGAGTTAGTGTTAGTGGGTTTTTGGAGCTTTTGTCTCGACCCATGAGTAGAGGATATCCCACCTGGCCCGTGGTAGGCCTTTCACACCTTCGGGACCCTTTTCTGCGTTGTGGTTGGGGATCCCGGACTCGAGGACGGGCGCCCGCCGATCGATGCTTTGTTTATTGATCTTGTGAGTGTTGTTGTGCTTTAGCCACGACGGTGGCTGTAGTTATAGTACCTCTTCACGTGGGTACAGTTGCTTACTCTCTGCAGAGATATATAATCTATACGTATAGCCTAGCCCTCGGGTAAGGGGCAACACCATTGAGCGACACGCTTGATTAGCATTTACTACTTCTCCTCTCGATAGGTTTTACTTCCGGCTTCGAACTGTGGTCCGGTGGAGGTGTGCTGGACATAAAAATTTGACCCTTGCAGGATTGTGTTGTTTCCTGCAGGGTCACTTATAAAATTTGACTAATAATAAAAATGTGAATCACATAGACTTGAGGATTAATTGCTTTAGGTGCTAGCCCTTGCCTTTCCTTGAAATATCCCAACATGCATACATTGTTGCTAGGTAGTTGCGGCTTGTTGAGTACGCGTAGTACTCACGGCTTTCCCCACTATGTTTTTCGAGACGCCGACTCGGAGGATCCCGCCGTACCTACCGACGGAGCCGCCGGAGAGGAGTGACGTTCTCGCCTACACACGAGTGCTTGTGGGCTTTGGGTCTTCACCGCCGATCTACATGTGAGACGCTTCCGCTAGTTTCCCTTTATGTTCTCTCGTGGTCTGCGTGCCGCGTGTTTGTATCCATAAGATTTGAGCACTGAATTAAGATGATGTACTTTGGAGATTCTATTATCTTACCTTACATTTATTCCTTCTTATGGTTTTTATGATGTTAACTGTATGGGATGTACGTATCACACTCCTGGGAGTGACATAGAGGTACAAGGCACGGTTTTCACTAGCCGGTGAAAATCGGGTCGTTACATGTATCCTGCATCACATGAACCACTAGGAAGGACCCAACAACAACAAAAATGAAATGGTACTGAATTAATGTGACGTGAGCACACACTCTGGAGACAACACCATTAATATAGACTGCCACATTGAATTGATGAATCACTGTCAAAGATGTCGGGACAATGTGTGATTGAGCTCACACTCAAGAAAAGAAAAGGTTTAGCAGAAACCAACCAAAGGACATCTAATGGACCAAACTAAATTAGGCTAACGTGGGCATCCTCAGAGGCCGGTGCGGCCTTATGTTCCTAGATTTGTTGGGTGTTGAACTAGCTTGATGCGATCCAGCCGTCCATGCTCTGAACTGAACTACCAGCCGGCTCAATATACCGCGCGATGCCCCCATAAACTCCCTGAACTCGTTCCAAAAATTTTGTACACGTTGCGGAATGCGTCGAGCGAGTACCGCCATGCACTCGCTGGTGAGCTCAGGCGGTTGGTGGCCCACTCCCTCGGCGAGAAGGTCCGTGTCACCTCCACGGTCCGCACAGCCTCCAACAGGAAGCCGCAGCGCCGGGCATCCGCACTTGGCGATGAGGGGCCATCACCTTCTCCGCCCACGTGTTGGTCTCTCGTCGTGTCTTCGGTTGCGCTCGACATGAACCCTGCAATGGTGTCGCGCCCTGAATCCCTTCCCGTGCCGCCCATGCTAGCCGAATCCGTCCACCAACCGGTCCTTACCACTTGACACGCTGGACGCCAACCTTCGTTTCAACCGTCCCCACAACCTTCCCCTGGCCTGCTCCCGCCCCTCACCTCGCCCATCTATGTCATACATCATGGTGGAAATGCACCCGGTTAGTCCATGCTAATTCTCCTGCACGCCACGCAACTGTGTACCTTTGCCGTTTTACCCTGTACGGATGCCCATCGTGAGCACAAACTTCATACTACCACACTGACCCACTATAGCGACGGATCAAATGGGCCTATAGCGGCGGGCAGGCCGGACTGCCGCTACGCCTCCGCAGTTATAAATGGAGGTTTGTAGCGGCCGCCCATCACCAACCGCTGTTAAAAACACATTTGTAACAGAGGTTGGTGGAATGTATTTCATCCCTTCTTTCTCGCTTAGCATGTTGTGCGGCCTTTGTGACAAATGCCTTGACTTGTCCTCAAAAATAACTTCCCGCTCTTGACGCCTCATATATCCAAGATTTATCCATACCTTAAGCACTACACATTAAAAATAATAATTACTTCTACAAAACATGGGACAATATATCTCGTAGGATCAAGTTTTGTGAGCTACAAATAAAGTGACCAACTAGATACGTAAATTATTTTAATAAAAAAATAATAGTTACCTCCTTTACCTAACCTAGCTCTCCATCTATCATGAGAAACCTAGATATATAATTTTTCTTCATAAGAAGCCTAGAGATACAACTTTTCTCCATGTAAAAGACTCAAGATACAAATAGATGGACAAAAACCAACCATAACTCTACAAATCTAGAGAATTGTGACAAATAGGCATAAAATTCAAAGTAAATTACAAAGTCAAAATTCTACTTAGATTCTAACATGATAGTTAGAAATAATACATGGGATAGATTCCTCTTATCCTAAGAAACAAATCTATCCAAGAAAAACGAACTCAAAACCTCCCCCCCTGTTTTTTTATTTTTGCCCAAATTTTCAGGCCGCCAACAATGGAGAAGCTCATCTGTGCTGTTTGAACCCGACTATTTGTACCCGGGAATTTGTATCGGCAGTTGACATTATCAACCGCCCCTAAAAATCCGTTCGTAACGGCGGGAGACAATGTCAACCGCCGGTATAAATCCTGACCTATTTTAACGGCGGTTGGAAAAGACACCTTGGAGCGGAGCGTCTCCATGGTGGTAGCCTGCTCAGCCAGCTTGGTGTTCAGGTCCTCAAACTGCTTCAGTACCTTCTCTTTGAACGTGTCGATGAGGTCAGCCATTTGTTGGATGGCAAGGGAATTCTTCGGAGGCATCGTGGTGATCTCTCCTCAAGCTGAGCCAACCTCGGAAGGAATTATAGGAGGACAAGATCCGATTAGCTCCTCAACCAACCAACCATTGGAATTTTACAGCTCGAAGCTGAAGGGGTTTGGAACTGGTGCCACAAGTCTCACGAATCGACTGAATTTGATACCAATTGTCATGGCCCCAGGATCTGCGACAGGCTAGAGGGATAGAAATTGGCTGGAGCCGGGTAGATTTGAGGCAGAGAAGGAAGAACATCAAGAGAAAAGGGGGCGAGACAGAGAAGGAATAAGATACACTTGGGGAAGGACCGAAGGAGTTGATTCAACTCATTTTTCGTCGATGCCAATAGTGCTGGCCAAATGGGCGGCCCGGGCACGAAAAGGCCCGGCCCATTTAATTTCGGGCCGGCACGACACGAATATTTATTTCGGGCTGGGCCGTGCCGGCCCATGTGCCTGGCCATCGGCCCACGGCACGGCACGAAAGCTGCAGGCCGTGCCGGGCCGGACAGCCCGATTACAAATCTTGGCCCGTTAACACTTGAAGTCACGAAAAATGAGGTGAAAATATGGGTTGTGTGGGATTCAAACCTTGGTCTCCTGGATGCAGCTCAACTTGCTTACCACCAAGCCACTCAAGCATGTGTGGTGACATAGAAACAACATTTCTTTTAACTTAATGTTATTTCGGGCCGTGCCTAACCGGGCCTTATTCGTGCTTTATCGGGCCGAAGCATAAACGGGTCGTGCCCGTACCGCCCGTCGGGCCGCCCCTCGGCCCAAGCACGGCACGAAATTATGGACCGTGCCGGCCCGGCACGAAATTAAACGGGCCGTGCCGTGTTTGGGCCGGGCTAAAAATTCCGTGCTTCGAGCCGGCCCGCTTGGCACGGCCCGTTTGGACAGCACTAGATGCCAATTCAGTTACACGGGGCTGCGATTTATACCCAAGTCTCCCACTCGGCCTCAAGCCCAACTCACACACAAGCCCAATGACTAAATGTACGTAGGCCCAACACCAGACTACAGCTCCATAGATCCCACTTTTAGCGCTCTCCTTGACTTCTTCTCGTCACTGGCAGCATTCCCATGGCTGCCAGAGTGGCCATGACACAAGCGTGCACATCATTCCATGTGCTTGTGGATAAGATCATATCGTTTGGTGGAGTAAGACAAAGTACTCACGAATGGATAAGGCACCGAATTGTTGGGTTGAGTCGTATATTGTGTCCAACACAACCCAAAGTGCAACACAAGCCAGTGGAAGTCGGCTCATCAACCTAAATTCATAGCAGGGATCCAATGCAGCGGGACTGCTATTGTTTCTGTTTTTCTTTTCCCCAACCCTTTTTACGCGAGTACCGTGCTGTTCTACCGGTGGCCTCAACCTACTTCAGGTTGATTAGTGTTTACTGGACTCTTATGCGATAGTTCCACTACTAGAAAATAGTTAGTAGATGCGTTTACCCAAAATCATCCACAGTTCATATGGCATCCCGCTAACTGCTAGGATCCAAAGTAGTTGTATTTTGAAAACTGCAGCTATTAAGACCGGGTGGAGTGGTCGTTCTAGTTGCGGTCGGGGCGCCGTGGCCTGCGATTTCCTGTCACGGTTCGTATGGCGGCCCGCTAACTGCTAGCCACCAAGCTACATAAAAGAGCAATCGACGTGACGTGACAGTGTCGTAAGAATTGTTAGTTCTGAATCGGAGGGACCTGCTTAAATCTATTGGTTACAATGGTAAAATCAGTTGAGTCAAAGTCAATCTATTTAGTAAAATTATAGATGATTTGTGCATCTGTGGCTGTTGAATGTATTATCTCTCATTTTGCTATTCTGGAAACAATTAGCCTTATGATGTAGTAGTAGTTTGAGACAATTATGCAGTTTGTTGGGCATAAGTGATAACATTGATTTGCCTTAACTGTAGATAGTATCTTTTTGGTGGTGAAAATGTGGCAAGAGGTTTTATGCTCCCTGGTGTTTTCCCAAGTTGATAGAGTCATACGTGTTCTTCTAGATGGTTTATCTTAGGCATGAAAATTTGAAGGTATACAATACTGAGTTATGCTTGTCTGATCATGTTATGTGGTCACCTTCTATGGAGCTAGATCTGCTACCAGTGAGAGCTCATACAATTTGCTTAAGAGCAATATTTATACAGTCCAAAACTCTGGAGAACCTATCACAGCACATAATTTATATAACTCTGGTCGATAAATCATTAAAAACAATAGGAGTGATGGAAAATCATAAAAGAAACTAATGGAGTGAAGATGGTACAAGGCAATGCAATGCAAACAACAAAGGATGATAGTCTGAAACAAAATCATGAGGTGAAACACTAAAGTCCCACATTTAGTCCTAATTGTAGTTGAAATCAGGATCTCTTGAGACGGTCCAGGCACAAACACTGATCTATAATTTGTAAGAAGACAAAAACAAGGCTGTACACTCATCATTAGCTGGTTAGCAAACTGGTAACACTATGAACCTTTTCTATGGATTTCTAACCTATTGGACATTTCTTACATTCCTGTCTCCTAGTTTACAACCACTGACTACTCCTTTTACAAGTGTAAACAGGAAAGAAAAGAAAAATCTAGTTGGAGATCTGTACAGGAGGCCTAACTGGGAGTTGGGTTAGCTTTGTACAATGTCATGAGCTATCAGACATGAGCGTTCAGCCGGAAGTATCTGCAAAAGAAGGATATGTGCTAAAATGATATGGGTGAGGTATATTTCAGCTAGCCATTAACTATAAATTTCTATTAGTTACCTCATCATGTAAGGATAAGTCAACCAAGAAATCATGCTTTCTGAAGCCACTGATGCTTATATGACAATGGCATTTTTAAGGAAGAAATGATGACCATATAGAATATTTTGGTGCAAATCATTAGAACGGCGATGGTGATTTTGGTGATCTGTCCGCATGCCCATTTTTTGATTTAACAGGAGTTCTGTCCTGGTTTGCTTCTTTTTCAGCCTCTTTCTGAGCTTTCTTCTTCTCAGCCTCTATCTGCTTGAGGTTCTCATCGTGAGCTTTTCGAAATAATCCCACAAAGGTTAGAAGAGTGGAAGCAACTGCATTTTTTAAGATTCAATAGGAGTAAGAAGAAAGGTCTATACTTTAAAAACTATCAAATTATGTAATGCATGCTTTGTCTGCGGTTGAGAGGCAGTCAGCATTTCTAACACACTTTTGGGTAAAAAGGGAGAATGGATGAAAGCTAAGCAAATTCTAAATCACATCAAAAAGAGCTGACTGTCACAAATCTATTAACCATTATTCACTGGCTCACAAAGATAAATGTTGAGGCACAGAAGCAGGTCAGACAAGAAGTAGATAGCATGCTTATACACACATTGGTCCCAACAGACTGTTTCTCAATCTGCAAAAATGTTCTGGCCACTATAAAAGTTATGACTTTTAGTAGGGAGCTGGGAAATATAGAATAACTGCAGACTAGTGTAATTCAGAGTAGAGTAGATTTCATAAAACCTCATGTTTGTATGGTTCTCATGTGACAAGAACCCAAGTATTATGGCTCGTGTCACATAGGTTTTATGGTCATACTGTTTCACAAAACCCTACCCTTATTAAAATAGGATGAATACTAGAGGTGGATTCAATTTTCATATCGTGAGATAACTTGGCCATATATACGATTTGATGATTTTGTTGATCGAATCAATTGGAATACATGTGTCATGTAAGCCTAAAATTAAAATCCATATGTCATATTCATAGTTAATTCTTGAGAGGTGAGGTTTTGTGAAACAATATGACCATAAAACATGTGGTTATGTGACACAAACCACAATACCTAGGGTTTTATGACGCAAGGACTACAAAATCTAGGGTTTTATGAAATTTACTCTTCAAAGTAACATGAAGAGCATTGGTATTATCTAGCTGGGATTTGATATGTCATATTTTCAGAGAAGCTCAACCCTACTCTGCTCAACAAAATCCACGAACCCTAGTCCCACGTCCCTAGGGAGCTGCCTTGCCCTCTGTGGTTTGGGCCTTAACTCATGCTTTGAGCTCACTCCATACATGAGGATCCGCCCATCACATGTCGGTTTTCAGGTCGAGTAAATGGAGCACAACAAGTGAATTATTTAATTCCACAAATTGCATGCACACAAAGACTTGAACCTTGGTGGGAGGCACACTTAGATGCTTTAACCAATTGAGTTATTGTCAGTTTGCAGGCCAACGTTAGTAAAACTCCATAATCTCTAGTTCCTTGTACCCAAACTTAGATGTATCAAGGATCAAAATCACAAGCATAACTGAAACTGGAATAAAAACAGTACCCTTCAGGATGAGCATCTGCATACGTATTACCTTGCTCAAAAGGAAATTTTGCAGGATCTTCTCCAAAATAAAGGACAAGTGCATCTGCACTTCTGCCCTGTAATCATTGGAGTGTAAATAACAGGAAAATGTAAAGAATGTGATATTCATAGTGGAAACAAGGAGGATGATTAATGACTTACTACTTCAGAATATAGAGCTGAAAGGGAGCGTACATCAGCGCCAGAAGAATCTAATGAACTCCTTCAAGGTCTACATCACATATAATGAATCGATCAATAAATGTAGTCTGAATATTAAGATGGAATATTCACGGACCCATGATGGCATAAGAAAAACCTACAAAATGTTATCCACCAAAATGCTGAAAACAGAATAAATCTAAAAATAATAAATGAAAAGTCCATTTACTCTCCCGAACAATTCACTATGTATAAATTACACCCTGAATAAAATCTTGACTCACTTTACTCCCTCAAACAATTTAAGTTGGCTCAATTTACTTCCTTATACAATTTCTCTTTTTCGTTTCTTTTCATACGATTTGAATTTGAAGCTCAAATTTTGCATGATGATAGATGGTACCATTCTCTATATAAAAGAAAATATTTTATTTTTCTAAAATATTTTGTATATAATTTTAGAACTATATAATTAAGATGATATTGATGCTATTCAACTATAAAATAATATGTTTAAAATATATATTATATTTTTTTAATGTAAGGGAGTAAATTGTACCAACTTAAATTGTTTGAGGGAGTAAAGTGAGCTAACATTTTGTTCGGGGTGTAATTTGGTTAAAGTGGATTGTTTGGGGAGTAAAATGGACTTTTTCCATAAATGACTTATAGTATACCTTACAGAAAACCTCAGAAACTGGCCCATCATTTTCTGAAGCAGATTAGTTCTTGCTCAACTTTCTCCAGCCCTTTTACAACTGCCTGCTGCTCCTCAGCCAATGCTTTCAGTTGCAGCTGTTTACAATAATTCCAGAATACTTAGAAAAGCTTTTATAAATATAATTTATTCATACTTAGAAAAAGTTTTTTTTATAAACCTTTGAGGCAACTTCCAAGCTAACAAGATCCTCATGAAAATCCAATACTTCCGGTGACTTCTCTGCAAGGGACTGAAGTACATTTAAACCAATCATTAAGTCCTGAAGAATACTGTATCAATGCACATGACTCCAAAATTTAAACAAGTTTTTTGTGTGTGTGTGGCTGCTTCCTCTGGGCTCTCCCAGGTTTCTGTACAGTTTAATTTCCATATAATGTCTATACTGTAGAAGGGGTTTCCCTTGTTGTACATGTTTCAGAGAGAGAGAGAGAGAGAGAGAGAGAGAGAAGTGCATCAACATGATATATGTTCTCATCATAAGTAGAATACGCCCAGAACTGCTATCATATCCCTTACGGTGCTACCGGGCCACCACTTCTTGGAAAACGGTTGAAATGATGATAAGAGTTTCAAAACTTTACGTTAGATAAGGGATAATGAAACACAATATGATCCAAACGTTAATATAAAATGCATAAAAAGCAAACTTAGAATATGATTGTCAATACTATCTTAATCATATCTGCCTCTTATTCAGTTTGTATATCAAGTTAAGAATTATTTTTTAAAATGATATATTCATTTATTTCTATTGTTCGAATTGACATGATCATTTTACCATTTGTGGGATGTATAGCACTTGGAGGGGTGGTAAGTGTATCACTGGATATGTTTCGATCAACAGGATTTTCATGGGCAATCATGTGTTCTTGATTATATTTACGTTTATATCATTTTTTACTAGAATAATGCATACAGCTTCGATAAGTGGAACACAAGGATCAAGCATCTTGCCAAAATCAACAATGTAATTTCTATAGGGAAGCATGTCCCAATCTGTATGTATTGAAACTTTTCAAGAGTTTCATATGAACCTTCTCAATGTGTGCTATAGCTTTCTATTATTCAGATTATATGGATTGCAGCTATCTCCATACCTTACAAAGAAAGTGCATTAGTGTCATTCGACTGGTAGTGGCACGGGTCTCTATAAGTTTTAGGAGGCTGTCCAAGCGAAAACCAACAGCCTGGCCTGCAATGAAATAGCACAAAGTATTACTTTCTTCAAAAAGGATAATGTAAGGCACAGGTATTTAAAACTATTTTATGACCAACAGACCCTGAAAACACAATAAGTAAATATTAACACATGATCTATGGACTGTGCAATAATGGGTTGGTATCTGAAGCAGCCTGAAGTATCCTCCATCCTTACAGGTTGATTAGAAATTATCCAGGTAACCCCAATGCATTTCATCAATACATACGTGTTGAAACTTTCATTTCAAATAATCCAAAATTCAATACCTCTTGGTGTTCCTTGATTTAATGTATTGCCCATATACAGAATAGTCTTCATGATCACCTTCAACTTCTCGGAGCTTCTGAGCTGATTGGTATATCGAGGATGAGTAGTTCTCTAAAGATAGTCATGGATTCCAAAAAATAAACACTTTGAGAGTAATTTGAAAATGTTTACCTCCTCACAAGCAGAAGACACAGTCTGCAAATTCTTTCTAACATCCTTAATCTATGAAGAAAAGAAGAAAGTTGTGAGTTAAAGCATGAAAAACTGACCGCTCAGAATTTCAGCATCTCAGCAGCGTATGACCTGTGATTGAAATTGAATCTTGAAAGAGAATATTGTCAACTTAGATTCAACCCTTGGCACCTTCATTAACTCTAAAAAGAACTGCAGAGGGGGGAATGGTAGTAAGGTAAACTGAAATAGAACAAGTAGCTTATCATTTTTAATACTCCAGTATGCATTTTTAACATTAGAAAAAAAACTTAGATAGACAAATCAGTTGTACACTGGAGCATATCTATGAAACAAAATATGGAGGATTACCTGTTCACACTTCCCTAGAGTTTCCTTGTCTCCGCTGTAATTCTGATAAGACAAAATTGCACAAAATAATTGACCTTGTTTGTGCAAGAAATTCATGAAGGAAAAGGACTCAAGAGATTATACAAGGGGCACAGGGAGACGATAAGGATGTGCAACAGTAAAGAACCTTTAGAAGCTCCATCTCCTCCTTTGTTGGGCAAAATTTAATTAGATTTTCAACTTGATCAGCATCCAAAACTGAATCATCCAACGCTAATGCAGCACTCTGTTATAAGGTGGAGAAGTTAACCTAACATATATAACAACAATAGAAGCATCTGAAACCCTGCTTCAACTTTAATCACTCATCTCCAAACTCGAATTAAATTGTCTAAATTTCTCATACGAAATGTAGGGAGGTGATTGTCAACAATCAAGCAGATTTAGGTATGACGTGAGTAAAGCTCAGCAGAAAAACATGACCCTGGACCTAATTATGCCAACAACTTCAAGGAAAATTACTAGATTGTAATATCATGTAAATTGAAATTCTGATAAACTGGGCTTTAAGTGTGCAAAAGGTAGGGAGTCCGTATGTGCTGGTAATTGTACTGCCATTTTTTTATTTTATTTTGCCACTTGATCTCCCTCCGCATGCCCTCATATCTCACTTGTCATCCAAAAGTTATAGGTTCGTTGGGTGCAACAGAACTATTTAAACACAACTATTTTGTATCTTCTATGAACATCAAGGTTCATGTCAGCAGTTTTATTGAAAGGGAAAAAATGGTAAAAGGAAATGCCCCTTCACTGATAGTTCCGGAAACTATTAATAGACATTCCCTTCAAACTGTGGTATATACCTCATGGTCGAAGTAATGCAAAGATGTGTTGGTTCATAACTGGTAGAAAGATACTCACCATCATATCAGAGAGCGGCATTTTAATTTTCGTCAACATGATCTCTGTATTATTGGCCCGCCTTATATCGATCTGCGGAATTTTAATTGTCACAAAGCTTAAATCAACTTGAACGACAAAACTGTAGACTTTCATTTAAAGATATATTAATTGGGCAGTAGAAAACAAGTGCGAAAACACCATATGCTTCTTTCCCACAAATTGTGTAGATAGGAGTTCAGATGTTACAGATTAGATTTTCATACTATAGTAATTAAGAACCCCTAGCAACAAATGCACAGAGCACTGTCCACTAATCCACTACAGATACTCCAATATTTCTAGGAACAACTCATTTACACACAAAAAGAATTATTCATGAAAAAGCTTTGGTCTACATATACTTGCATTTGTTATGGCTCTATATCTCTAAGGTAATATGGGAGATGGTCCTACTTTTGTTTTCAAAATGATATTACGTGCATCATATATACAAGCGGTTGAATACAAAGGAAAATAATGATACGTGCACTAGACATTTTCATGCAACTGAACAGTAATTGCATTCCACCAATGATGTATAGACCTGTCTTCTAAAAGTAAAGAAAGAATAATGCTTACAATAGATGCTTGCATGCAATTATTAAGTGATAAAAATGTAGATTAGATTCAATATTTCACGTCTAGTGAATATAATTATTTTAGTTATTTGAGTAAGTTACCAGGTGAATTTTGTCTGTTTTTGATCCAACAGATTTTCCACGATCTTCTGATTTTGAGCCGCCTTTTGTCTTTGGAGCAATGGTAAATAGAGATTCCAGTTCTTTCACATCAAATTCGGCATGGCTGCATACAACATGTTGCCAATTAGCTTAGCAAGACCAAGAAGTATACACTGAACGGTACTGGAATTATTGGTAACGAAACCACTATTTGAATATTCCAAGAGAGCATTTTCCACTAAAAATATATAGCAACATAGGGTGGACAAGCTACTTTGAGCAAACAAATGATTGAACAGTTTATAGTACCTATGAGTGTCTGTTTGCTTTTGTAGCTCCGCCCACAAACTTCCTTGCATTGCTCTTGTCACTTTGACCCAGTGTAGGGGTTTTAGAGATGACTTTCGTGCTGCGGTCGCTAAGTTTGACCCTAATGCCCGAGCAAGGCCATGTCCTCTTCCACCAGGTGGAGCAGGCATACCTCTTCCACCTGGAGGTGGAGGAGGCCCACCAGGTACTCCAGGAGGCATCGGAGGAGCAGGTGCACCAGGAGGAGGAGGGGGCCACCAACTCCTCCATGTCCTCTAGGGGGCGGAGGTGGTAGACTCCCTCCATGACCTCCTGGAGGAGGAGGTGGAGGTGGAGCTCCACCACGAAATCCAGCTGGAGGTGGAGGTGGTGGATTCCTTCCTAGTCCTCCAGGAGGAGGAGGTGGAGGTGGAGCTCCTCCAATTACTCCAGGTAGAGGTGGTGGTGGCGGAGTCCCTACATATCCTCCAGGAGGTGGAGGTGCTAGTGGTGGACCCTCTACGTATCCTCCAGGAAGAGGTGGTGGAGGTGGTGGAGCAGCTATGTATGCTCCAGGGTGTGGTGGTGGTATTGGAGCCTCAATGTATCCTTCGAGGAGTGGCGGCGGTGGTGGAGGTCGAGGCAGTGGTGACGGAGCACCTCCATTTGCTATTGGAGGTGGTGGTGGTGGCGGCGGCAGCGGTGGAGCTCCTCCACATAATCTTGGAGATGGTGGTGATGGGTCCTTTCTATATCCCGTGGAAGATGGCAGCAATGGTGGTGGTGGTGGTGGTGGAGGTGGCAATTGTGAAGCTCCTCTCGACCCTTCGAAAGGTTGTGATGTTGAATCTCCATCTTGAAACAAAGTTGGTTGTGTAATTCCTTTCAACTCTCCTATAAGGGGTGGTGGAGGTGGAATGCCCCGAAATTCTCTTGGAGAAGTTGACAATGGAGCTCCTTCATGTCCCCTCGGAACAACCTCTGGTAGAATTTCCACAATTTCTCCACCGAGACTAGGTTGGGACGATCCTCTATCTTCAGGTGGAGGTGGTGATGGAACTCGTGATACTTCAAGAAGATGAGTTGGTGACAGAGATTGGCTTACCTTGATAGGAGCAGGTGGTGTTGCAGGAATTGAAGGTGGATGTGAAAGTGAATAAGAATTTGTATTTGTTGTATCTTCAGAAAAAGAATTTGTAGCATGTTTAAGATGTAAAGGTGGTGGTGGAGGTTCTGGTATAACATTTCTAGTAGGTGAAAGTGGAGGTAAGAAATAAATTTCATTTTCTCTTAATGGAGATGGTGGAGTATTTAGAGTTATATGTTTTCTAGGACGAGATGGACGATTAGGGAGTAGAGGTGGAGGAGATTCTACAAAGCATTCTCTAGGAGAAGGTGGAGGGGGTGGGGAAGGTGAGTTCTCGTAATGTTCTCTTGAGGAAGGTGGAGGTAAATATGATCCGGGAGATGGTCCAGGTATTGCATTATAAGGTAGTGGTGGTGGTGTAGGGGGAGAGGAGGAGGAGCAGCAATACATGGAGGCTTCATATGCTCTTTAGGCTGAGGTGATTGAGAAGGTAGTGGAATAATTGGAAGGCCTCCATCTTTATAAACTGTAGAGGGCAAGACTTGGTTTATTTCAATTTGTGATATCTCCTTCCATGCCTCTGAATGAACAGAAGATGTTGTTTGATCCAAAGGCTGCTCATATGGTTCGTTCTTTGTGGTATATTCAGAATTTTCTGATGAAGATAATTCAGCGGCAATAGCGGGTTGCAATAATGCCACTTTGCTTGCTTCATTTTCTCCGGGAGAGGTAAGTGGAGCAGGGGAGTGTGATTCTGGTAGCATTGCTGGTTCTTGATATGGATTGTCTGAAGTAGAATTTGAGTTTATTAATGATCCACTATCACCACATATAAGAGTTAATGGTAATTGTGATGGTGGTGGTAGTGGAGGTAAAAGTGGGGGCATAGGTGGTGGTGATGCTCGATGTTTTGATATTTTGGGAGCTGAAAAGCAAGTCACTGTATCAAACAAAAGATTTGTGCTATTACTAGAAGCCAATACATCCATGCCGACCAGTATGCCAGGTCTACTTGCTACTTCTTCACCTGCAAAATTAGAGGAATCTAAGAGGCATTCTGTTGTACCAACACCGTTGTAAGAAGGTGAAGTTAGCGAGAAGTCACCTAAGTCAAGAATAGTTTGTCTAAAATCAGGACTAGAGGAAAAAGAACCATCATCTCTCCTTTGTTCATGTTCAAATGTTGGGCTACTTGAATCACTTTGATTGCAAGAATCATGTGGAAGTGGTTCTGGTGGAGGTGCGTCTTCAGGATGAGGAGCATAACTGCATGAAGCAGGCAGAGTCACACTACATGAATTTAGATAATTCTCATGTGTCATTGGTGATTGAAGCTGCCAAGGTGGTGGTATCAGGGGAGTGTGAGGGTTAAAATGCTCTTGTTGTTGCATCTCCGATGTTGAACAAGATGAAATTGCCATGTCTATGTATGCTTCAAATGAAGATGAGGGAAGAGATGCAACCGTTTTTATTGGTCGAAGAGGGGGATGTACTAGAGATGGTACTTTGATTGATGGTATCAAGGATATACGGGGTCGAGGTGGAGGCACAGAAGATGTGGCAACAACATCCCTTCCACTTGTTGAAGCAGCGGAAATTTGTCTAGATTCTTTCTGTGATAGAGATAAAAAGGACAAATCTGTGGATGTTGAACGAAGCAGATTGCGCCTAGGAGATGATGGAGCAAAAAGACTACATGACGATAGAGGAAGAAAAGCTTTTTTCTTTAGCATTAGACGAGATGAATCAGTGGTCTCTGTGTGTGCATTCACGGAAGTTGGAGCAAGTTTCGCTGCAAACTTAGATCTTTCTGAAAGAATTTTCAAAGGAGAAATATTTGAGGGCTGCCTCCCGGAGCTTGTTAATAATATGTCCAATTCCTCTGTTGGTTTTACAGGGTCATTACTGTTGAAAGCATGGAGCTGCTTAATCTCTCCCTCGGTTGAACTCGGATCAAGAGAAGTGCTTGAGCTCTGCGGCTGTGGTTCCCCGAATGATGGACGCTCCACCCAGTTATCCAAATCTGAGGACTCGTACACTAATATGTTCGTGTCACTAGTGCCAAGTGTTTCTTTGCTTCTTTTTTCTCGTTTGATCACTATGCCATTTTCATCAGTAGCATATTCATTTTCTTGATTGTCTCCATCTGGTTTGATAGCAATATTAAGATGTTCCTCATTCTCAAGTTCTCTGGATATAGTGCTTTCTGAATTGTCAACTTCCTCAACTAATTCATTTTTCATTTTAATCCCCACAACCACCTCTTTGGGAGTGGTAACTTCAGATATGATAACCTCTTTGATCATTTGTATGTCCTTTGGGCTATTGGTTTCTGATATAATCACCTCTTTTACCAACACATTATCAATCTGACTCAAGTCCTGTTTGTAACTTGTCAGTGTATTCTGCTTAGGGATACCACTCTCAAATGCACTACTATTCTCTTTATCATTGCATGTAGAGCTTGAAATGCCACTAACACTATCTTCAATTTCCGCAACTACCAAGCTTGACTTCACTATTACATCTTTGTTGCTGCTTTTGGCTTCAGTAGATGTGCATTCCTTTTCATCATTTACTGTTTCTAGTGACAAGCCCATGCTATCAAATTGATTGTCTTGTGATTCATTAGTGTCAATATCCAGCTCAAAATTGGAAAATAGTGAGCTTTTCTTAGGTTCAACACTTGAAGTTGGAGTATAATCTGTAGATTCTATAGAAAGCATATCAGCATCCTTCTGTCCATCATGGGAGTCTGCATTACTGAAGATTTCTTCTGCTTCAAAAACTCATCGGTAGAGCCAGCCTCCATCTCATCGTCATCGTCGTCATCAAGTGCTACTTCTGTGGAAGCATCAGACTCGGCATCAAATTCTGAAAAGAGTACCTGGTTCAGCCACGCACTTACAATTAACATTGATCAATTTGGTAATAGATTTCCCTATGCATGCAAGAGCAACACGATCTACCTCTGCTTTGAAGTTCTTTGTGAACCGGTGATTAGCATTCCAAGGGATGTCAATGTCCTCAAAGTTCAACAACAAAACATGAGACTGGATGAAAAAGGTATTGAACATCACCCTGAACATTAGCCTTTCATCGTTCAGACCATCATTCACATGTAGACATTCAAGGACAACATCACCTTGGATGAAGCATCCAACATTTAACTTCACCGGCACATTGTCTGCCTGCAACAATAGTTAACGAGTAACTTGAACAAATATTAGAACCATTTAGGTAAAATTAGGCATGATTGTACCTGTTTGTAACGCCTGACATGTTTTTTGGCTTTCGATCCTAGGGAATGAGCATTGCAACTTTTCTCAGCTTTTAGAAGATCCTGCCCATATACTCTAATAATTGGCCTACAACCACCTTTTCCATCAAAATTTGGAACTCTCCGAAGAATAACACAATCCAAGGTGAAAGGAATCGGTTGTGTAGGCCATCTGGACTCATCATCCATTCTGCATATGTAGGCAAGATATCGAAGATGAGATGGTTGTGGATTCAATGTGGTTAACATCTGAAGAAGCTCCTTGGGAGCTTGCTTGTACAGCATATCTAGAGTTCTTTGCTCTCCCTTGTATTGTTTCCTGTACAGAAGAAGACCTGCAAGCATAAATGCCAACACCGGCCATCCACCTTTCTCACAATGTACTAGCAGAATATTTTGCTGCCCTTCAAGCATAAGCCACCTTTCAGTCAGTCTCAGGAAGTGGAATATGATGTCCAGAGGAAGAATTGGACGTCCCAGATACTGACAAGGATAGTCTTTAACTGTAATATTGTAGAGGGAGAAAATGCCTGAAACCAGACTTTTTCCTTCATCTCTGAAATTGAGCACCATCAATGAAGAATCTGCAAATTGTTCTCGAAGCTGGAATATAATGTTGTCCATGTAATTTCTGTATCTGTATTGGTCCATTGTTTCCGACGAGAAGCAACAATCGAAAACTGCAAATACAAACATGCCACTCATGAGAAACTTAAATATAACAATGTTATTAGATAATTTTAGTTGCATGGCAAAAGATTCACAATCACTTCTTCAAAATTACAGATACAAGGTGGCAGACTATTGCGTGATAATTTAGGTCATATACACTGAGAAAAGCGTTAATAAATGTGTTCTGTTATTAGGCATATACTGAAAATACATTTTCGTACTAAAAGCTCGTTAGTAAAAAATAGGAAATGTGAGTCTGGTCTCATAGATTTTTCATTTCAATGCATTTTAAACAATGGATAACAAGAACTACATTGGTGATGACACATGGCCATTTGAAAGGCACAAAAAGTTGCATATGCACCCGGCAATATTTTCAGCACTAAGCAAAATCATGAAAAAACACAGCCATTATTTCTAATGATAAATTGAACAGAAGCACCAATTCCACGCCCGAACTTCTAATCACAAAATCATCAGAATCAGCAGAAGCAACATTGCCATGAGGACGGAGGAACAGGGTTACCATAGACGCGGTCAGCGATCTCGAGGAGCCGATCCGGCGGCTTCCGGTAGAAGAGCCTCCGGAACAGCGCCATCTCCTCGTCGCCGCCGTCTCCGGCGGCCTACCCCAACCCAAACCAACGCCGTCGCCGGCCGAACAGCTTACCGCACGCCCCGCGCCGTCCGCGATCGTGCACGCGGCCCCAAACGCCACGGCCAACGGCGACCAACAAAGCGCGCCGCCGGCAATCGAGCCCGACCAGTGGCGAAGCCACCAATATGGCAGGGTCTGGCGCCCGCCAGACCTCATGCCGGTGTGCAGCACCATCGATCAACAAGCCCTTCTAAAGCAGCCATGCAAGTTCCCCGTTCCATCTCTCCTCTTGTCTGCATGCATGCAGCCTAGTGATAAAAAAGATGCTCCTGCTACCATAAAAGTGCATGCATGCAAACGCATGTGCATGCGGGTTATTAGCCAAGGTGGACACGCCATCCACCGGTCAAGCAAGAATGTAAATGGACAATACAATACTATATTTTGAGCTATTTATTTGTTTATTTTGTGGCTGACCCCTAATTTATTTGTGAATCTACATTTCGTCTCCATATAATCATAAGGTAAATAAATGCATGTATATTTTATTTAGCAGATTTTAAATAAGATTCTCTAAATCTTTATTGTACCAGATTAGAATATATTTTTACCCTCATTTATCAGAAATGATCTGATTTTCATGCTAGTGTGACACTCTCCTGCTCCTCAATTTTTCTACCACAAGGGACCGTTGATGCATATGTTCATCATAGGTAGATTTTGATGCTAGCTTCGCCACTGGACCCAACCACCCAACACTCGACGGCAATGCGGCAGAATCCACCCTGCCTAGGGTTTCACCCTCGCTTCTTTTTTTCTTCTTTATTGGGTTTGATTTTTTTGTTTCCTCTGGTTTTTCACGCTGCATTTTTTTTTGTATGTGGTGGCAGAGAAGGAAGCAGAGGAAGAACAGAGACGATGAAGCAAGGACGAGGGCAGGCAGCACACATGAAACTACCGGGAGCAAACAACAATAGCAGCAGGCTCGGCTTGGTGCCCTCTCTCCGGATGGGGACCTCCTATACAAAGACCACTTTCCTTTTAGCCTTTGGGAGATCAGCCCATTAGGCTTATTTACACTATATCGTGAACAACCCAGAACATGAACGTGATATTAACATTTAAATAACCTAGAGTCAACCTTTCAAATTCATATACATTTTTCTCTTCAACCGTAAATCTATTTTCGAACCACCTTGAACCACTGTGTTATTTAGAATTATCTCAATAAAATGAGATCTAATATGATTTTCTTGAATTTTTAAAAATTCAAAATTTTGTCAACATTTTGAATGTACTATGTCAATATTTATTTATATTGTGTCAACATTTCAAATATTCCATGTTAACATTTTTGGAAAATTGTCATTTCTAGTTTTTAAATTTTTAAAATGAATTATGAATTTTTTAAAATCCAAATATTCATCGACATTTTGAGTGTACTATGTCAACATCTATTTCTACTTGTGTCACCATTTTCAATATTTCATATCAACTTTTTTTGTGCAAATGTTCAAAATGGGTGATATAGAATATTCAAATTGTTGATATTCAAACAGGGTGATAAATATCAACAATTTGAATATTCTATATCAACATTTTGAAAAATAAAATCAAAATTTCACAAAATGTTGATATTGAATATTCAAATTGTTGACATATTATAAATAAAAGTTGACATAGTATATTCGAAATGTTGGTGACAATTTTGAAATTTTTTACATAAAAAATCATAGCTCATTTCAACATTTTTTAAAAAAAGTAGAAACAACAATTTCCTGGGAAATGTTGACATGGAATATTAAAAATGTGGATACAGTATAAATAAAATGTTGATGAAATTTTGAATTTAAAAACAATTCAAAGAATATTCGTATTGACTCTCATTTCATAGAATTTAATCTAAAAATACATTGGTTCAAACGGATTAAAAAGAATGGGCTTACAGGTAAGGAGAAAACGCATTTGAATTTGAAATATGGATTCTACTTTATTTAAATGTTGATATTATATTCATGTTATTGGGTTATTATTCGTGATCCAATGTAAATGGATCTAATGGGCTGATCTCCCCATCGCTTAAAAAAAGAACACTCTCTAGGAAATCCCGTGGGCCTGAGCCCAACTGTTTAATGGATAGTGAGGCCCGTGTTGAGGGAACCATCGCATCAGGACTGGTTCACGCCTGCCAGCGCCCAACAAGAAACAACACGGACTGGGTCGTTTTGTTCGTAACTTCGTAAGAAGAGGAGGTAAAAAAATCATTTGAGCCCTTTTGTATTATAGGCTTCATCAAGGTGGATCGAAATGGGGCTAGAAAAAAGAATTGGCTAGTTGGGTAGCAAACTTGGATGCGACTTCTCTCCTTTCAATTCCTCCTTCCTTCCATTCGTTCAATATTTTGGTGGGCCAGTAACACTAAGAGACCAAAGAGGACATCACAATGTGGTTAACTAGAATCATTTGAGATTCAATCAAGCAACATAATCCAATTCTCAGTTAAAATCATGACAAAAATCAGTCTCAAATCATCGTTGCCTCTTAACTCGATCAACAAATTCTCCCTACCCATACCAGGAACCATGCCTCAACTCGTATGCTATCGACCCTCCTCTATCGGGAACCATGCCTCCGGGATGAACTCATTGCAGCTAAACTCGACCGCAAACTAAACTTCGCCATCGTCTCCCCAACCAAATATTGTTCCTCTCTGGCGGACCTTATTGGCATCAGGTTGCCTCATCTAATCATTTTTTTTAATCATTCAAATTTAGATGACTTTTGCTGTTTTTCAAATTCCGTGGATTAAAAATGGACGGAAGCTAAAGTTCAGATATCTTACCCTTTTTTGAAGCGCATGCATGGCCAAGCTGTAGTGGACTTGGTCATTCAAAAGTGAAAAAATAAAAATAATTTATATTTACTCAAGTTTCATTCCTGCCATTGAAATGCGGAAACTCTACATATAGTGTACCACATGTAGCTTAGACGTAGTGTGTCTCGTACAATTGGTGAGTGGAATATTATTTTTGCTTTGTAATTTAAAAATGGATTTTCTCTGAAATGAAAACTCTGCTTTCACCATTGTGTTTTTAGAATTATTCAAACAAAATGAGATCCCGCATGCATTTATTTTTAAAAATTAATTTTTGAATTTTGAATTTAAATTGTTCAACCATTGAGAATTAGTTGTTCCAGTAGTTAAAATATATTGCTCCAAAAGCTAAAATTGATTGTGCCACTAGTAGAAATCAAGTGTTTAGTGTTTTTAAGTATTTCAAAAAATTTCGATTTAAATTTTATTTTATTTTTTGAATTTTTCTAATAGTGAAAAACAATTGTTCCAGTAGTAAAAATCAATTGTTCCAGCAGTGAATCTTGATTGTTCCATTAATTTTAAAATTTCTATTTTTATAAGAATTACTTTAATATTTTTAAATCATTTTAGCAGTGAAATCAATATAACACATACCTCAATAAATCTAATTTTTAATAAATAATAAACATAAATTTATGCTCCCTAAGCATTCCTAGAATCCCGAGATAGAGATAGTCAAGAGAGGAAAGGTCATATATACCCCTCATTTTACATTACCTCATAAATTCTTCACTCACCCAACAAACCATAATTTTTATCCTATTTATAGAAATGCTTATATATTGAAACAAAATTTGAATCCCTAGAATGCTTATATAAAGGAATAGAGGGAGTAAATATTACGCGGAGTGCAGCCTGGAGGGTCCATTGAAATGTCGGTAGTATTGTTAGCGAAATGCCGGTGGCCAGTCATGGCGGCAACGCATCTGATTTGGCAACCACGGAAAACAAAATTGTGCACGTGGAGAGTTGACGGAATCGTGCTAGCTGCATGCAGATCACCGGTCTCGATCGGAGACGACAGATGCAACAACCGCGTTACGTTGTTGCACAGACCTAACACGAAACACGTGATCGACGGGCATCACCAGCGCACTGCCCTTCGCTGCTTTAAATTGTGTAGTACTCCTATAAACTTGCGTGTCACTAACTCACTATGCACGGTTTCTGAAAAATAAATAAAAAGCAGAAGTTCAAATGTCTCATCTACTGCTTGTCCCGTCTATTTTCCTGTCTGTGAACCTATATGGTATCGATGAAGTATATTCTTTCTTTTCTTTTAGAAAATATGAAGTGCTTATATATTCTGTCAGATTTCCCGGTTTCTGTAGGTCCACTTGCAATCAGAAAGAAAAGGTAGTTAACTCAGTCAAAAAAACAGAGTGGGCCTTGTTTCGGTCAACTGGACCGATTAACACAAAAAGCCCGGTCATGTATACATACTTGTTCTCCTTTACCCTATCTGGTGATGAAGCATAGCCATTCAAGAGATGTGCTAGTTTCACTCCAAAAAGAGAGAGAGAGGAGAGAGATGTGTTAGTAAAAATTGAAACAAGCGTACATGCAACGAACTAGGTTGAACCACATAATTAGTGCACAATATATATAACTTAGCCTAACAACCACACTAAACTATATCCTATTTATCACTTAAATATAATCCTCAATGTACTGTGCACGCCGTAGCGCTAAGCCTTTTCCTTAATCATTCAACTACTTAGTGTGTGCAAGCCACATTGTGTGACGACATACAGGGAACATGGATCATTGCTCATTACACGGTCGAGACTTTTGCAAACAGAATGAAATATGGCTGATTATAAAATGAAATCATACTGGTATAAACAATGCAAAGCCTGCATAATTTTAGCTGGGAAAATCAGCCAAGGATCTAGCCTACTAATTAGTGTAGTAGTAGTTCCATTGGGGGATTAATTAGTGGGGAAGCTGCGTGCTGCTTCTCCACATGATGGCGTGCTTTGTCCGAGAAGCATGCACAGTTGCACACCATGCTGGCACTCGAGAATGGAGATTATTAGTTAGTAACTCTGATTGCTAAAAGTTTGATTTAACTGATAATTGTGCAAATTATATGTTATTTGGAGTTTGAGATTCCCTCCCATAAGTTATTTAATTTGTTGCAAATCACCACCCACCTACTGAGTTTTGTTGCAAAAATTCACACAGTCTGAAACATGTTTAATAATTGATTGAACCCATTTTTGTTCATTCGGAGCAACCAATGGTGTTCTTATAAATCTTTAAAAAATTAAAAGTATAATTTCCATGTATTTTCGAAAATATATATTAAAATATGATAACTAATGTATGAACAATGTCCTACAAAGTTTGTGTTTTGAATACATTTTCACAAAAACAAGAGGAAAGGTTTCATTTTTTTACAAAAAAGTAAGATGAATTAGACTCGTTTAATAACTTTAAAATATTAAATTTATTTCACTTAGATTATTTGAATTTATGTCAGTGAAACATATAAATTAAGTAAATTGTGTTGAATGGGGTGGTTTTTTATAACAACATGCAATAGGGGTAGATATTGGAACAAAAAAAATCTTATGGGTAAGAATATCAAACTCCAAGTAACATATAGGACAATTTATGTAATTAAACCGTCGTTAAAAGGTAGGTTCGGTAGTTAACTTGTCAATTAACTTCTTTATTAGTAATTGCTAGGCTATTCAACATATATACGACGTGCCATCTCGAAGATGATTTTGCTTCGAATAACAAGTGCGACAGGAAATTTGCATGTGGAACACAATCTAATATCATAAGTTTGTGGATTGATTGTGTTACTGTTACCGTACTTTGTTAGCCCAACAATAAGCCAAAAGATTACTGTAACACTTATAAAGGAGGAAAAAAATTATAGATACTTCATTCTATTGGAACAAGAGGATGTTCGTAACGTGGCGAAGCAGGGTCCAATGCGTCGTATAGGCCCCAGGGGCCAAGACAAGCGCAACTTCGAAGGAAACAAAAAGAACCATCAAAAGAATGAAGAGGCTAGCTACAGCTTTCAGTGCAACATCCAATTGGAGGATTTAGCTGCACTCCAAAGTGTATCATTCCAAGATCACAGGGTATGGCACGTGTCGCTTTAGTAGGTGCTCCTTGTATTAGGGGCCCGAGATCGAGACATATGCGAGATGATTAAGCTCACCTACCTTTTGCATCAGCCACTGGCCGCGCGCCTGCCGAGCGCCGGCTAGATTATCCTAATGTGTGAGCTGTGATCGTCCAACAAAAGTGAGCCCAAATAGTTTTATTTTTTTTTAGAAAAAAACACATCATAGATACTAGTACTTAATACTCATATACACATACGAATACTCATCCATGAACGCAGGTATCTATATCCTACCGTCATGTGCACCTCCGAAAGATTGGACTAATTGATCTTGAGATTTATATAATCATCATAAGTGTCTTACTGCAGGCGGGGATACCACGTATCACTAAAAAAACATAGAAATCTTTACTAGTACTTTACGATACTACCCTGGTAAAAAAAAAGCAGCTTAGATAACCTATAAGTTGAAACAAACAGTCTCAAAGTGGCCTCTCCCCTTAATATCGATGTTAATTTTAGCTAAGGAAACTCGTGGATCATATAAGCTCATATAAAGAAGTCTAGATTATCCATATACCCGTGTGGTTGTGATTTACAGATAATGAATCTACGTGTATCGGATGTCTTTCTTTTGGATATCCTATCACAGTATGATAATGATGATGTAATAAAAGCAAACAACATTTCAAACGACAAGTGATAACAACATTTCAAACGACAAGTGATGTTCGATTCTGCTCTAAGTGCTCTTGGTTTCGTCTTCCTATATGGCACTGATCGACGACCGAAACAAGGAGGGGTTGGAGGCTAGCAAAAAACCGTACTGCTCCAGCGCATACGCGTGCGTGCGGCACGGATCTCAAAGCTTGCATCAGCGCACGTACGCCCGTGGCCAGCGAGGCGTCTCGATCGGCAAACTCTCCAAAAAAGGGGCTTTGTCCGCGAGCGTGCGTGCGTGCGTGCGTGCGTGGCGGGCATATATCGTGGTACGTAAAAGCCAATGCATGGAATGCGTTTCGACCAAAGCTGGCTCGTGATGATCGGGTCTCTATATACTTATGGATCAGCTGCGTTTTAATTTGGCGCGAAACCATGCCTGGTGGACCACCCTAGCGACGCGCATCAATATATATAGTTAAGATTCTAGTAACATGACGTACTCCAGTAAAGGAGAAAAGACGGCAAGAAAAGATGATGATAAAAAGGTGGGGGATGGACGATAGCGCGCGGGCAAATCATTTGGTCCACTACGCACGTACTGCTTTTGCTACTTGCTCCTTATGCAGTCTTTATACATCCTCGGATTATATATCATCTTTTCTCTTTTTCAATCGATTGAAGTTCAGAAAAATTCCATCGGTACAATTTATACTAAATTTTATGTTGTTATTTATTATTTAAATTTTGGATAATTGTGAAACCATCCCATAGGTCATTTGAAGTTTGAGATTCCCAACCATAACCTATTTTGTTGCAAATACCCACGCACCCACTGGATTTTGTTGCAAAAACCACCCCCAATTCACACATGTTTAATTTATATAACCCATTTTCACTCATTTAGAACTGTTGATGGTGTATGTACCAATATTATAATATTTTAAATATACAATCTGTTTATACTTCGATAGAATTTGAAAAATAAATAAATAAATTAGATGTTAGTTGGTGTTCCTAGAGTATGAGATCTCGATACATTTACTAATGAAAATATGATGCTTTGAAATCATTCAAAATTAAATTATTAAGAAAACAAAAACTCTAAAACTTAAAGGTGTTAAACTTAGTTAACTTATATATTTACTTTGACTTTATATCAGCAAATACACATGAAATTGATTAAGCATGTGCATATTGGGGTGTTTTTGTAACAAAATTTAGTGGGTGTGTATTGCAACAAAAAGACTTATGACTGTGAATCTCAAACCGAATGTGAGATATTGGGTGGTTTTCGCAATCAACCCTCTAAAATTATATGAGTAGTATGTATACAGAGGGGAAAATCTATTGATGTATAGACTATTAAAAAGTTATTTTTATAGATCGTCCGATTTCAATCATAGTGGTGCTGAAAACTAACAATTAGCAAGTCACATTATATATCGTTGATATTGATAAGTGCAAAATTATATACTAATTAATATAATACTGATAAAATAATATCAGAGCAAATAATTGACCAGCTTTTATCTTGTTATTCTCATCTTGCTATATATCAGCGTATACCCTGACATCACAAATTATATTGCAGTTCGAGAGGAAAATGGAACAGGGCAATCTAAGTTGCATTGTGGTATGCTTGAGTCTTGGTAGGCAATCTGCCATCGTTTCTTTTCTATTTTCCATTTTTAGAAACTTTCAATCGGTATGATTTGTACGAAAAGTTATATTGTTATTTATTTATTAAAAATTATGTGAGTAGTATGCAGATAGAGTGGAAAATTCTTTTAATGTATAGAATATTAAAACAGTTATTTTGTAGGACGTCTGCTTTTGATTTAGTGATGCTAAAACTGAAAATTAGTGAGTTACATTATACATCGTTCACATTGATTAGACAAAAAATATACTAATTAATATAACACTGATAAAATAACATCAAAGCAAATAATTGACTATATAATTCATGTTCTCGCCTTTTTTATCAACTTATACCCTGGCATCACAGATTACAATGCAGTTCGAGAGGAAAATGGAACAAGGCAATCTGAGTTGCATTGTGGTGTGTTTGAGTCACGGTAGGCACTGACGGAGCTTACTGGAGATCACACTGGGCTACGGTCTCCATAGCTCTAGAAATTTCTTCACAGAAATAGTATTTCTAGGTATTTTACTTGATAATCCTCTTTGATTACAATGGCTGTTCCCCGGCCTTCACCTCAAGCTCTGTCATTGTGTTGTTGTTCTGTTCTTGCTTAACTTAATCTCTCTCTTCCCTTCCCATACTGATCCATTCTCTAATTTTAACGAAATGTGTCATCCATTGTAACCATGGCTTCCGCCATCATACCAATGGAAAGCATTTTTCAGGTGGGGATGTTCTCCCCTCTTGATCCGTCAAAAAAATAATCAGAGGAAAATAATAGGATATCTTAGCGGGAAAAATGAAAGGAAATCAATTGGTAGGCATGGCGACCATGTTGTCATCGATGTCACCTCAGATGGTAGCGCATGCATACAGGTCCTACCCATTGAAAGCGAAGCGAGCTAGTAATGCAATATTATTGCAATCACGAGAACTATTTATGAAAGATAGGTGGTGGAGGAGGAGCAAAATGATACCACCAGCACTGGTCTCATCTCATCTCATCTTGAGAGAGAGAAGAGAGAGAGAAGAACCTCATGTTGATAGAGTCCGGGTCCTCTGCATTAGAGGTACCAATTCATGGTACAGTAAGAATCAAAACAGTAATATGAGAGGAGTGCTATAGAATCCTGAATTAGTACTGTAGCATAAGTGTATTGGTGTACGGAATTTACTGTATCTCAAACTACTGTAGCATCTGATCTCACTCCTTGCTTTAGAATCCAATGGCTGCTAAGAGGGACTAATTCCCACAACAGTGCTGCCTCTGAATTTACAACTCTAATGCAGAGGACCCCGTTCCATGTTGATATGACCCCTCACTCGGACGGACGGCTTTGAGCGCTGTGTCTTGGTCCACCATGCATGTACTGTACTATAGTGCACTCCACCCGGCGATAATCCTTTCCCTTTTATTTCCTCAGTTAGTAGTACACTTAACACTGGTTGATTATTCGGGGATGTTGCGATCCTCTATTTGCCGAGTAAAAGAGGGCCTAATCCTCACTGTCAACTGCGCGGCATGGGAACGAGAAAACATAACATGTCAGCTGAAGGAGGGGGCAGGCAGGCATACGAATCGATTGCTTCCGCCGCTGCTCATGGGTCAAAATCGAGTCCTGGAGGTCCAGCCGGAAACCCGCACGAGAGCAGAGCAGCGAAACAATCTATTGGGCGGCAAATATCCACAAGAAAAGATCCTGCACGCCTTGCAGCTGCGTTGTGCAGACGCAGGATCTCGGTAAAAGATTACCCCAGCGGTAAATTCTGCCACGTATTGGTAACAGTTGCCATTCAATGCGTAGTGAACTTCTTCACTCTACTACTAGCTTCACCGGTGGCTGGTTTCAAAAGTAGTACTGCAGCACGCCGGGCAGTGTTCGGGCAGGCCTCCAATTGAAGGGGGAAAGGAATGGTATGTTTTTGCACGGTACATTTGCATATTGTAGAGTACGGGCCTGTTCGTTTTCAGTACTCTAAAATTTAGCGCTATCATATTAAAAAGAATCTTACTATTTATGAATATTTCGATCAATTTAATGACAAAACCCTTTTGACAGATTATGCTAATTTTCGAGATGAATCTAATAAGGTTAATTAATCTATGTTTTACTAAAGTGATGCTACAGTAACCGTCTTCTAATTATGATTTAATTAACCTCATTAGATTCGTCTCATAAATTAGTCTAGAGGCATGTAATTTATTTTATAATTAAATTTTATTTAATACTCATAAATAGTAAAATTCTTTTCGATATGATAACTTCTAAAGTTTAGATCCAGGAAACGAACACACCCGTAGAGTATAGTACGTACCCTACCAAATAGTTTTATACCCATGCCACTGCTCAGATGAAAGAAACTTTTACGGTTTAGCCCACACACACGATTTTTCCACGTTGCTCCCGTGCGCATGTATGTGGCGCCTAACAAATATAGGCAGTGTACATGGACGCCACTCTAATCTGTTTGTTGCCAGGGAAAAAAATGTTTGGCCAACCATACCTACCGATCGAAACCGAAGCTCCATCTGCGTACTCAATGTTTGTTTGTGAACAAGAACAATGTGGTCCGCATGCATCTTCCACGAGCGCACCGACTCCGCTACACATACACACACAGATTAAATGTGTAGATCAACCACCCTGCACAATGATTACACAGAGAGCCTCGCAAACCTTCCATTCCGTCTCTTCTGGGAAGCTATATATGGCCAGCTTAAATTTAGGCAAATAAACGGTCTATGCGTATGTCCTTTTCATGTGAGGCTAAAATCGATTAGATGATGGACCGCGCAGGAGAATTTATCGAGAAGAAGCAGCAGCAGCAGCAGCACAGCTCTGTGTACGTATGCGTGGACTGGTCGAACGGCGGAGTTCGGGCCCACGGACTCGCGCCTCTTTGACCGTTTGGACCACATCGGACGGTCCCCCTCGCACCTGGTGCCCGTACACACACTGTTTCAACTCGCTGGTGGTCATCAATCCACATCCTCCTTAACCATAGAGGCACCTGTAGTTTTTTCACTCCATCCTCCTTTAGACTATCTGCACCGAAACCGTATGTGCTCCTCCAGTATCAGGATACCTTAAGTTTCCATGCATCGGCGTACTAGCAGGCGTCCGCTATCGGAGCGGGAGAAGCGGAACGGCTCCCGCACGCCAAATACGGTGGACATGCATGCGAACGCTACGTACGGACATGGCGCAGGGCCCACACGTGCGCGTCGTCCTAGCGACCCGCACGCATGGCGAGAGGAGGAAGGGAGGAAGGGCCATGACCGACGCAGAGAGAAAGGCCGCCAAACGACAGAGCCCGATCCGCACCGGATCCGGGTAGAGGAGGGAGGCTTGCGCGGACACGCCTAGATCCGCGCGTGGGGGGAAAGGAGGAGGGGCCCTGGTCGCTAGATTCACGGGGAGGAGGGGGGAAGAGGGTCCGACGGTGACGCGAGGCAGGGAGGCCCAACCCCGAGGGTGGCGTGAGCGCGGGAGAGGCGGGACCGCGCCTCCACTCGCAGCCACGCGCCGCCGCTGTGAGGGCTGCCAGGGAGAGAATTGTGGGGGAGGAGGAGGAGGAGGGTGGCGGCACACAAGGGTTCGAGGAGGAGAGCGGTGGGAAGGTGAGTGGTGCGGTGGGGCTGTGCTAGGCACGTTAATGAAAATGATGAGTGCATAGAAAACGAGTAGAACGATATAAATAGAGATGTAAGGAGACGAGAGAAATGTGTGCTAGGAAGAAAGAAAGTTGCATTGCGAAGTGAGAATAACATGTAATTTAAGAAAACTAGTCAAGTCTAGAATGACATTTTTGCGTGTGATGCAATTTATGAGAAGCCCAGTTATGTGTACTGGTACGAGAAACATGGTCGGTGAACTCAACATCAATATTCGTGATGTTGTCTTGACGCAACAGAGCAGTAGTTACTGCCTGGTCACCAACCTTAATGTTTTCTTCAAAAACAAAAACATTTGGTGAATTCTTATTGCACACTTCCCTAAGAGACAGATGAGGCAGGTGTGGGAACCAAACCTAGCGTGTCGCATACTCGCATCGGACCATCTGATGATGCCTAAATTCACGGTGTCTATTTCCCATATGCTATGTGGAGACGGGCTTACAGCTAGTAAAATCTTTGTTACCTGTCGAAATCAATATATTTTTCACCGCAAAAGATTCACTATTTGACCAAAATTAATTTTTTGAAAATGATAACAGTGGATATTTTCAAAAGATTTTCAAACACTGAAAGTTTGTAGCCCCTATATTTAGTGAGCTCCATCAGCCCCTATACACTCGGTAGGGTGACATCAGTTTTTTGCCCTTTGGGACACAGAGACCAGAGAGACAGGAGGGGAGTACACTGCGTAGAGAAAAGGGCGCAACATTTTTAGTGCTGCGCGCCTCATTGGATTCAGCGACACTCTTGTCATGGATCATGATAGCGAGCTCTGCATCGTCGCGCTAAATTAAAGCAGCATCTTCCCTCGGACAATGGAGCAGGCACACGATTAATACGGAGGACCTCTTCGCATAATCCATGAAACCACTCTCTTTGCAGCTTGCCCTGGGAAATTTCCTCCATTTTATGGACAAGTTTTAGTTAGGAGGATTACAAAGTATCAACCATATCACCTACCAGAAGAGGTTAGTTCCAACATTTTTCTTGAAGAAAACTTCCAAAATTTATGAGATATATTGATTAAAAAACATTCAAAGGGCAGTTTGAATCAAGTCCTAGTTCCACCTCAAACGACCCCATATTTTCCCATTTAAGCCAGAAATCCTTAAATCCAGTTCAGGCCCCCGTTGGATTTATTTCCAATCTATAAAGGTCTGCATCTCCACAGAGTTTCAGCGCCAGTTCATTACTAGTTGTGCAATACCAGCATGAACTGTTTCCAGCAGCCGCCACCAAACTTTGGCCAAATTTGCAACCAACCAATTTATTTCGGCAGAAAACGGGTCTTACTTTGCAAAACCCGTGTCAGAAAACGCCACTCCATATGAACACACACAAAGGTCTTTTTTCTGCAATTCCAAAAAGAAAAGGTCTTTTTTTCTGTACAAAAAGTTTGAAACCGACACCGCCTAGGACACGGCCTATTTTTTCTCACCACCGATGCTGCTCCAAAGCGAGAGCAACAGAATCAGGAGAGAGAGAGACTGCAGCCATGCTTGTAGGCTCCTCCATCCTCTCCTGTCTCTCCTGCTCGTTTCCTCTCTGAAGCTTCTCAATCTCCTCCCCCACGTGGAGTATACTACCTATACGTAGACGCACACGCGCGAGCACATGAACCACCTCGGCGACTTCCTCCCCTTCCTCTAGTCCTCGTGCACCGGCCAACAAGCGCCATCGCAACCTCACCGGCGGCGGCGGCGGCGGCGACTGCCGGTCGGACTCCTCAGGTTACCTTGCTCGTGACGCTTCATCTCTACCGCGCGTGTATCGGTTATCTTGCTTTCCGTGGTTGAATTTGTGCTTGTTGTTTAATGCTCCTCGCCGGCGGCAACCGTCGAGTTCGTGGCCCAGAAAACAACGGTTTTTTTCTTGCAGTCTCGCGGCCTCTGTTTGTGATTCTCTTACCTTTTCGGTGTTTTGGGGATTCTTGTTGGAGATAACTGGTGTTTATCTGTCACGGTTGGATTTTTTTGTTGCTATTTGTTTCTTTGGGGATTATTGCCATTTTTAATGTCAAACTTATTTTGCTGCTTGATGGAGGGGCCTTCTGTATCAGGTTGGGATTCTGCTGTAATCTTTATTTGGTTCTCTCTGCTAATGAGCCCCATTGATCGAGTTAGTACTTTGCTGCAGAGAAAATGCTCTGCTTTGCGGTACTTTTGTTTTTGTTTCCTTGATTCAGGCTGTACCCTTGAGCCTTGATGTTGTCATCCGTGGGACGTGAATCCAAGTCTTTCAGATTCATTCTCTCTTCTTATTGAAATGTTCTTTCTGTATTTTTTTCTTTGAAAAACTACCTTTCAAATGTTATGGGCAGTTGAGGAGTTAGATCCAGGTCTTGTGGTAGTTTCAGTCTGACTATTTAATTAATCTCTAGTTCTCTGTCTACAGTGTGGGATTCTGTGTTCGTTGTCCTGTGAAAGCTTAAACAAGTTGTGTTGGTGTTCGGTCAACTCATTGAGCCGAAGAGTTCAAGGATCAATAAAACTTTGCAGAATCTTAACATTTGTTTATTGTTTTTTATCTGGAGTACTAGTTGTTTGCCAAGACTTTTAAGTGCTCTCATTACTTTTATCTGTTTATTTTTTGGGGGATTCTTATTTGTAGCTGTACTCTGGGCGAAACAACTGCTCACGTTATGAGTATCGATGCATGATTTCTGACGGTCAGAAATGGATTTCTGTGCAGGCTGTCATAGGGAGTGGAATGCGCGTCGGTGATTAGTTGGACAGCCATAATAGCATCCCTTCTGGGCTCATTTGCCCAATTTGTCATCAGGTACTTTGACTTCCAAAGTCCTCATATGATTTTTGGATTCTGTATAAATTAGGAGATATTTACATTTTATTCCAATTTTAAGTTCCTTTTCGTCTGTGCATCTTCTGTCATACCAATGCATCCTACTTTCTGCCCTCTTGATCACAGTTTTGGATTACTACTCTGAATCTGAAGATCTCCCGCACTAATCTTACTTCACTAATAGGAGCTGCTGTTATAATGCAGGGCTAATTTCTTTGGAGGCATGTCTGTGGTAGCTTCCTGAAATTTACATTCTGCTCGGATGCTGTGAAGAAGGAATCGCCTTGGGGCCGAATAAATTCAGTCTACAAATTACAGTCAACATGGGTGCCTGTGTATCCTCGAGCAAAAAGCGGAGATCACAGAGGTTGTGCTGCATATATAGGCGTTACCGTGGAAAGGTTTTAAGCAATGTGCCTATGGTGCGAACTCGTAATGTGGAGAACTTTACTGCTTCTGGAGAACTCGTCCATGTTGGGACCTCTGCAGCTGCTCGGCGGAGATCCAATGGCTCAAATGTCACATTCCACCTCACACAATTGCAGTGGCATCACAGTGAACTTGACACAGAGAATGGAAGTGGTAATTGCTGCTTCTTCTTTTTTTGGCTTAGTCGCATGTGGTCTAGAAATGCATTTCTCGGAACTTGGCTAAATTTTCTTCATTTCTCTGTTTGCTCAGTTCTGTGTCAAGAAGAAGCATGGTTTGATTCTCTGAGTATTTTGGGGTCTGATTCCGATGAAGACTTCAGTAGTGTCAATGGAGGTTTGTTTTCCACCTGTTTTTATTTCTGCTGTAAGTGCTGCTCAGTCATTTTTTAGGCACCATATATTCAGACTTGATCTCTTCTTGCAGACCTCCCAGCCATGTCAAATCCAGGAAGTACACAATTGATACAGTGCGAAGACGCTTCATCCATTGCTGATGCCATCCAGAAGTTTGAGAGAATTTTTGACGGTTCTAGTGTGGCTCATGCCGTTGGACAGTACTTGAAAGATGCAAACAGAACGGATCGATCAAGGCAAGCTGATGTTGACGAATCAGAGAGGCCTAAAGTTGCCAACCCGGAAGCATGTGATGTCAAAGATGGAGAAAAAGATGGAATGGTGGAGGAAGCTAAGGCAAGAAATGAGGGTAACAAAATTGCATTAAAACTTAGGAGAGGTGATGATGCATGTACTACCGTCAAGTCTGTGAAAGATGGAGAAAAAGTTCACGAAAGCATATTCAAAAGTTTGACACCAGTGTGCACGCCTCGTCATGCGACTAATAAGGTTCAGCCACTGGCAGTACCAAGCCCGCGGGGCCAAAAGAAAAAATCGGCAGTTGTCAGGCTATCCTTAAAGAGGCAATCTTTTGATGGAGAACAAACTACTGAAATATGTAAGTTTTTTCTATGATGTGTTTGATAATTTTGAACGGGACTAATATATCCGGGATTATGGTTGATGTTGAATATCTAAATGAAGGTTCCTCGAGGAGGTACTTGATCCGTCCACGAGCTGGATTATTGGTTCCTCAAGCCAGTGAGAAAATTTCCGAAGGTTGTTGGTCTTTGCTTGAGCCTTCAACCTTCAAACTGCGAGGGGAAAGCTTTTTCAAGTAAGAACTGCAAGACAGATGGGTCCAATGTTTCATGAAGTTGATTTTTATTTTGTTTAATTTGGAGTTACTTGCAGGGACAAAAAGAAGTCTCCTGCTCCTGGTAGTTCTCCATACACTCCAATAGGTGTGGACATATTCATGTCCCCAAGAAAAATACATCACGTTGCCCAGCATATTGAACTTCCATCTGTAAAGCCAAACCACAGTATCCCTTCCCTGCTTGTTGTAAATATTCAGGTATGAGTAAGATCATCAGACTCCCCCACTTTAATATTTAACATTAATCATTCCGATGAGTAAAACCTTTCGGCTCAATCGTAGATGCCTACATATCCTGCTGCAATGTTCCTTGGCGATAGTGATGGGGAAGGGATTAATCTAGTGCTATATTTCAAACTGAATGATGACTTTGAAAAACATATTTCTGCCCAGTTTCATGACAGCATCAAGGTAAACTTCTGTAATGCAGGATGCTGTCTCTTTTATGGGTAGCTTATGCCTATGAATCTATTGCTAAACTTGTACTGATATTTTTTCTCCGAGAACATGCCAGAGCACACATTTCATTAAGAAGTTGTACTGAATTTTGTCTCTCAATTTATTTTCAGAGGCTTGTAAACGATGAGATAGAAAAGGTTAAGGGTTTTCCACTAGACTCAACAGTTCCTTTTAGAGAAAGACTGAAAATATTGGCAGGATTGGTTAACCCGGATGACATGAATCTGAGTTCAGCTGAGAGGAAGCTTGTGCAGGCTTACAATGAAAAGCCAGTCCTTTCAAGGCCTCAACACAACTTTTATGTGGTAAGTTGATTTTCTTGACATGTCCTTCCTTTTGTTTTCATTCATCTCCACCCTTGCATGACATGTGGGGTCTGCAGGGATCAAATTACTTGGAAATAGACCTTGACGTGCACCGGTTTAGTTTCATCTCAAGGAAGGGGCTTGAAGCATTCCGAGAACGATTGAAACATGGTGTAATTGATCTTGGTCTAACCATACAGGTATAAGGACGATTCACTCTGCTCTCTATTTTATTATGCATATGGATACCGCCAAAAGCACAAGATAAGATCAATTGTTTGTTCAATAAAAACTGAACTGTTATCTAACAATAGATAAAAAACTGAACTACTGGCTGGAGCTTCTTATCTTGGCAATTATATCTTGAAGAAGCATGGGCTTCTGATTCTTTTAAAAAAAATCAGAATATTTTTCCCCCCTTAACATATCATTTTAAATCTGATGAAAAATCTCACTGCACCACTTATATGGGAATAGTTTTTCAGTTACGGTAAATTCATGCTCTGAACTTACAACTTCGTAGTGCTGTATGGAATATGTTTCATGCTAAGTAACAGGTGCAGACTAATTTGTTGATAAGCTGAACATACTTAACATTTTACACAGGCCCAGAAGCAGGAAGAACTTCCAGAGCATGTCTTGTGCAGTGTAAGACTAAACAAGATTGATTTTGTCGATAATGGACAAATACCGACACTCTTGCCGTGTGACGACGACTGACAAATTGAACCGGCACCAAATTTAACTGAACCTGGTGTTTTGGTCAATAGCATGTATCGCGCACTCGCAATTTCTGTCCCATGAAGCTTGAAGGGTAGTACAACATTGGAGTGGTAGGGGTTGTAGGAGAAGAACCAACTTTTTCGGGTTTGTTAAGCTGTACCTGCTTCTTGGCTTTCGGAAGGGAGGTGGCATGATGCTTTCGCTCCGGGGAATTGCTCTGTAAAAACATGCGTGTATAGTCATGTTCTTTGGCATTCTGGTTTCGCGAATCTGATCTACGAAAAGTTGATTCGCGAACCAGCATTGAGAATGCCATCAAGACTGTCTTACCAATCTATTTATTCAATTCATGCGTTCCCAATCTTCTTATGTGCAGAGTAACATAGTTTGTGAATGGATTCTACTTGAATATATAGTAGGAATATATCTTCAATAAAATGAGGAAGGCAACGTAGATTCTTCCGGCCAAACTGCAAAATCCTTAGTAAGGGTCCAACCGAGTCATGGTGAACCAAAGCAGGAGATCAGTCAGATGAGTGGGCGATTGGCAACTCTAAAAAATCTTGCTATACAGAACATGGGAACAGCATTTTGAACCCTCCCAGCGGTCTTATAACAAGCGAGCACCAGAAAAACTTGTGCAACAACAGTGTTTGTTCGGGTAGAGGTAGAGCAGATTAGGGTGCAGGAGACGCGAGTACAGAGCTACCCCTGATGGCGTGAGTTTAAAAGTAACAGCTCATCCAGAGAACTCGTGATTTGAATTTCGCTTATCGCTTGTGATCTGTACTGCACACTTCTTCTCGTCGCGGCTTCTTCTCCTCTAGAGATGCATGATTTGTGCTCCTGCCGTGTCAATGCTGCTCCGCCCTTTTGTTTCCTGTCCAGAAGAAAGCAATGGAGTGGCAGTGAGCCACGTGGCAGTTTGGGAACAATTTGGAGTAGGATGAATCGTCAGAGGGATGAAGAAGGTCAACCTTTCCGGAACCAGGACCGGCGACCGGCTCGCCGGATGTGCTGCTCGTGGTTCTCCAGGAGCTCGTCGATGCGCCGCGGCTGCGACAGCAGCGGCCCGGAGAAGTCCACCCTGTTCATCTTGCCCTTGTGCTTCTGAGCCCAAGTCACGCGACAACACAGAACAAAATTTCAGTGACTGAAATTCACTGCAGCTGATCATTGATGAGCGAGCGCACGCGAGGTGTGATTCACGGACCTTTCCGGTCTTGAGCTGCTTGACATCCACCGTCTGCCTGAACCTGGTGTTGTGCGCTTCAGACGAGCCGAAGGCCTCGGCGACCTGCGCCCACTGCTTGATCATCTCCTGCTTCTCCACCTCGTACGGCGGCGCGGCGTCTCCCTCGCCGGACCTCGGGCAGTTGGAGGAGGTCCGCTTCGCCGCGGCGTCGGGCCGGGGCTTCTTGGCCCAGGCGAAGCCGGTGGACGCGGCGAGCTGCGCCGGCCCGCCGGAGAGCCGGGGCGCCGCCGCCGGCTCCTTGAAGCTGCGCGCGGCGTGGTCGTCGTGGCGCTTGCTGATCGCCGCCACGGGCTGCAGGTCCACGACCAGGCGCGCGTCGCCGGGCGCCGGGAGCGACTCCTCGGCGTGGACGTGGCTCGTGTCCTGCAGCTGCAGCGCCCTCGACGCCCGCCTCGCCGCGTCGCCGCACTGGCTCCGGCCGTTGCTCCTCCTGAGGAAGGAAGATGCAGTGTCACGGCATGTACAGGGCTCAGCAGATGAGTTGCAGGAAATCTACCTCCTGGAATCTTCCCGGATCTTGGCGTCCATCTCCTTGTTGGGCGCGTACTTGGGCAGGCTCGCTGGATCGCAGGCGAGCGGCGCCGTCCTGAAGTACTGACGAACAGCCGAAGCAGGAATCATCCATCATGCATGATCAGAAGCAAAGCAGCAAATCAATCAAGGTGATTCCGTACGTACGTCGGAGTCGAGCGCGGCGGCGGCGGTGCCCCGTCCGGCGGGGTCGAGCGAGAGCATGGCGGCGAGGAGGCGGAACGCGGCGTCGTCCATGGCGTGGGCGAACGCGTCGCGCAGGCGGCTCGGGTAGGGCTGGTGCGGGCGGAAGACGGCGGCGTGCGCGCCGAGGCCGGCGCGGCGCCAGAAGTGGTCGGGCGGCGAGCCGCAGAGCTTGAAGATGCGGTGGATCTGCTCGACCTCGGTGCGGCCCTGCAGGACGGGGCGGCGCGCGTGGAGCTCCGCGAAGACGCAGCCGGCGCTCCACAGGTCCACGGAGGCGTCGTACGCCGTGGCGCCCAGCAGCAGCTCCGGCGGGCGGTACCAGAGCGTGACCACGCGGCTGGTGAGCGGCGGCGCCGCGGAGGAGGAGGAGGAGGAGAAGCGGTTGGCCAGGCCGAAGTCCGCCACCTTGAGCTCGCCGGCGTCGCTCACCAGCAGGTTGGCGCACTTGATGTCGCGGTGCATCACCCCGCGCGCGTGGCAGTGCGCCAGCCCCTCCAGCAGCTGCCGCATGTAGCACTTGATCTGCGAGCTCGAGCATATATAGTTATGTATCATGTATCGCAAAGAAAAAAAAAGAACATGAACCAGACCTGGGGCTGGGTGAATGTGATGTCGGGGTTGGCGGTGAGGCCGGCGAGGTCGTGGTCCATGTACTCGAAGACGAGGTAGACGGCGCGCGAGGTGCGCGAGGTGACGATGCCGTCGAGGCCGACGACGTTGGGGTGGCGCTGGAGGCGGCGGAGCACGACGATCTCGCGCGCCATGAACCGCACGCTCTCGGGCTCCACGCTGTCGAACCGCACCTTCTTGAGCGCCACCAGCCGCCCCGTGCGCACCTCCCGCGCGCGGAACACGCTGCTGTACGTGCCCTGCCCCACCTTCTCCAGCTTCTCGAACGCCTCCGCGCGCAGCGGGACCCACCCCTGCACCGCCTCCGCCGCCACCGCGCTCAGCCACGCCGGCCACCCCGCCGCGGCCTGCTCGCCGGCCACGCGGCGCCGGGCCGGCGGATCGCTGCTCCGAACCTGCGCGCGGTCGTCGTCGTCGTCCTCGCCGCCGCCGCCGCCTCTGTCCCCGTCGGACGACGAGCCCAGCCGCACCGGCCGGCTCCAGATCGACCCGCCCAGCTCCGACAGGCTGCCGGACGCCGTGTACGTCGACGACGCCGCGTCGTACCCCGGCGAGGCCACCACACCCGGCCTCGACGACGCGCACCCCATGGCGCCACGCCGGGCCTAACCCAACGTTCCTCTCCTCCTCCTCCTCCCTTGTCTCCCCCTGCCCTTGCCGCAACCAATGCACGCGAACCGCCTAAAGATAGCACCACCCTTGCCTGCCCTCCTCTCCTGCCACAACAGCAACAGCAACAACAAGCTGCTAGCTGCTGTGATGCCGCCTTTAATTGGCCTGCTCTCGAGGCTCCTGTCCTGGCTTCCGCTTTAATTCCTCTTACTTAAGCTGGGCAAGATTGTTTTTCTCATGGGATGGGGCGGCTGCTGCTAAAGCCCCTAAAGACGGCCAAAAGCTGGCTGCTACCGGTGCCATGAGATCATGACCACGGGAAGGAGTCTCTCTTCTTTCTCTGGGTAAGTGCAACAACCTCTCCAACATGTCACTGACCAACAACAGGTGCAGCCGATCCAATATATGGCAGCTCGTGTCAATTTCGCTTCTGCTGTGCTGTGGAAACGTTTTCAGCTTTGAATCCCTTCAATGGAGGAGTATAATAATAGATGCGTAGCTACATTGGTCAAATAATACATTCGTCCGCGAGAGGGTACTGTACAGGAGGGAGCGGCAGGCACATCGACGTGCGTGCGTGCGAGCACACCAGCGCGGCGTCCTGGTCTCGCGCGGCAAATGTTCATGTGCCAGTGTTTATGGGGGGCGCTGCACGTACGGCGGCGGGTATGGGCGTGCAGTACTAGCCGTTTATATTTGAAAGCCTAGGCCGTAGCCACCTGGCCTCTTTTTTCTTCTTCTATCTCCCTCTCCCCCTTTTCCGCCACTGCTAAAGCTCCGGCTGGTTTATTTATCTAGCTATTGCTATGTCATGGTTCGGTGCTGCTTGTCTGATGATGCGGTTGATGTAAAGGCGAGCAGCGGAGAAAGGTGGTTAGCTCGGAAGAAACATGGCGTCAAGTGGCTAAGCTAGTTTACTGTAAAGAAGAAAAAGCGTTTGGTGTAGCGAATTGACCGGTGTTTTCTTTGTTTTCCCCTTTTCTCTAGTATGGAGAAAGGGATATGTGCCTACGACGCTCCTATTTCTGTGTGTATGTCTTGTTTCCGGGACACCGGTCCATTGTAGTATGCCAAGGAGATAGTATATGGGAGAGGATAGTTTGACTACTCGTGAGTTATTTGGTGAAGATATGGTGATCGGTACTGTTGGTCAGAGCACAATTAGGTTTAGATCCCTGTTTTGTGGGTGGAGAGATGTTCCGTTCCAGGACTACGCTAGTATGTGTACCTCATGTTTCATTCATGATCAATGAATGCCCTTTATTTGGAATTTGTGCTTTTACTGAATTGAAGATGATAAGACAATGGCTTCACCTATATCTTTTTTATTTCTGGCAGCGCCCTCTTAACTGCAATTTCAAAACTAATAATGTCAATACCAGTATATTAGGCCATTCTCAATGCAAGTTTCATTTACATTAAATGAGTATGCCATGTAAGCAATACTGATGATGTGACATATAATTTATTAGGAAAGAGAAGAATAGGGTTTCATAGGGATGAAACTATGCGTTTACACGTGTTTACTCAAAACTTTGAAACTACAAAATGAAACTCCATTGATGAGGGTTTGTGTTTCATCTCTACACATTAAGCAATTGCTTATGTGGTCACCTTAGAAGACATATTTAAGTGATAACTACGCATATGGAAACCGTGAAATGAAACTTAGCATTGAGAGACTTTTATCTTGCCAGTGCCTTATCTATCTCTTAAACTACAATTTCAATGACATGACACTAATGTCAATAACAGTATATTAGCATAATGAGACATGAATAGAGGCACAATTCGTGTTATGCAACTCTAGAGACCTTTAAAATGCACGAATGCTTTTTCTTCAGGCAAAGTTACAGGAATGGGTTGTGTTCCCCAAATGCGATCGGATTTAAACGTTACGGGGAATCGACAGGACTTTGACAGTGCACACTAACTAGGAGTGAATTATGATCAATGCAATCCAAGGACGGTGTTGGTATGGTTGGTTAGCAAGCCGAAGGGTTCATTCTTCCTGCACAAGGAATTTATTTGGCCTTGACCACCACTTACCATACCGTCCCTGTTCATTGCCTCCCAAAACAAGTACTGCAAAGTAAATGGCCCATTGCATACACAGGTGTGCGTAGGACCACAAAAATGATCCATACGAAATTTGGCAGTTGTCAAAAAAAGGGTGAAGACGTGACTTGTAGAAAAGAGGGGAAAAAAAGACGAGCAAGGCAAAAAGTCCACTCATTGTAGCTAGTGGCTCGTCAATCCTTTTGAGGTCTCCTCTTTTGTTGTTTCTGTCCCTTTGACAGCGCCGTGTGTGTTCTATGTGCAGCAGTGTTGATCCCATGGGCAGTTGAGTGGAGAGATTAGGATCATACGACAGACCCTTTCTGCTTTGTACCATACTTTGAATGCGAGATACGATCTCGCTGCTCCTCTTTTGGTCGCAGCGGCCAATTGAGCTCCCTGTCAACGTGCAGCAGTCTTAACAGGGATAAGCCACCAAGCACCATCCTTTGTCATATTTATTTAGTTTTCGAGCGGTATAACAACTCAGTCCTAACAACTCAGTCCCAATAACCAAAATTCTGAGCTGCTCCATGCCTTTCGAACTCCTTGTGAATCTAAAAAAAATGTTAGACAGACATTGAAGTACAAAACAAAATGCTGATTTAAATTTGGTGGGCAGGAAATCTGGAGAAGAATTGCTCCTAACGAGTCTTTTCAGTGATCAAAGAAACAAGAGTAGGCTTGATTGGGTAGACATTGATGCAACATGCCCTAGTACTCATTTTTATGCCTTTGCTCTCTTTTCCTAGGCTCCACCAAAGCACCACCATCGTGCTTTGGTTTATCGCGAGCCGAGTGCTTACGAATAATGCTGCAATCAGTATCTCACAGAGATGGCAGCCAGCTTTATTAACACTTAGTTATTAAGCCAGTATTCCCTGATTCTCTCAATTGGGTTGTTTCCATCTCTTTTTACAAAGCACTATAACTTAATCTTCTTGTGGAAGTCGATTACTGAAAGACTAACAGTCAAACATTAATAGCAAAGAGGAAAGAGCTGATTATTTGGAAATAAATCCCATTCCTTTTGCCAAACTGAAATACCAGAAAATTATCTTCATTTAGCTCTTTTGTCAGTTTTGGTACTTAATGCTGTTAAGTGGATGATAAAAATATCATCTTACCCATGGTCGTAATAAAATTTTAAATGTTTATATTAATTTCATTGTGGGCAAACTTTTCTACTTATAAGGATTGAAGACCTCCTTGCGAAATAAAGTAACAATGTTGCTCCCAATGCAATATAAAGAGAGATGTTTTTTCTTAGTTTTACTACAATCAGAGGTAATACGGTCCTTTTCAGCACCCACTTAACCCACCAAAATTCATGACGGCAAAAGATGAATCCTGTGTTTCCACTCAAATAGAATTTACTCGAATTTTCCCAGGTTTTATGGTCCTTGTATCACAAAACCCTAGGTATTATGATCTATGTCATATAACCCCAGGTTTTTTGGTCACATTATTTCACATAACACAAGATGAATTCTATTTGAGTGGAAACACAAGCTTTGAAAAAAGGAAGCTTAAATATAGTATTGCAACTATTTTTCAAAAAAATAAAATGTGAAAGAACCTTTACCTCACAGGTAAAGTGCCTGAGTAGGTACTGAAACGTGCCTTTTTCTATCCACATGTTCAACCGAACTACAAAGTAAATTAAAACGGAGCAAGGTCCTAAGCGTCCGCAACAAACTGACGGCACGTTGGCTTGAAAAGTGCTTCCAATGATCACTTGAGACTGGGATCACCGAAAACATGCATGGCTAGTTTGACCATGCAACCGCACTGTAACATGTAACAAATGCTTCCGAGGTCTTAACCGCATCAGACATATTTAGGACATGTTTATCATGATAAGTACACAGAAAGACTTGCCATCAGTAATCTGCTGGTATGGGTCGTCCACCTTGTTCATCTGCTCAGCAAATGAAATGACGAACAATTCACATGATCTTACAGTAAAATGCAGCTTGAAGGAGAGCTACTGGAACCTGAGATTCAGGGCTCCACAAACAGAAAGGCCCACTATCCCAGGAGCATTTCTTTCTAGAACTAGAGTTCATTTGAAGTGATGTACAAAGTCTCCACTCAATACATGTTCCTGGATCAAATTAGTGCTAAGAGCATATGTAATTTTGATTGATTACTTTTAGTCTAGTAGCTGTTCAATTTCTTTGCTACTCCATAACCAAAAACTCTTCCGATTAAGTCTAATAAGCTACGATACCTTAAAAATTCTCTCAAGCTACATGCAAGGATGCATTGTTTACTGGCGGACATCTTGGCCTTCGACAACGCCTTGTCGTCCTTCCCCACCTAGTTATCCGCGGCACATCAGCATCCAAGTCAGCTGGGTCAAGTGGTGGTGGTGGCGAGCACTAACGGCAGGCTGACCTCAGCCTCATCCATGACCACGACAGCAGCCGCACTTCTCGGTCGACGCCTCCCTCTGGTTTGCTGCCCATTACGGCCTCGCTGTTTTGTTGGGGTCAGTGGCTTTGACCTTCCAAGCAAATGAAGATCCTCTGATACCTCCCGCTCTGGCAACGATGCAAGCCTTGGCAGGATATCTTTCTGAAAATCTTTCTTCTTTGGAGGGCGTCCACGTGCTTTTACTCTTCGAGGTCTTGTGACAAGCAGTGAAGCTGCTGAGCAAGGTCCATCATTGCTGTCACCATCCTGGGTTCTTGGTGATGAAAAGAACTCATAACTTTTGGTTTCTTCCAGCTTCAGTGTCAAAGCCTCAAAGTCATCATCACTGTCATTGTTCTCCTTCAATGTAGCTAGGTTAGCAAACCAATGCAGAGTGTCAAGTTGAGGAGATCCTGGCTCAATTCCATCATTGCCCATTACTACCAGATTCTCTGCTGCAGCTATAGCAAGAGAATCCCTTGAAGGATCATTGGGTTCATGAGGAGCAATGCCACCTTCTAGTTCACATGCATCCACTTCTAGATCATCCATGCCCGGTAATGCGTCATTCAGGTCAAAGAGATTCCTAACACCTGAATCAGCATTCTTGCTTTGGGGCTGCATGTCCTTGTCAGCTTCACTCTCAAGTGATGTTGCAATGTTTATGTCACAGTCCAGATTGGGTGAGCACTGAGAATGTTTTTCAGCAGCGGCACTGATGGGGAAACTGGGGATTTTTACGAGAGTTCCATCATCTGAATCCAATGTGGAACTGACAAATGCCTGGGACATGACATTTGCACAACTCGGTGGGACTTGTGAGATAATCAGGTTGATTGGTTTCTCGGTGAACGCAGAGGTATCAACCAATGAACTCTCAGCTCCCTCTTGCCAAGTGGCAGTGGTATCAGCTGGCAGATGATTCAGATCTAAGACCTTCCCGGTATTCTGCCGTGGAGGAGACTTCCAATCTTGTGGCTTTCCATCAATCTTCAGCAGATGATGGTATAGTGTATTTGTTGAACCCATTGAGATACCATAATGACTCGTATTGTTGCTTTGCCACGGAGAATTCAGTGCACCATTGAAGAAATGATTGAAGGGGCTATTGCTGGACAGGTACTGCCTGAATGAGGAATTTGTACCATTTTGTTCGTGTTGCAATTGTGCCATGCTAGTGTTCGGATCTGAAAAAGACGGGTAAAATATGCTCAGAATGTTCTGATGACTACATATTGGTTTAAACATAAACCTGTACAAACTGCAGAAAAGAACACGTATAGAAACCTTACCATCCCTTGTCCTGTCTGAATGAATTTATGTGCCTCGTTTCCTTTGCATAAAAGAAGCCTGAACTAGATGCTTCACGAGCATGCTTCTCTCTCAAGTTGTCTTGCAAAGCGAGAAGGTTCAAGTTCATTCCCTGTGATAGATCATGCTGTTTCTGAGTAGAGATTCCCACATTGATGAAATCTGTTATTTTTGTATTGGATGGCTCTTCGACTGGTTTATTTAATAAATGCACAGCCGAATTGTGCCGTGGCTGTGTGTCAGTGGTCCAACTCTTCACATGTTTAGACACACCCTTTCCAATGTTTATTATGTCATTTCTGTCATGAATAGAATCATCAGTCCCTGGCAAACATTTCAAAGGATCCTCATCCATAACCTCCACATTGTCATCATCTGCATACACATCTGCTGGAAGCTGGAGGTCAAACATTTTTTTCTGGACCTAATATTGCTACATGGCAAAGAAGCTGCTCCATTCACACTATAATGTGAACTAGTTTCATTAACGAAATCTATAGATGACTGTTTAAGATCATGACCAGAAATAGGAGTTCCAGCTTGCCACACTCCTTTAACATCCCCAGGTGGTGCAACCACTTGTGATGCATAGGTCCTTGACTTTAATGTATCTGTATATCTAGGATAATCATTGAACTCTTCTCCTCTGAATTTTGACATTAGGTCCTTCTGAATTTTGTACAGACGGTGAAGTTCATACACCTATATATACATCGATTGAGGAAATCAGAAAACCATTACAACAATAGATGACAAAAGGAAAACAGCACAGAGACCAAAAGAAATGCTTTCTTTCTACATACGTATCAAGCAACAAGAAGCCATGGTTTCATCAAAATATACCTGTTTCCGAAACGTAGCTTCATGTACAAGCATTGTCCGTTTTAGCATTTCCTTATCATAATGTACTGATCCGTTTGCAGATGATATTGTGAACTTGTCACTATGATGTAACATTAGTTTCTTCTCATAGTATGGCGACACGTTACCATTTGAGTTTACACTAGAGTCTGCCATGTGACCCATGTCAAAGAATCCAGGAATATAAACCCTGTCCTCAAATTCTGTTCCCATCCCTAAGTATTAAATAGCACAATTTAAGTTATTGATAAAACATTCAGAATTATGATAGAACTAATAGGAAGCTCGTGCATTGCTACAGCATAAGAAATCACAAATGCACCTACATCTGTGATTGTTATAGCAAATAATATTGTAGAAGAGAAACAAAATAGACAGACACTGGATGGCAATGTGGGTAAATAATGTAAACATAGGAATGACATAGCAGCCACGGACCAACCACCATAACCAAAGATAAGGGTGATATCTTGAAGCAAAATAAAAAACATACACACACACACATGCAAGCAACCTTTTACTCCATGCATTCATACAAGAGGGAAATATGATTAAATAGACAAACTAAAAATACCACAAACCTACAAATTTCATCCTATAGGTAAATGACATACTGAATTTATGTAATATTTGCTAAATGCAAGGCAAAAGCACTTCCATTAATTAAAACTCTTGCTCATTCTAAGAAAAGAACATTCTTCAAAAAGAATAATTCCTAGTAATAAAAGTTAAACTCGTCAACTGATAAAAACTAATTATCTCAATGTTTGTAGCCTAAACCACAAATGACATTGTTCAAGAAAGATCTGGTCTGCTAAAACGTACAAGAAAAAAGCGAGAATGACACGGTGTTTAGAGTTTATATACCCACTGACATTTATTTCGGTCATAATCACAAGCATTATATACACTTCAGCACTGGGACATGAACAACCTCAATTGATGGAACACATACTTGTATTCTACGTTGTATTTGGCAATATAGACATAGTTATTGTTTCAGAAAGATCTGGTCTGCTAACATGCCAAATTTCACCAATACAAGAAAAGGGAAATAGAATGACACATCGTTTAGAGTTTATTACACCTACTGGCGGTTGTTTTGATCATAATCACAAATATTATATGACTTCAGCACTGGGACGTGAACAACCAACAGAAGTAAAAATCTATTGAAATACAGATTCAGGATAAAAATACAGATGCAGTTTCTGATTAATTTCATAACTAGGATCCACCTGAATAATTACATGAGAACTGAAACGAGTACTGCTATGGTTTGGGGCCCGTGTGAAATAATCAGCTACTTACAAAGTGGTTAGATGCTATAGTACTGGATGAAAGAATCTGGAAGCAAGTCTTGGTGGTTCCAAAGACAACTGAATTCACTCAGTTTATTTAGCAATCTCTTGCACAATAGAGAAAAATGCACCTGACACCTGAAAAATGACGATGGAAGTAAGTTAGAGTACATGGAAAAGAAAGGGCCCTAATTTTGTTTCCAGCAAACTAAGACTATGAGCCGTCAATGGTCATGACAATATAACCCAACTGGTGTGAAATTCAATTGCAATAAGAGATTTGCTGGGAAATAAATCATTGGAGGGAATATATAAAACAATGCCAGATGCTTAGTGGATTGGGGAAAAAGAATGCTCTAAGGACCACCTGAACAAGCATAAAGCAAAACATCTTCTGATAGGAAAATGGTAAAGCAAAAACTGGTTTAACAATCCATAAAGATGATTGCCCCTAGTCACAAAGTGCTCTTAAGCAAAACAATGTCGAGCGACAGACTCTGCCAGTCGAGCCTCCATGTATACCTACCAAGAAATCGAGTTATCAATGCCGAGATTGCCGACCTTCAGTTCATCTTTATCAGCAGCAGAAGGAAAGTCCAGGTTGCGTCCACAAGAAGAGACCTGTAATTTGGCATTTGCAGCACGAAAGGGCATCAGAAAAAAAGAAGGAAAATAGATGCTAGGGACCAAAAAAGTAGATGAAAAGGTCATTCACTGCCAAAATCGCGGAGTAACAAAGATTGCGAACAAATAAATGATGAAAAAAACATGTTCTTTCCGCAAAAGAAATCTAAAACATCAATTAAAGAATTTTTAAAAAAACTGAAGCTAGAAACAAGAGACAAGGCGACATCAGAGCAATCGCTTCCTATCTGCCAATGCCCAACAAAAAATAATTCGAAATAAAGAAAAAACGAACTTTCCACGGAAACGAAGATAGGGATGCATCATCCGAAGAGCGAAGAGATAGGAAACATCCAAGAACGAGACATCCTCTGTCCTCCTCCACGGAAACAATGGCGGCGGCGAAACCAAGCCAAGAACAGGGGAGAATTTTTCGAGCTCACCGTGTCACAAGGAGAAGGCCACCGGCCGCCCTAGAACCACCATGATCCAATGAAAGATTCCACCTTTCTCCACTTCCTCAAACAAGGAGACAACGCCAACCAAACAAACAGCAGCACCTATAAACAATAGTACTAAAGTATCTCTATCCACATGGACGAAGAAACAATCCTCCCCTCGCGCTACCCAGATGCAGACCAGAGACTAGATTGGCAGGCAGATGAACAAGATGGATGGGAAAATCTCTTCCCACCCTCCCTACAGTTTCCCTCAAGTACTACTAGCAGAGAGGAGAGGACTGGACAAAAGACCTTCTCGAAGAACAGCAAAAGTTTGTCAACTTCTGGTCTTCTTATTCTCTGCCTGCCCTCGTTTGTTCTCACTCTATCTTTTCTCTGGGACTGTTTTCTTGAGCCGGTTCGGTTTGGTGTTGGATAGGAGAAGGCATTAAACTTCATCAATTCGCATTGGGTTTTGGGGGCGGAAAAGCCATAAATTAGGGGCTTCTCTCTGCCTTTCCCGTTCCTCTCTTCTTTTTTCCCTGTGTGAGCTCAGTCTTTTGGGCAAATCAGACCTGCGAGATTCTCACTCTCTCTCATCCGCCTTTCTCTCTCCTCCTGCCTCTGGATTGGAGTGTATACAAAGGAAAGCCGGAAAGATCTT